>LPNX010904230.1:0-132592 GCA_001517045.1 Pseudotsuga menziesii
TAGAATATTTACAAATGCATACTAAAGAAACACACTTTACCTAACGGATATATTACACAAGTTGATCTTAACTAACTCTTAAGTGTCTAAATATCCTAACATACCCCCTTAAGAACAACTTGGGATATGATTGAAGGATTTACAAAAGTGACACTAATAGGAGAAGGAAGGAGGAATTAGAGCCTATCCCCCCTTAAGGACACATTCATGAACTCCTAACATAGATCGAAGTTTAGAAACTTTTTGCTTCTGTAAGAGACTTGGTGAAGATATCTGCAACTTGATCATCTGTCAGGTAGTAGAGCATTTCAAGAACACGATCATGAACAAGATTTCTGATGATGTGTATGTGTAGCTCAATGTGTTTGCTGTGTTGATGTAGAACTGGATCTTTGGCAAGCTTGATGGCACTTTGATTGTCGTACCAAAGTGGAGTAGGCTGCTGTTGCTCGGATCCAAACTCTGAAAGGATATGTCGAAGCCATAAAGCTTCCTGACTGGCATTGATTACAGCTCGATATTCTGCTTCTGCTGAAGAAAGAGCAAGAGCTTGTTGTTTCTTACAAGCCCAAGTGACAGGTCTAGATCCCAGACTGAAAACATAACCTGCAGTAGACTTTCGATCATCAGGATCATCGACCCAATTTGAATCAGTGAAACCAACCAACAAAGGTGTCCCCTTGTACTGTAATGAATCCCAAACTAAATTGTACCTCGAATATATCGAAGTATTCTTTTTGCCGCTTTCTAGTGACTTTCATGAGGTGTTTGCATATAACGGGAAACACGACCAATGACAAAGGAAAGGTCAGGACGGGAATGAGTCAAGTATAAAAGACTACCAACAAGCTGACGATACAAGGTGGCATCTACTGTAGGGGAAGTACGAGTGGCAGAAAGTTTGACTCCAGTCTGGAAGGGAGAAGGGGCTGGTTTACAATATTCCATGTGAAAGCGACGAAGAAGGTCACACACATACGTAGACTGGGAAAGAAAGAATCCTTCTTTGGTTTGCAAGACTTGGAGACCAAGGAAATAATGCAAATGTCTTAAGTCTAACATTTTTAAATTTTGCTTAAGACTGGATTTCACATGGGTTAAAAGTTTAGGGTTACTACCAGTAAGGATAAGATCATCAACATAAAGAAGAAGTATGATGAGATGGTTTCCTACTTTCTTGGTATAGACATTGGGGTGAGAATGGCATCTAGAAAAACCAGTGTCAAGGAGAAAGCTATCCATTTTGGCATACCAAGCTCTAGGAGCTTGCTTAAGGCCATATAAGGATTTCTTAAGGAGACAAAAAAGGCTAGAGCTATCCTGAATATATCCACGAGGTTGTTTCATGCAAATTTCCTCCTGTAAATCACCATGTAAAAAGGCAAACTTGACATCCATTTGATGGACTTCCCAATTATGTAAGGCTGCAAGGGAAAGAACAAGGCGGATGGAGTTCATTTTAGCGATAAGAGCAAAGGTTTCATTGTAGTCAATCCCTTCAACTTGGGAAAAACCTTTGGAAACTAACCTTGCCTTAAGTCTTTCAGCACTTCCATCTGATGCATACTTAGTTCTGTAGACCCATTTACATCTGACAAGTTTTCTTCCTTTTGGAAGAGGAACAAGATCCCAAGTATCATTTGCCATTAAGGAACGATATTCTTCATCCATAGCTGCATCCCAATCTGGATTTCCTGAAGCTTCTGCAAAAGTTTATGGATCATGATTCTTAGAAACTTGAGCCAAAAGAGAAGAGGCTCGCTAAAACTGAGAACGTGTTCGACGTTGATCTCTAGGATCACCGGCAATATCACCAGCTGCTTCACATGTTGAACGGACCCATCGAGGAAGCATTGGTGTTGGTGCAATTGGAGGAACATGAGTAGGTGAAGGTGGATTTTCATCCTCATTGTCATCATCAGAAACTGGAGTTGGAAACCTGTCAAGGAAGTTGGAAGGAGAAGAAAGCACATTCACCGAATTAGGCTCGCAGGCCAAAGATGGCACACCCGCTAAGTTAGGCTCGCAGGCCAAGAGATTTTCATCAAATTTAACATCTCTTCTAATGATTATATCATGAGAATGTGGCTGAAGAAGTCTATAACCTTTTACATCTTTAGAATATCCAACAAATATGCACTTTTCACTTTTAGGCTGTAATGCTTTCCATTTTTCATTCGAAATGTGAGCCCATGCTTCACAACCAAACACACGGAAGTGACTTACATCTGGTTTAATTTTACTCCATGCTTCTTCCGGTGTTATACCTTGTAAAACTTTAGTGGGTGTACGATTAACTATGTAATTTGCACAATTTATGGTCTCAGCCCAATATTGAAGACTTAGTCCCTTAGATTGGATCATACAATTAGCCATTTCTTTTAAAGTGTGGTTCTTCCGTTCAGCTACACCATTTTGTTGTGGTGTATATGGAACAATGTGTCATTGTTGGATTCCTTGTTTAGTGCAGAAAGTAGTGAAATTTTTGTTAACATATTCTCTTTCATTGTCAAATCTTAACTTAATAATTTGATGACCAGATTTTTTTTCAACAAGGGCCTTGTAGGCCAAGAACATGTTAAATACTTCGCTCTTAAGTTTTAGGAAGTAAACCCAAGTGCATCTGGAGTAGTCATCAATGAAAGTTAATAAATATTTGAAACCAGAAAAGGAAGCAGATGGAAGAGGATCACACAAGTCACTATGCACAAGCTCCAAGGGAACCGAGACGTGCCAAGAGGCACGTTTGTCAAAATTGTCCCGATGATGTTTTCCAAGTACACAACCAGAACAAACACCATCCTTGCAAGATACCATTAGAAGACCATTCACCATATTGTCTTTACATAGTTGTTGCAATGAGCGATAATTTAAGTGACCAAATCGCTCATGCCAAAGTTTGCTCAAGTTATCACTGTGAGCAACAAAAACTGAAGGAAAAGGTGATGACCCAAAGTTGTTAATTTTGTACAACCTGGTAATATCATCAACAATTCTGGTAGCTAGGACATGTTGAGGATATTTAAAATCCTTGATTACAACTTGGTGAGGTGTAAACGTTACTGTTTTACCTTCACTAGAATGAGTGATTTGATAGGCTGACAATAAATTGCAGAAAATTATTGTAACACATAGTACATCACTAAAATGACCATTTTCTACTGGAACTATTCCAGATCCTACAACACTTAGAGAACTATCATCACCAACAAATATTTGTTTGGTGTTACATTCATTCATAGTAGAAAAGATGGCTTGATCCTCAGCCATATGATAAGATGCTCCAGAATCAATGAGCCATTCATTTGAAGTAGAAGAAGAAGATGCAGTATAAGAGTAACTAGAAGCACAAAGTACAAGTCCATGAGAGGTAGATTCTGAAGACGAATCTAGGCTGATGTGATGCTTCTTCATTGCTGCTTCTAAGGCTACCCTCTTCTTAAAACACTTAGATTCATCATGATTATCTTTCCCACAAAAATTGCAATGACGCTCAGTCTTCTTTCCTTTAGGCTTGGATCCTTTGTCATTTTTTAAAGAAGGAGCTGACTGAGAGGGTTTGGGACCCTTGTTTGGATTATTATTGCAAAAATTCTGTTTCTTAAGAGGCTTGGACTTTTCTTTCTGTTGGGACAATAAGGCTTTCCTAGATGTATCTGTGTTACAACTGATTTTACCATACATGGTAGATCACATATTTATGGCCTTCCCTATCTCTCTACAGACTCTTTGGACCCCATGGACTATTTTTGTACCTTTTATGTTTCCAACATCATCCCTAAAAACACATGTTATTTTCCATACGCGACTTTTAAACCCTTTCTCGCGTATGTACGCGGATCTGACCCTTAAACCCATGTACATCGGGATGTGTGCAAAAGGCCAAATAGTTTTGGAGTTTTCCTTGATGTAGATCCTATTCACTTGTCTCTTGGCCTTCCATATGCCTTGAGATCGCTCAGATTTGACCTTCCATTACCCCATTGAAGCACTATAGTAAGGAACCGTTTGGATACATTGAAAGGAGAGGAATTGAAGAGCAAGAAAACTATAGTCCATTGTTTCCGTAGCTTGATTATACTTGAGTCTGCATCCCTTTGTCCCTTGGAGCACTTTGTGTTCTTCCCAAGCTTGCCTTTGCTTGTGAGCTTGCTATCGAGAGATGGAGGATTGAGGTGGTGGAGGACTCAGTTTCTCCGGTTCGCAGACGTGCCGATAGAGGTTGTCATTCTTGTAATCTCTAATTTATATTAATAGAAATATCTTTTCCTGTCCAATGATGTGAATTTAAATGAATATTGAATCCATGGATGCTTTTAATTGCTTATACATTATTGATTTTATATGCTAGAGTAGGTCTAACACCATTATATAACATGCTTGTCTTGTTTGCTAATTGTTGAGAGAGCAAATTGTTAACACAAGTGGGATTGGAAAAGCTCAACGGGGATCTACATCAACCATTCGGAACAAGGTATGTTTTGAGATCCTTTAGTGTTAGATGTTTTGTTTCTCTTGCATATTGGGAAGGGATTGATTTCTGCGGTTACTCTGTCAGTTGTGGTACCCCAATCCATAGGATGTTTTCTTCTTAACAGAATTGGAAACCATACTGGGGACTTTCTAATCATTTCCTTTGGGGGTTTTATCATTATTTAATGTTCTTGAATCGCTCTAATTTCTCTATTTTTGAGTTGGGTTTGGGGGCATGTTTGTCTAGTAGTGTCTAATAGGAGTAAATTTTGTCTCAGCTTGTTTGTTTGCTTTTTTTTAATTATCTCTTTTTCTTCCTGTACGCAGGTTTTTCCTTCATAGTCACGTGTACACATGGGTTTTCCTGGAATAGCCACGTATATACGTGGATTTTCTGCAAACAGTCACATATGTCCTAAGTTTTGCCTTTTTGTGGAAGATTAAGTGTTGTTGGGTGAGTTTGGATGATTGCTGAGTCTTCTTGGATGCTTCTGGAGTCTGTATACACCTCTGTTTCTAACTAGAGATGCTTTTTAGTTTAAATTTTTGAAAATGTTCTTGTCATTTCATATTCTATTTTTTGTTTTGGGATTAGTGCATTAGGTATCTTTTACCTTGGTGCTTTGCTTGGGTGTTGTCTGGTAGTGCTTGCAGATTCTGAGGGTTGTAGAGTCATACTTTTGCTTTTTATCTCATCTAAGTCAAAAAATATGAAAACATTTGCTTTTTGCATCATTATGCATTATTTGCATTTTGCATTTTACATGGTACTTGCATTAGGTTTGCTTGGAGAGTATTAGTCAGATTTTCATATAGGAATGATTGCATATTCATTTGAAGGAAAATTTTGCACTTCACGTAGTAGCATACCCCATTTTTCATTTGACACAGTGCATTTACATTGATTGTTAGGTATGCATTTTACTTCTTGTTGCGTCATAACATCATTAGTTGCACGACCATTTTCCCTTTTGAGTAATAAGCCAATTAAAATCAACGCATAATAAAATGAATTACACTTTTTTATTTTATAGGGTGCACCAACAAGATTAGGTTCTAGGGTCTTGGAATAGTTCATTGTGAGTAAATTCTCCAAGACCACTAAACAAAACATTTATGTGTCTGTCTAGGTGAGAGTGTGGAATTCCTTTATATAATTAGCGTTTCTCAGGATCCTCCTCTTACAAGGGAGTTAAGCACGAGGCAACGTGAGCGGTTATTGATTGGGATGACCCCTGGTCATAACTGAGTAGCACCGGAGATATTTCCAGGATTGTATTCATATCTGGGGGCTCTTTCGAGAGTTTCGGGCTTTGCTACCCTGCCCATACGGTCAATCCTACCTGCAACTACCTACCTGAGCATTGATTATATTGAGGTGACCTTAGTTTCCTTACCTAGGTTATCGAGGGGGTATTTCGCAGAGGTTATTTTGCAGGTGTCCTAGCCATGTAGGGGTTGGACAGCATAGTCGCTATATGCGTTGAAGCTGAGGGCCACTATAATTGGTTACGAACCTTCACTTGTTGTGTATGGGAGTCTCAAGCCTCTCCTAGGCAAGACATACCTGCTTCATTTGGGAGCTCGCATATTCTACCCTTGTTTGCTTGTGATTTGGATTTACATTTTATAGGTGTATACTTTGTGCAGGCTAGTTTGCCTAGGGTTTGCGTAATTAGATTGAGTCTTTTCATTTTTTGAGTCATCGTGGATTCAGGCGTGGCACTTCGTCGTTCTTGTCATTTAGCAGGACTTCTGCCTTCCACATCTCCTCCTCCTTTAGGAGAGAGAAATAGACAGTTCAGTCGGACTACTTCTCACTTTGATTCACACACGAGGGGATATCATGAGGATGATATTCCTGATATGTCCTCTCCACATCACGAGTTTGGGGATGAAGATCCTACTCCCGTATATGATCCTTCACTGGAAATACCTTCACATTCTGGTTATGATCCCTCATTCATAGGTCGCTGGTATTGGTTTCCAGGCGACGAGACTCATTATGAACCCACAAGCATTAGTCATGTTTGTTATGGCATGTCTAATATTGCTACATTCGATCCCACACATCATGTCGAGTTGGAATTTGAACCTAGCACTACGCCTGGGGGCACTCCTATTCCTTTCCATGCAGAGAGATTTGGGAGCACTAGTCACATTGCACTTTCCATACCGGTGGTGGAAGCAACCTCACATGTCCATCTTAGACCTAGTGTTAGTAACCATATGTGGATACCAGAACCAAAACGAGTGACCATAGGGAACACCACTTACATCCCTTCACATGTCCCTTCATCCTCGAACCCTACTCCTTCAAATGCATTTTTGACAACCCTTCCTCCCCCTCATTCACGTGGTCTTTCGGGCCGGAATATTGCTACCAGACATGTTCGTACTGTGACTACTCGCACGATAGTATCTCGGAGTCAAGTACCTCCTGTTGTGTCAGGAGGTCATATCCCAGTTTTTGGATCATCTCATGGTCCATCTCAAGGAGTTCCCCATATCCCTAACTATGGACATTCTCATGGGACATCCCATGGGACACCTTATGGAGATTCTCATGGACATTCTTATGGATTGAAGTATGGATAGAACTATCAACCCTATGGGTGCGAATATCAACAACCTGCTTATTCTTCCAATTATGGCTTTGTAGTGCTGCATAATCAAGGTACACCACATCACAATGCTTCCATGTAGCCCTATACGGGTCAAATGGGAAGAGGTTATTATGGCCAAGGCCATGGTATTTATAGCAATTAGCCTTACATGAACTAGAACTATCAGGGAGCATGGCATAGACCAACTCAACCTAGGCTCCCTTTCCTCGCAATGTTGAACTTACCTGGCTTATTGAGACTTATGAATGATTCGGTATCTCATGACCCGGCCTAGCCAACCATCCCTAACAAGCTTCCTTCAGACATTCCCAAGTTCGAGGGAAAATCTGGAGAAGATCCAAGTGAGCATGTCACTATTTTTCACCTTTGTTGCTCTTCAAATTCCTTACACGAGGATTCAATCCGTTTGAGGCTATTTCAACGCACCCTCACCGGGCCTGCAGTGAAATGGTCACATAGAGTTACTAAGGGGGGCATTCGTTTTATTTGATGACCTTGCCATGAATTTCCTCAATCACTTTCAGCTACCAGTGCATTATGACATTGGTACCAAGATCTTGTCGACATTTTGGCAAGACAAAGCCACACATATCTCGGATCATATTCAAGAGCGGCATAGAAGGAAGCGGTTGATTAAAGTCTTTATACCATTGAAATTTCTCCTTGAGTGGTTCCTCAAGTCGTTGTTACCTTACATCGCGAAGGATGTTTCTACATCTGGAGTCCAAAATGAGGAACAAGCAATCTTTAGGGAAAAAGAGTTGGATTTGATCTACGCTCAATCCAGACTTTTGTATGAGATTATACCTAATGCTCCGCGATCTAGTTTTGATCCCAAGATCAAGCTTGGACCACATGCCGATGGCATTGTGGGTTGTACAAGTGCCAAACTTGCGGATTCGATTGTGAAACAAGTGAGCCAATTGTCAATTAATCAATTTGCATTGGGACAATCCACGGCTTCGTCTCAACCGACCTAAACGGCGAGTGTACTTTTCGTGCAATCGTCGGACTAGAAGGGAAACTAGCAGCCTGACAGGAATAGGAAAAAAGGAAAAAATAATAGTAAAGGTGGGAACAAGAACGAAAATGCTAATTATAATGACAAGAACGCTCGTAATGTTGGGGGGGGACAAGAAGTCTAAACATAAGGTAAAGTTTCCTTGCAAGTTATGTAAGGAGGACTACCTCACTCACTTGTGCTCTCATATGGAAGATGCCTCGAGGTTCATTGCATAGGGCCCAGCTGTGCTAACTAATCCTTTACCCAACAATCAAAATATGAACTCGAGGACCATTGATCCTCATTGTGCATTGGGTGGAGATCAAAATCCACCGAAAGCCAACAGTGGTCATGGTTGCGTTAACATGGTGCGCGCTACTAAGGTTGTGACTCATGCGAAGGATTATGGTTCGTCACAACCGGACCTTGGAAAGGAACCCACTCCACTTGAGATCCCTTTGCGTATCAAAAAACCTACGGATAAACCTGAAGTTGCACCTCACATTCCTAAGGGAGTCCTAAAGCGTTCAGGGCACAATCCTAATGCCCAAACCACCTAGAACTATTCCGTTGTCGAGGATTTGGGCCAAACTCCTTGTGCGATGTCCGCACTTGAAGTAGTTCAGACTTGTCCTCAGCAGAGGAGAGCCTTGATTTTTGCTTTTTGGGTTGATGATGATAACTCTTCTTCCATTATCAAATTTGAAACCATGGGAATACAGCCTCGTTTTCCTTACTACATGTCTCTTTTGATTCATGTAGAGTGTCTTAATATGACCATCAAACGCACTGTGATTGACAAAGGCGCTGCTGCTTCTGTGATGTCTTTGTCATGTTGGAAGGGTTTGGGTTCTCCCAAGTTGTCTCAATCCGCTACTATGTTGATAGCTTTTAATGGTAGATATTTTCGGCCGCACGGGATTCTTCCTTCTCTTAAGGTCCAATTGGGAGGGAAGACCGTCGCGATCGAGGTCGAGGTGGTTGATGTGCCCCTTGACTACAATATTTTGCTGGGCTAAAATTGGATGTATAGTAAGCAAGCCGTAGCCTCTTCTCTCTTTCGAGTGGTATGCTTTCCATTTAATGGGAAGATCGTTACGATTTATTAGACATCATTCCGTAATCCGAGTGTTAATGCATCATCGGGAGCTTCTATCCTGATTATCGATCATTCTCAGCCGACAACTGGGAGTGTGGGTGTGGGTATGTATTCGTCTCTTATGGGAACCTTTAGCTATCCTGCGCTCATTCTTATTATCAGATCTAGTTTTGGTGGGGCTTCATCCTCGTTGAATTCTGTGTCTTTTCACACTACCCATATGGAAGATCCTGGGATTCTTCCTTCATCGAGTCCTTCGATTGGACCTATCGAAATGGATGTGCTATTTCTTGCAACGATGGTAGCATATCAAGCAAATATTGGTCAAGTTGTAGAGCCTATTCCTTCCTCTTCATGGATGGAGGAGGAGGACCCGTATGTGCTGCCTGCATGGGCAGTTGAGTCCTCTCACACACATGATTGCCTTGACGATGTTTTTCCATTGGATGAAGCCATTATTGAGGCCATGTCTGGGGTTTAGCCACCTTGGGAATAATTACATCATCGATCATATTTTCTTTCTGAGCTTGACTGTATGGAGCTTGATAACTTTAGGGAGATTCTTAGCGAGAAGATTGGTAGTTCCATGGTTCCATTGAGCTCTCCTGGTCAGATGGCTGATGGCAACATGGCGAATTTATCACCTACTATTCCTATCAATATTTCTCGCGATCCTGGAAAAGTTGAGAACGTCTACATTGGGGTGAGTTGTTCCCCTGTTGAGATCAAGGAGTATACCGAGCTGTTTAAAGATTTTCGTGACATCTTTGCTTGGTCATACGAAGAAATGCCAGCTATCAACTGTTGTATTGTCTAACATGAGATTAAGACCTATCTGGATGCGAAGCCGGTTTGACAACGTTTGCGTGCAGTGAATCCTAGAAAAGCACCCATCATTAAGGCAGAGATAGAGAAACTGTTGAAAGCTGGTTTTATCTATCCCATTCCCTTGACGGAGTGGGTTTCAAATCCCGTTCCGGTGATAAGAAGCAGGGAGCGATTCGTATATGCATTGATTTCTGTGATTTAAATCGTGCTTGTCGTAAGGATAATTTTCCCACACCATTTATTGATTGGATTTTGGATGAGTGTGCGAGAATCGAGGTATTATCCTTCATGGATGGTTTTTCCGGATATAATCAGATCAAACCTGAGGATCAACATAAGATTGCATTTATTTGTCCTTGGGGTACTTTTACATATCGAAAGATGTCTTTCGTGCTTAAAAATGTCGGAGCTACATTTCAGCGGGCTATGATCTTAATTTTTCATGATCTCAAAAACGATTATCGAAGTGTATTTGGATGACCTCACTGCTCATTCTCATTTGAGAGTGCATCATCCATACCATTTGAGGTTAGTATTCGAAAGATGCTGTCATTACCAGGTTCGTTTAAATCCTCATAAGTGCATCTTTTGCGTGACTGTTGGTCGCTTGCTAGGGTTCATCGTATCAAGGGAGGGTATAAGAGTCGATCCCTTAAAGGTTGAGGTAATACTTCAATTATCTCCCCCGCGTAATATTAGACATCTTCAGTGTTTTCAAGGCATGGCAAATTTATTACGGAGATTCGTAGTTAATTTTGCCAACTTGACTAAAGGATTTATGCATCTTTTAAAGAAGGACACTCCCTTTTTCTGGGATGAGCAAGCCCAGGAGTCCTTTTATGCTCTTAAGCAAGATTTAGCATCGATCCCCATGCTTAGTCCACCTAACCATAGCCATGATTTCTTGATTTATGTGGCGGCATCCATGGAGACGGTTGGTATGGTTTTGGTTCAGGAGGATGTGGAGCTCCACGAGCATATCATTTATTATTTGAGCCGAAACATTATTGATGCGCAAATCTGTTATTCCCATGTGGAGAAACTTGCCTTGGCCACCGTTCATGTAGTTTAGAGATTGAGACATTACATTCTCCTTCACCGAACCTTGGTTGTAGCTCATATCAATCCATTTCAGTTCATTCTCACTAGAAGGATGATTGGGGGAAAATACAATAAATGGATTTTTATTTTGCAAGAGTTCGATCTTGAATTCGTTTCGGTGAAATCGAATAAATCGTTGATCTTTACGGAGCTCATATCTGATTTTCCAGGTTTGGAGGAGGAAGAGCTTTATGAGGATACGTTTGTCGATGAGCATATTTTCCTTATCTCAAATTTGGACCCATGGTATGGGGATATCATTGTGTATTTGCAAATGTTGAAGGTCCCTACTCACCTTTCACGGGATGAGCGATGATGATTACGTCATGCAGCTAAGAACTACCTTGTAGTGGATAACACTTTGTACCACTGTGGAGCAGATTCCATTTTGCGTCATTGTTTAACCCTTAATGAGGCTGAGGTTCTTCCAAATGATTGCCACTGAGGGGTGTGTGGTGGTCATTTATCTGGGCTTTATACAGCCCAAAAAATCTTGAGAGTAGAATATTTTTGGCCATCGATCTTCAAAGATTGTGTTAATGCGGTCAATAAGTGGCACCCTTGCCAGAGGTTTGCATGCAATATGCGCTTGCATCCTGCCCTGTTACATCCTATTATCACCGCTGATCCCTTCACCAAGTGGGGGCTTGACTCTATGGATTGCAACCTAGCTTTGGTTGGGGGGCATCATCACATTATAGTGGCTGTCGATTATTTCACAAAATGGGCAGAGGCTATGTCCACGATTAAATCCGATGGTGAGATAGCCACGCATTTTGTTTTCAACCAAATTATTACTCGGTTTGGCATTCTGAAAGAGCTTGTCACCGACCATGGTAGACACTTTTAGAATAAAATGATGGAAGAGTTGGCTTCAAAGTTAGGGTACAAGCAGGAGCATTCCTCTTCTTATTACCCTTAGGCAAATGGACAGGTTGAAGCAGTGAATAAATCACTTAAGTCCATTCTCCAATGAACCATCGCACAAAGCAATATGAATTAGCATATCATGTTATATCCTACTTTGTGGGCCTATAGAACTGCGGTTAAGATTGCCACCAGTTTCTCTCCATATCAGCTTGTGCATGGGGTGGAGTCTGTCTTGCCGGTTGAATGTGAAATCCCTTCGTTGAAGTTATCTATAGAGATTTTACCAGACACTTCTGCGTTGGAGGAAGGTTTGGTCCACTTAGAGCAGCTTGATGAGTAATGTCGAGATGCCTTAGTGGCTCTAAAAGTAAATAAGCATCGCATCAAGGTCCAATATGATAAGTCTATCCGTTTGAGGAGGTTTAGGGAAGTCGATTTGGTCCTTTTGTGGGATCAAGCTAAAGAACCATTGGGGGTAGGGAAGTTTAATCCCATGTGGCATGGTCCTTACGTGGTCAAACGTGTGTTAGAGAAGGGTGCCTATGAGCTAGTGGATTATGAAGGGATAGCCTTGGTGGAGCCTAGAAATGGGCTCTATCTTAAAAAATACTATGCATGATCTTCAGCCAAGGATGATTGTTGTATATTATTGTACAGTATTTGAATTGCATAGTTAGGTCTTCTTATGGTGATCAGGTTTATTGATTAGCTTATGTTTCTTATGGCATATGTCCATGGAGTCTTTCTTTTACATAGGATTCTTCGATGGTGCTAGCCGTCACACTCAAAACTCAGCTTCAGCTGCTTGGGTGATTTATACTCCTACGGGTCAAGTATTGTCTTCAAGAGGTGTATGTTTACGGCCTTCTTCGAACAATGTTTCTAAATATAGTGCCGTTATTGAGTTATTGCATGATGCCATTTCACACGGTGTTCTCTCTATTGAGGTACGTCTTGATTCACAGTTAGTGGTTTCACAACTTAATGGCTCGTATCATATTAGGGATCCAGTTTTATTACGAATATTCTTACGTGTGATATTGCTAGAACGACAGTTTGAGAATATAACATACATTCATGTTTCAAGAATTTTTAATCAAGTTGCTAACTCATATGCTAACTATGTGTTAGATTGGCATTTGTTTCATAGACCATAAACATATCACAAACATACATTTTTGCGCACATGTAAATAAATAAAATCAATCATCATAAAAGTTTTTCATTAACATCCAAAATGTGACGTCATAATACATAAGTGTCATAATACAAAATTGGGGCTTCTGAGCCACCAAAATATAGTACATGGTCGTACAAAAATAAGTACTCTTAGGTCTCTAAGCCTAAGGAGGAGGAGGGGGTTTATGATCATGGTAGCACACCACGATTTTAGCTAGCCATCGAAATAATCGAACCCATGTCTGTGGTACACTAACCACCTGGTGCTGCATTGCCTCTGGAAAGTCCTCAACTTGCACCATGGGTACCCTGTGTGTCAAGCATACGAAGTTGTGTGAATGCTTTGGAGCGTCCGCTCCGCATCCACACCCATGATGTTGTCTCCTCTTCCCCTCTGTCTATGACGAGGGTGTTGGAGACATTTAACACCATACACACTCATTTTGGTCAAATTGGCCTAGTTAAACCACTATCCTAAGTATTATTGACATAAATTGACATCAGTGGAGCATTAATTGACATCATCTAGTCACACTCACGCCTACCTTCAGTCAAGGAGGCTAACTTAGCCTTCTCATACTTTTGGGGAGGCTAACTGGAGCACTTCGAGGGTGATCTGAGTGATATTAATGCACCTAATTGCTAACTGATGGTCACAATCAGTTAACAGGGCAGTGAAGGCACCTCCTTTCATTTAATTGATTATTTAATGATTAATTAATGAACTGGAGTCAACAGGGGCGCCTCCACCAACTTCTGATTATCAGTTCAACTTTAGTTAACCTCATTGGGGTTCGTTGGAGTCATTGAAGCGATAACACTTGATGGTTGGCTTGCTATGACATGTGTCTGATCTCTTTCAGTTGAGACTCAGTAGATGGTTTTGCACTCCAACTTCAGTTAGGGCTCAGTTGAGTCAATTAGGGTTTTGGTCAGTGGTTAACTGAAGTGTTGAATATGTCTTACATTCAGTTAAGCTAGACTCACTCATTCAATTCGAATGACCTCCTTGAGGATTTGAATTGCTCATTCATTCATGCTTGTAGCATGACATTGTATTGTATTATCATTCTTTCATCTGATATACAGAGCGCCTACTCATTCTGTAGACTGATTACACTATTTTATGAGTTATTTGTTGATTATTATTTGATGAGACTGATGTTTAGTTCCTAGATCAATGTGCAAGATTAATATGGTATCAGAGCTCATGGCGGGACGAAGCTCTATCTCTCAAAAACAATCTTTTTGACAGATTTCTGCATGAAAATTGAGCAATAGCTCAAAAATCCAGCACTGCACCAGAAGCCAAGGTTTACCACTTAATACCCCAAGTAAAGAACTTGTTGATCAAGCTTGCTTGATTGACTATGCTGGGTGTGATGAAAGCCTAAAATGTGCAGGCTGTCTGACCTTACATTTCCCTTTCTATTTTGCTTTTCAGGTTTTCTATAGGTGAAGAATTCACTCCAGCAGATCTAGATGGCCTCCTCAATAGATCTTTTGAATCCATACAATTTCCACTCATGGAAAGGTGATATGGAGATTCAGCTACGTTCCAGAGGACTCTTTAGAGTCACCATGGACACTGAAGATGAGCTCGGTTCAGCCATAGAAAAATCAAGATTCTTGAACAAGAAGGATGAAGCCTTTGGTTTCTTGTGCCTCTCTATTTCTAGGGATCTTCTTTTCCATATTACGGGATTGAAGACTCCAAAAGAAATATGGGACAAATTGGAAACTCTATATGGAAATCATGATGACTTGAGGGTTTACCAACTCGAAAATGAATTAATTCCTCTCCAACCCTCCAATTTTGAGACTCTGAATGACTTTTTCACAAAGTTCAAGCATACTATTTTACTCTTGAGGTAATGCAAAGTGGAGAAGGAGGATGATTAGCTCATCCTCGCCATACTCTCCAAGCTTGGGGCTGATTATTTAGTTTTTTTTTCTACATTCCGTGCGGGGAAGCTCACAACCCCTGGATGGAAGATGCCTACACTCAATGCCTTCATTGAGTCCCTAACAAGTGAACATGACAAGCTTGTCCAGATGGGGATCATCAGATCTTCCCGTGATCAAGCCCTCCATGTCTCAGGGCCCAAAGATATAAAGGGTAAAAGAAATTAGCAGAACAACCCAAAAACTAAATTTGATGCTCCTAAACCTAGAGTTGAAGACTAGCAGCATGATGAGTCTTTCGGCTCAAGGAAGAACAAAGGAAAAGGGCACCATGGCAAGGAAAACGTCAATTGTTCTTAGTGTGGGAAGGGATTCCACCCTGAACATGCCTGCATGAAGAAGAATCTTGATGAATCAACCTCTCTCCTTGAGAGAAATCACATCAATATTCCAGAGAGCTTTCGGAGGAGAGATCAGCAAGATCATGAACCATAGCATGCAAAAGGTCATGCCCTCATGGCAAGTACTTCGAAGTCCAAAGCACTCTTGATTGATTCTGGAGCTTCAAACCACATGGTGGCTGAAAGAGACACCTTTTCATCCTTGGAGACCATAAAATCCATCCCCATCCACATGGGAGATGACTCCACCATCATTCCAGAAGGACAAGGTACTGTTGATCTTGAAAATGGGTTTTTTTCAAATGTTTTGTATGTACCGTCTCTGGCATCAAATCTCCTTAGTGTCTATCAGATGACACATATAGGAGTGCCTAAGAGAGTTTCTTTCAGCCCAAATGATGTTGAGATAACAGAAATTGCATCCGTGAAACTCATTGCTAAAGGCCTTGCAAACCATCTTGCAAAAGCCTATGAGTTCTCACACTTTGTTGCGGATGTAAAGCCCACCGCTTTGCTAACTCATGGAAATGAGGTTAGTAGGCTGTGGCATGAGAGGTTTGGCCATATTAATTTCAAATATTTGCATAAATTACAGAAAAACTCCATGGTTGAAGGCCTCTCGGTCATCAAGGCAACCACGGGAATCTGCAAGGGCTGTGTGATTGGAAAACACCCTGAGCACAAGTTCGATCGAGGGAAGGCAAACCGAGCTACATGCATATTGGGGCTGATACATTTTGATATCAGTGGTCCGATGCCTATCACATACATGAATGGATCAAGGTATCTTCTTACTTTTATTAATGATTTTTCAAGGTACACATGGGTCTTCTTTCTCAAAAAGAAGTCAGAAGTATGGGAAAAATTTTCTGAATTGAAGGCCTTGATCGAAAATGCCTCTGGGCTTAAGATCAAGATCTTGAGATCTGATAATGGAGGGGAGTATGTCAGTAATGAGTTGCTACACATATTCTCCCAAAGTGGTATTCAGGTCCAACATTAAATTCCTTACATTCCCCAGCAGAACAGAGTAGCGGAAAGGAAGAATCGGTCTCTCAAGGAGATGACCACCTGTATGTTGGAATCCAAGAAGCTTGCTGCAAATTTGTGGGTTGAGGCCATGCATGCTGCAGCATATATTTAGAACAGGGTGCCACACTCATCCATGAAAGGCAAGACCCCTTTCAAAGGATACTTTGGACACAAGTCGGATGTGTCAAACTTGCGGGTGTTTGGGTCCATTGCATGGGCTTGGATTCCGCTTGATAAAAGAAGGGCTTTGCAACCGCAAAGCATAGAATGCTTGTTTATTGGGAATCCTGATGAATCTAAAGGTTTCAAGCTACTGGATATCAACACCAAAAATATCATCATCGAGAGAAGTGTCAAGTTTGATGAGCCTCTTTAGGAGGTGGAACTAGTGAAGGAGAAAACTGTTGAATTTCCTTCCTATTCTACTGAATATTTGGATGATGAAATTGGGGGTGATGACCCTGATTTGGATCCTATGATTTATAATATCATTGTGCAGCAATCATCATATTTTGAATCAGAACCTGAAGTGCAAAATCATCTTCCTACATGGGCCCGACAGACACTCTCCTTCGCAGGAGACAACATTGGAAATCTGGATGATCCAAGGAGAACCCGGTCTGATTTCCAAAGAGCAGATATTGTGCTCTCATGTTCTGATAATTTGCTATCTAAAAATTTATATTTGATGATTATTTCAGATCCAAAATCCTACTATCATGCTTGGAAGAATCCGAGATGGCAAGTTGCCATGGATGAAGAGATGAATTCTCTTTAGAAAAACACTACTTGGGAGATAGTTTCTCTTCCTCCGGGAAGGAAATTGGTTCAATGCAAGTGGGTGTTTCGGAAAAATGTTGCTGATGATGGAAGCACCTAAAAATATAAGGCAATTTTGGTGTCAAAAGGTTTCTCTCAGGGCCAGGGTGTGGACTACCATGAGACCTTTTCATCGGTTGCAAAAATGGATTCCATCCACCTTGTTTTGGCAATTTCAGTATCCAAGCACTGGAAAGTGCATCACATGGATGTTAAGTCAACCTTTTTGCATGGAGATATACATGAAGCAGCTTGAGGGCTACATCACTGATCCATATTTGTTTTGCAAGCTAAAAAAGTCACTATACGGGTTAAAACGGGCCCCAAGAGAGTGGTATTCCAAGATGGATGCCTTCATTCTCTCGCAAAAATTTCAAAGGTGTAGATCAGCTCCAAATGTGTATTTACAATAGTCTAATGGTCATATAATTATCATTTTTTTATATGTTGATGAATTACTGATCACAGGTAGCACAGTTTCCTCCATTTCAGCCATCAAAACTGCTCTCCATAATGCCTTTGAAATGAGTGATTTGGGGCTTCTAAAACAATTTTTGGGGCTCGAAATTGAGAAAAATTCTGATGGAATTATGGTCACTCAGTCCAAATACATTTCAGACCTGTTAGTTAAGTTTAACATGGTTGATTGTATGCCTGCACCATTCCCTTTCCTTTAAGGGATGATCCTTGAAGAAGAAAAAAGCACACCTCCCATGGACTGCACTATCTATGGACAACTGATTGATAACTTGTTGTACTTGACACATTATCGGCCTGATATCTGTTATGCCATGAATGCTGTATCAAGATACATGTAGTAGCTTCATTATATTCATTGGAAGGCAGCCAAGAGGATCCTCCAGTATATTCAGGGAACTAGGACCTACGACATTCACTAAGTTGCAGACTCCAAGCTAGAGCTAGTTGGATACATAGATTTCGATTGGGTGGGTGATTCTATTGATCAGAAGTCTACTTCTGGATATGTATTCATGTTTGGTGGTGGCCCTATTTTCTAGTCAAGCAAAAAGAAGGCTGCCATAGCACTATCTTCAACAGAGGTCGAGTATCGAGGAGTCGTGAATGCTTGCATCCAAGCAGTTTGGTTGCAAGGCATTCTTTCAGAGTTTGATCTTGGTAGTACTTTGTCCACTGTCCTCTTTTGTGACAATCAAAGTGCTATTAATATTTCCACAGATCCAGTTACCAGGCAGAGGACCAAGCATGTAGAGATCCATATGCACTATATCAGGGAGCTATTGCATGACAAGACCATCATTCTGCAATACTGCTCGACTGATGAGAAGATTGCAGACATCTTCACTAAGAGATTTTCAGAAAATAAGTTCACTTACCTCCGTTCACTGTTGGGGGTGATTTCATCTTGGTGATTTAGACTACTTTCAGTGTTCAGCTTGAGGGGCGGTTTTTCCCACTGGGTTTTCCCTCTTTTCCTCACTTAGTTTGTTTTGAGCATTGTTTCAGTTTCAGCATTGTATAGGGTGACCTATGGCCTTAATTGTTGGGGCCCTAGCATTTTTATGCATTTATGTTTTCTAACTTCTCCTAAGTATAGCTTAAGGGGGGGTGTTGGAGACATTTACCACCATACACACTCATTTTGGTCAAATTGGCCTAGTTAAACCACTATCCTAAGTATTATTGACATAAATTGACATCAGTGGAGCATTAATTGACATCAGTCAGTCACACCCACGCCTACCTTCAGTCAAGGAGGCTAACTTAGCCTTCTCCTACTTTCGGGGAGGCTAACTGGAGCACTCCAGGGGTGATCTGAGTGATATTAATGCACCTAATTGCTAACTGATGGTTACAATCAATGAACAGGGCAGTGAAGGTGTATCCTTTCATTTAATTGATTATTTAATGATTAATTAATGAACTGGAGTCAACAGGGGCGCCTCCACCAACTTGTGATGTTCAGTTCAACTTCAGTTAACCTCATCGGGGTTCATTGGAGTCATTGAAGCACTAGCACTCTGATGGCTGGCTTGCTATGACATGTGTCTGATCTCTTTCAGTTGAGACTCAGTCATTTATTGCACTCTGACTTTAGTTAGGGCTCAGTTGAGTCAATTGGGGTTTTGGTTAGTGGTTAACTGGAGTGTTGACTATGGCTTACATTCAGTTAAGCTAGACTCATTCATTCAATTCGAATGACCTCCTTGAGGATTTGAATTGCTCATTCATTCATGCTTGTAGCATGACATTATATTGTATTATCATTCTTTCATCTGATATATAGAGCGACTACTCATTCTTTAGACCGATTACACCATTTCATGAGTTATTTGTTGATTAATATTTCATGAGACTGATGTTTAGTCCCTAGATTAATGTGCAAGATTAATAGAGGGAAACCATCCAGTCACCGTGGTCCAACATCTGCATACACATGACAGATGTCACTATGTGTCGTCACATCAAAACATGTCTTTTGAGCCAATATATAAAAAAGCACAATTTTTTTTTAATAATTCAAAAAACTTAAAAAGTGGGTTTTGGATTCGTTACCTATGTCGCCATATGCCGCTTTTGGTGGTAGGGGCATTTCCGGATCTCCATAGAAATCTATCCCTATGTAGGGATAGTCATTGATGGCTATAATCTGCCTCCACCACCATGGAAAGAAGTCTACTGGGTAGGGGTTAGCCACCCTACCTCCGCCCAGTCTGCGCATAACATTTTCCCAACGTTGTTGGTCCAGATCTCGAACTCTGAGTGGAGGAATGTCCACTCTAGGGCTTAGCCCCAATACACGCTCAAAGAAGAACATGCTCAGTATGCTGCCGAAATTGAAGTTTCTCACCATGCCCATCTTGCAGTCACTGAGATGCTGCTTCATGTTGCTCAACAACGCAGTGCTCCAGTCATACACTGTGGGTCTCATATACTACACCGCATAGAACATCAGTGGACGAGAGGCCTGGTGGTGTGAAGCTAAGTCGGCTATCCTACCGAGTGGTGTGAAGCTAAGTCGGCTATCCTGCTAAGTGCCAATAGTATGGCCTTCAGTCCTAGTACCTGGATCGAGTTTGTCGGCATTTGACTCCTAACCTTTTCTATGTCTAGAAAGCAGTACACTGCAATGTACTCATCGATAGTCAATCCACCTCCTGGCCAGCAAGATCGGAGATTTACCACCTCTCCTCGTCAGGATAATCCAGTGATAAAGTACATGTTTTCAATCTCTATATTGATCGACATCCCATCAAAGTGAAAAGACTCAGAGTCTAGATCCCAGTAATCCACTAGTGTCTATAGGAGTCTTGGTTTGGTCCTCAACCTTCCAAGACACCAAAACTTATACAAACTACATGCACGCAAAGCTTGTTGGGCCATTAAGTCACCTTGCATAGCCTCTTCTACATCACCATGTTCCCTCTCCCTCCATTCTAAAGCCATCCTGCATAAAAAACAAGAGTTTTGATCATTATTTACCCTTGAAAATCTCATTTGCGACTCTTTGCAAAACAGCTGTGTATGTACACGAGTTTGAGCATTTTTTCCGCATATGGCCAGCCCTATACGCGAAAAAAACTTCGATACCTGCATGGGCCAAAACGCACAACTTAGGATGGCATAAAAAATTAAATGGACCATGAAAACTTAAAAAAATTGTATGAAATAGGAAGAGGAGGACGTGAGGAGTTACCTGGATCAAACGGTGTTGAATTTCGTTGGACAAGGCTCCTGGAATTCGCATTGGAATTTTTGAGCTCAAATGGGTAAAATTTTCAAATGATATGGAATTTTTAAATTTTTTACTATTTATAGAAATTTTTTAAAATTTTTTACCCACTTTCTATAGTTTTGACCGTTTCTGATCATTTTGGACCGTTTTGGCCTAATTTGAAGATGCAGGAGTCCATTTTAAGCGTAGTTTGACCATGGTTTTGACCCGTTCGTGCCGATTTCAGGTATTATGTCTAAACTGGCATATAGGTTAGGTTTCACATCCGTTTGCACTTTGCATGACCTTATGACCGTTTCATTATAACCTTAGGTACGAACCCATTTTATCTTGTCATGGAACCTCCTTGTTGCTTTTAGAAGTGACATGATGTGAATGGTAGAGCTTGACCATACATGGGTACCCTAGTTAGCTCCTATTTTGTATTTGGTGCCCATGCCGACATTTTTCCTTTAGGGTGTGGGAGTCCTTTGTATAGTATCACCATGACTTTGCGCGAGAGCCTCATACTCCTCTTCATATTTTTGTTGGCCTTTTCCCCAGGAATCTCTTATGTCAAGTTGTAATTGCATTATCATGAGTTTTTCTTGCCTTATTAAGCCTTATGCTGACTTCCCTGACTTTGATTATCAGCCATATAGCTCGAGCATGTCTCATGTATACCCACGTAGAACCATTTTATATATCTTTTGTAGCTTGATTCCCCATTTTTTCTGGGAGGGGACTTTCTCCCAAGTGTCGTTATCCTACACATGTTTCCTTGCATTGAGCATAGGTATGTTCTGCTGCTTGGAACTAGTTTGTTTGCCCCTTGACACTCGTCTCCTCTTAGTTTGTGACTATAAAGCACTTTTATTCTTTTTCAATCTCTTCAAAATATTTGAAAAATTCCAAAACAATAAAAAAACCAAAAAGCCAGATAGGAGCATTGTATATCACATCCATTGGTTTGGTTAATAGTTTGACTTTAGGAGCTGTACTCGTTTCTATGAGTTTATTTCCACTGACTAGTTAAGCTTCCAATCTCCATGGAGCCTCTGTTGATGCCTCCTATGTCACAGAGATGTCCCAATTTTTGTATATCGAGTCAATGCTGCCTCCATTCAGTCACCATTCGCCTTTATACTCTTCTTCAAAGGAAGTTGAATCCTGAGTGGGCCATTCCTCAATTTTCTTGACTTTGCATGTCGACCATTCCCAGTACTATTACTGGTTCATGCACATTATGATAGAGTCCTTCCACATTATATAGCTTTGCTGAGTACCTCGTGTTGGATGATGGGGGATTCCTTAATGCTCTCCTTCCAGCGGATTTCATCCCATCAACTTCAGATCATTTATTTTGGGATAGGACTCTAGAGTCATTTTGAGTGCCTTGAGACTTGCAGTCATTAGTGGCAGGTTCTCTCACCATCGACAATTTTGGGAATAAATCAATGTCCCTTGATCGGTGGATTCTTTCAAGTGTTTGACCTCAAAACATTTATTCACACTTGGTAGATTGCACTCTAGTACCTTGATTCCCATTTTCATTATCAGTGGGTGATCTCGCATCTATTAACGGTATACATCAATGACTGGTAATCAGAAAATGGACTACTATGTTCGACCTCGACACCTTTATTCACATAGTAAGACATGTACTCATAGCGGATTGTGTAGAAGACTTTCTATATTGGTGGCATTTATGATATGCTACCTCCTTGATCGTGTCAGTGTTCATGAGATTTCAACTCTCGTGACTTGAGTCTAGTGTATGTCAGATATATTTAGCCATTATGGAGATCTCGATCCATTGTATATCTTCATCTTTCATGGAGATCATGATCCTTTGTATATCTTCATCATGGAGATTCTGATCTATCTATATTGTACATGGCGATGACCACACATGTCATATTTTGTATCATGCCTATTCATGGCCATTGTACTCTTATGTATCCGAGACTACTGTATGTACTTGCAGTCATACGGAGAGATATTTGTACAGTATTGTTAGATGTCTAGTTGTTGGATGGTTGGTTCTTCATCACTCCACTTTTGGGATGGACTTATAATGTATTTCAGTCATCGTATCACCCCTCTGACCTCACACATTAGGGGGCATCTGTTATAACTGATTTTACCATACATGGTAGATCACATATTTATGGCCTTTCCTGTCCCTCTGCAGACTCTTTGGACCCTATGGACTATTTTTGTACCTTTGATGTTTCCAAGATCATATCTAAAAACACATGTTATTTTCCATACGTGACTTTTAAACCCTTTCTCGCGTATATATGTGGATATGACCCTTAAAACCGCGTACATTGAGATGTGTGCGAAAGGCCAAATAGTTTTGGAGTTTTCCTTGATGTGGATTCGAGTCACTTGTCTCTTGGCCTTCCATATGCCTTGAGATCGCTCATATTTGACCTTTCATTACCCCATTGAAGCACTATATAAGGAACCCTTTGGATACATTAAAAGGAGAGGAATTGAAGAGCAAGAAAACTATAGTCCATTGTTGCCGTAGCTTGATTATACTTGAGTCTACATCCCTTTGTCCCTTGGAGCACTTTGTGTTCTTCCCAATCTTGCCTTTGCTTGTGAGCTTGCTATTGAGAGATGGAGGATTGAGGTGGTGGACTCAGTTTCTCCGGTTTACAGACGTGTCGACAGAGGTTGTCATTCTTGTAATCTCTGATTTATATTAACAGAAATATCTTTTTCTGTCCAATGATGTGCATTTAAATGAATATTGAATCCATGGATGATTTTAATTGCTTATACATTATTGATTATATATGATAGAGAAGGTCTAACACCACTATATAGCATGCTTGTCTTGTTTACTGATTGTTAAAAGAGAAAATTGTTAACACAAGTGGGATTGGAAAAGCTCAACGGGGATCTACATCAACCATCCAGAATAAGGTATGTTTCGAGATCCTTTAGTGTTATATGTTTTGTTTCTCTTGCATATTGGGAAGGAATTGATTTTTGCGGTTACTCTGTCTGTTGTGGTACCCCAAGCCATAGGATGTTTTCTCCGTAACAATATGCATTGTTAATTATTCCAAGATGAATGAGCTTATCTTGCTCTCTAATTAAGGAATCACAAAAGGATTCAAGACTAGGCTCTTGATAGTTAGCTGCAGTCAAGGATTCTTTCATGGAGTAAAATGTAGATACAAAAATAGAATATGTAGGTCCAAGTTTGGAAATAATATGATAAATATATTGTTTGTCTTCTTTCTTAATCTTGCATTCTTCACATAAGAGTCTAAGAGTCTTATACTTAGATAAATAGTCTTGAATGCATGAAAAATCACTTGGATTCAAAGAAATCAACTCATTCTCAAGTTGATGACCTCGAATTTCATTGTGTTTACCAAACACAGATTCCAACTTTTCCCAAGCTTTATCAGGTTCATCAATTCTAGATATGTGGAATCGCAAATCAGTAGAGATTGACATCGCAATCAATGCACGAGCTACATCACATCTATTTGCCCATTTTATTTTCTTATCATCATCAGTGGGTTCTGTTTCTTTCCCTGAGGTAATCCTGAAAAGTCCCCTACTTATTAGAACATCCTTCATACGAGATTTCCATGAGAAGTAGTTAGAATTGGTAAGTATAATATCACAAGGGGCGTCCATACTTGAAAATAATGGCTGAAAGAACAGAAACTAACTGCCTGGATGCAAAGAGCTCAAAAAATTAGGTTGTTTAAAAAAACGACACTAAAGACTGATTCCGAATGATAAGTTATGCTTGAACAATAAAAATGTTGAAGATGTCCCCAATAGTGATGTGGTCGATATTAACTTGACCAACTAAAAAAAAGAACCCCCATTTTCCCAAGATCAACCTTTGACAACCACTTTACAATAAAGTTGCTTTTAAGTGAACCACTTTTGTAGAATAAGTGATGTTCACTTTTACAATAATGTTACTTTAAATAGTGCGGCAATAAATTAAAAGACTTAAGTGACTCACTTTTTATTTTATTTTATTTAAGTGAGATGCACTTTTATAATAAAGTAACTTGAAAATAGAAATTGCATGTACTAAAAATTAGCTTAATAAGACTTGAACTCAAGACCTATTAAGGAATAAAACAACTTTGGACCAAGTGAGCTAAGTTTAAAAGACACGTAAAAGAATGGAAAGATGAATGTTTTTTTTTAACTCTTCTTTTTCGTTTTTCGTGTTTGTTTTTTTTTTTGCAAATCGCAAAAAAAAATGAAAAACAAAAAGATTTTTTTTCTTCCACACTATGGGGTTAGATCTTAGTTAGATTACCCAGAAAGTCTATGTTTTCAAGTTTTCTCGTTGTTTCTGATTTGCTGTGATCACATAAGGTTCACGACAAAGAGCATACGTAGCCGAGAAGACAAGAAAAAAAATATTTCCCTTTTTGTTTTTTATTCGCCACGATCACGCAAGGTGCACGACAAAGAGCATACGCATTGAGGGAAGGAGACAGTCCGAGACTAAAACAATAAAGATATACTAATAAAACTGAAAAAATATGAGAGATTTTAAAAAATAAAACAAATCCGTCACTGTAACATTATAACTTCAGATTTGCCAAAATGGGTGTTTCTGGAACAAACAGAAACAATTTTCGATGAAACAAAAATTATTTCCCAATAGAAACGGTGCTCCGGATGCAATGGAATAGCTCCCACAGGACAAAAATGCACAGAAAATCCAGAACCAGAAACCCTTTCAAAGTTTCAGCAACACCGGTTCCAGATCTTGATCACAAACGGAAGCGGTTCTTCATAAATGCTTTGATACCATGTTTGGGTACACAGGGTACTCCCAAAAGACTGAACACCAAGAGTGGCCACTCACACAAACATATCACAGATCAACACATGATGTTTGTCACGTGGTTAAAAACCTCGAGAGAGAAACAGTCCACAGCCCCAGCGAAATAGCTACTTGGAGCAATTTATTATGCAAAAGAAAGAAAGTTACATGAGCTTCTCATAATCGATCAACTAGCCAAGGACCCTCCATGCTCTTTAAATAGAGATCATGGACCAATCGGGTGTTAAGCCACGGATCAATGGTAGGTATGATTGAAGAGAAGTTGAACCGTTGGATCACTTTAGGTCTAGAGCATATCGTGATCGTCAGATTAGGATATTTACAAATGCATACTAAAGAAACACACTTTACCTAACAGATATATTACACAAGTTGATCTTAACTAACTCCTAAGTGTCTAAATATCCTAACACCTTGTCATGGAATATCTGCTGATGGTTTTGTCAAGTTCTGATCAATTTGCATGCACTTACATGTCCATCTATTTCTCTTCCCATCATTTATTATCTCAACCCATTGCGATAAAAAGATAGCTCATAAAATATCAATACATAAAAAAATCAATATCTGATACAAGGAAACAACTTATGGGAAATCACCATAAAGATTATATTTTAGTAGTTCAATTTATACTTATAGTGTTGCACATCACTATCGATGGATTAACATTGTGATTCATGTTTTCCATGCCATAATTCATGCAACCAACCACCCAAAATTTGTTTTGTGCAACCGACCACCCAAACTTTGTTTCCATGCCATAATTCATGCTGTCGACCACCCAAACTTTCTTTCAATGCCATAATTCATGCAGCTGACCACCCAAACTTTGTTTCCATGCCCACTTTTGTAATTGTTTGCATGAATGATTTTTCCATTGAAATTATACAATCCTTTGATTTGTCCATTGAAACTCTACAATCCTTTGATTTGTCCATTGAAATTTTGCAATATTTTGTTATATGGAATTATGGTCTGTGCATTCTGCTCCTACATACACACCCCACCTCTTCACAACACCTAATATCAATCCCTGTTCCATGAAATGTTCTCCACATTTTGCATATGAGCATAGGGCAATGCACAGTAATGACATATACACAAAATCAATACAAGCAACTTCTAGCAAAAAAGAAAATGTTGTGGCATGACAATGGATTAACAAAACCAAAAAATTTGTTGAGCATACTGTAACCACAATGTATTTGGCTATTCGTAGTCATGAGTCGCTTCTATATCTTTCTTTGTAATTTCATTTGGCCACACTATGATGAATTTTGAGTATATATGTTTTTAATTACAGGCCCCATATTGTGTAACGAATGCATTTTAAACACAAATAAGAAATCTAGCTTAAAACTTTAGACATGCAAATTGCAAACTAGATAAATTCAAGTGCATCCATGCTCAAAATTATGATTGAATCCAATTTTTAAGAACAGTGATGCGCTTCAATATTACAAGAGGATAATGAAATATCAAGGGTTTAATTTTGTGCATACTCTTTGGCACGATGATAGATAGAGACCATCTTTCCTATACATAAAACATATGCATTGTAGAGAAACTAAAATGCAAAGTCTACTATCTTTTTGCAACCACGATATTAACATGCCTCATTTGCTTTGCTCGTGTATCGCTGTTGGAGTGGTTCAAATTGATTCAAGTGGGAAGGACAAACCTGTCAGAGTGGTTTGAAAAGATCGCCGACGAATTGTGCGAGGAGGAAGCCATAGAGGAAAGAACTTCGGTGGAAACTATCCAGAAGAAATTCTACACAGACCTCACCGAACAATTCTTGTGTTCCCTACCGACCTTGTTGTTCAAGTTCCTAATAGAGAAAGGAGTGGGTCATATCGTTGAAACTCTTCTTTACTATGCGAACTACCATAAAATGCTAACTGGGCGGAGAAACAAAAGAAGTGGGAGAAATTCATTGCCAAAAGGGAGTGGGAATACTTCCTAAGTAAGTGAATAGAACTATCTGAGCTTTCTAAAGCATCAGGTAGGCAATGGGGGGGTAGTTGGTCGTATGTAGGGGTAAAGTGGAGAGGATTCTAATTGACTAAAGAGATACCAGTCACCAGCAATGAAAAGTCAACCTAAAAGGGAAATTGAAAGGACAGTGTCACATAAAGGTACGATGGATTTTCAGAAAATAGAGAGGGAGAAGAGGCTACAAATAAGGGAAGAGAAAAGAGAAAGAGCCATAGCACTGCAAGGAGGAATGAGCAGTAGGGTGATAGACCAAGAGACAAATCCACCAGAGTCGGGTCATGACCGACATGAAGAAGGTGTGGAAGAAGAAGCGTCCCCTATGGAAGAAGATTTGTGGATAGAGCAGCAAGAAGCTCTCCAATTAGAAGTTTCCTAGGAGGTAAGACCTCTATCTCTGACGAATCCGAGTACCATGATACAAACCATTGTCGAAGAGGACCTCAGACTAAGAGCTGGTGACTTTGGTATTTGGAGCCGACTAGATGGCAAGAGAAACGATGATAATCATCTACTTATCCGTCGATCATAAGAAGGAAATTGGGTCACACTTCAAGCATTAGCCTCCAACCGAAGTATCCACTTACTTTACCCGACACACGAAGGAGCACCCCCCTTGCCAAATATAACTTTGGAAGATACAACAAATTTGGAGCTGCAGACAAATAATTGCAGTTGGACATTGACAGGAGAAGTTGACCCCGACCAACTGCTTGTCGGAGAAGAAACGACAACTAATACAACCGACGAAAAATGAGAGTTCTGTTGACAATAGTTCTGCACAGAAGAATAAACAAAATACCCCACTATCCCCACCACCACCCCCACCACCGCCACCTCCTAAAGAAGACAGTGATAGTGACTCTGACATGGGTCATGGGTCAGTGCACATCCCTCTATATGAGGGCGATGAGGACCCCAGACGACATTGGTTCGTTTGTGAGTCGACTTGGGAAGAAAACCAAGTTACAGATGAAGAGAGACAGATGGCGCAGTTCGTTGGTGCCTTGAGGAAAAGGGAATTAACATGGTACATGGCCTTTTTTGAGAGAAATCCCCAAGCAACTAAAGCCAAAGTCAAAGCACAATTTCTATCGTTCTTTAAAACTCTAGATGCAAAACATCTGGCATCAAAGAAATTAAATACAACATCAGAAAATCTAGGAGAAACTGTTCGCGACTACTACAAACGATGGAAAGACCTTGTCAGCTAGTTGGATTATGTCATTGATGAGTAACTATTAATCCAGTGGTTTCTTGCAGGTCTGTCACAGAAAATTCATCGACACATCAGTCTGGAGAAATTTAAAACCTATGGAGATGCGCTTATGAAAGCTCTACAAGTAGAAATGGATGAAGACATTCCAGCATATTCCATGGATCACAAACTGGAGGAACAGCTTGAGATCATGCAGAAATATCTAAAAGAGCTAAACCTTAAGAGTCAAGATATTTGGTGCACGAAATGCTTGACAGCTGGACATTTAAAGGACAACTGTCGACAGGATATTAGCTGAAAAGATGTTCTATTTGTGCAAACAAAATGTTTCCGCGACATCTGCCTGGAGCATGGAGAGCATACCACAAAAGATTTCCAATTCAACATGAAGAATGGATGAGCATCATGGTTCACAATCTGTGAAACTAAAAATCATAACACCTTCGACTGCCACCTAAATCTAAAGAATTGACAAAATTATTAGGCAGTATATCAGACTGACATAGTTGCACATAACAATGAGCAACAAAACAATGCACAAAATGACCAAAATAATCAAAGGTATGAAGGTCGTCGGTACGAACACCAGTTTGACAACTAACGTGGAGGCTATGGAAGTCGAGGTTGATTCTATGGGAATCTAGACAACCGACCACGTTGGCCCATCCAATGTTTCACATGTTACAAGGAAGGACACTGATATGTAGACTGCCCATACAAGGACAGGACTGGCCTAAAATTCTGTACTAGTTGTGGAGTAGGGGATCACTCATTAGAGGATTGCCCTACTATGCTTGAAAAGATAAATAAAAAGAAAAATGTTAATGTCTTGTCGTGTGTGCAAAAACATGATATTATCAATACAAAGAATTTACATATCGTAACCCGACAAGGGATGAAAACTTGGAATGATAACCCCCAAATAAGCAAGATAAAAGAAGAAAATGTCTATCCTGACCCAGTTAAAGAAAAAAAAATATATAAAGAGGCAACAAATATATTTAGAGAATTTGCTCGATAAGAAGAAGAAGATGATAATTGACAAGACACAGTAAAAGAGCTAATACAATTGGTACAAAAAGATAAAACAATATCACAATTCATCAACTTACTATATAAAATAAAACACAACAAAAACACCGAAAAACAAACAAAGAATATCTGCAGCTTAAACCAAAAAGATAAAAGTGATGCCGACCCACTTGTCGACCTGGAAATTGAAGGACACCATATCTGACAAGTTGTACTTGATTTCAGATCACAGGTAAATATTATGACTCGAGACATATGGGAACAGTTAGGCAGACCTCAATTATATGAATTAGGCATATATCTGAAACTAGCCAACCAAGGCCTAATTGAACCTATTGGAGTCTAGAAAAATGTCGACACAACGATAAAAGGAATATCAACCAAAGTCGACTTCAAAATTATTGACCCTAAGGAAGGATCCAGTTCCTTCGCAACGTTAGTAGGTCTACCTTGGGGGAGAAAAATGAAAGCCTCGATATTCTTGGACAAAGAAAGAATAAAATTAAAGGGGAATGGTCAAAAGTCATAGCACCTATTCATCCATCCCAAGGAGAACCTTGGACAGAGCCAATTTATGAAGAAGTTGACATCCGACAACTATATTAGATACAAAATAATGAAGATTACATAGAACCTAATACATATGGTGAACTTTACTTAGGAAACCAAGACTCAGTAGGATACAATTTAGATGCAGAACTATATGATCGGGAGGTTGAAAATTATGAAATAAAAGCAAGAGGATGTTGGACCATTCAAACAGTACAGAAGAAACCAGTTAGACAATGCTTTGTGGTGTCCAGTATCCCAAAAATATTTGAAAATAAAATTAGGGAATATCCTACCTTGCAACCAACAAATATAAATACCACAAAAATCCCAAGGTATAAAGAAAGAGAATCACCAGTTATGCATATAGAGCAAGTATCTAGGAACATTGGTGAACATGGCCGACTACAAAGTTTAGTAGAAACTTTTATAGGACAAGCTGCTAGATGGTGGGATACCCATCAGTCAAGACTGTAGACATGGCCGACGACAGCTTCGACTTATTTTGTAGAAAGATTTGGAGGAAATAAGTTAACCAACCAGGCTTTGATACCTATATTCACCCAAGGACAGGATCCAAAAAACCATATAAAGATATGTGAAAAATAATGGAGAAGACTTGGATATAAAGATTAACGTACATGGCAGAACTTATTTCCATCAACACTCGCCGACTTACCAAACAAATGGTACAAGATGGAAGAAGCTCGGGGTGAAACATTCCTATGGCATGAACTCAAAGAAATTTTTATCAAAGACTTCAACTTTGAACCCCAAAATGAGAATTTGGTCGAAAGTACAAAATAGATCAAAGCATTTGTACAACCGACAGAAAACAAAACCTTAAAGGACAACCGACCGACAATAAACTGTAACAATATACAAACTGGGACAATACCATAGTCAACAAGACTACAGTTGGAAAATGAAAATTTGGAAGGGAAAATATTTAGATGCAAATCAAACCATGTCGAAACGACCAAACTTATTTACACAGTACTCAAATTTGAAACAACTGACAAGGAGGATACCGATCGAATGACTGTAGCAGACTTCCTTGCCACATTCTCACAGTTTAAGGAAGGAAGTCGACCAATCAATGAAGCTAAAGCACTGGAATGGATAGATGCTAAAGTCAAAACTAGATAAATCGACATATCAAACGATGATCAACCAAAAATAGCAAAAATTGGAGACTACTGGTTTGAAGAACAAACAACAGAGATCATAAACCTATTGAAAGAATTCCAGGATGTATTTGCTCGAGACTATAAGGATCTTAAAGGTCTAGTACATGAAATGGGAGAAATGAATATCGACATTAAACCTGATGTTCGACTTGTCAAGAAAAGACCATATAAACTAGCTCATAAATACCAAGAGATAGTCAAGAAAGAGATTTATAACATGCTTGCAGCAGGAATCATCTACCCTATTGACCAGTCAAAATGGGCAAGTCCAATGGTGGTTCAACCAAAGAAACATGATCCAACCAAGCTAAGGATCTGTGTCAACTTCAGAGAACTCAATAAAGTTACATTAACAGACACATTTCCAACTCTTTATGCAGATGAAATCTTAAATGAGGTAGCAGGACATGAATGCTATTTGTTTACAGATGGATTCTCAGGTTATAATCAAGTACCAATAGCCAAAGAAGATCAGAAAAAGACAACATTCATATGTGAATTTGGCTCATTTGCTTACATGGTTATGCCTTTTGGACTTAAAAATGCACCTGTAGTCATTTCAAGGATTGTGGTTAAAATATTTCAGGAGTACATTTACAAAACAATGTTAGTATGTTTCGACGATTGGACAATATACTCTACACTAAAGGACCATTGTAAATGGCTAAGACTTATGCTGGAACAATTTTTCGCCAGATCCAACTATCACTAAACATCAAGAAGTGCATATTTCTAACTCCGATAGGAATACTATTAGGACACATTGTCTATAAATAAGGTATTAAAGTCGACTTCGCAAAAATAAAAATCATCCTTGACTTAAAACCTCCAATAAATCCAAAACAAGTCAGGGTACTACTTGGTCATACAGGATACTATAGAAAATTCATAAGACATTATTCATACATGACATACCCATTGGAAGAATTGGTAAGAGATGATTAGGAATTTGACTAGACAGAGGAGTGCAACATATCATTCGAAAAACTAAAAAGAAATCTAGTCGAAGCACCCATCCTAAGGTTTCCAAACTGGTTGATCGAATTCCATGTTTACATCGATGCATCAGGCCTAGCAATAGGAGCAATCCTAACTCAGCCAGGAGATGATGGAATGGACTATCCTATAGTTTACAGTAGCAGGAAACTAAACAAAGGTGAAAGAAAATATTCGACAATCGAAAGAGAAGCATTAGGAATGGTATTTGCACTACAAAAATATCGACACTATCTAGTAGCTAATCCATTTATATTTTACACTGACCATCAAGCACTAAAATACCTCGTAAATAAGCCTCTACACCATGGAATAATTTGTCGATGGATACTTCTATTCCAAGAATATGAATTCGAAGTCGTTGTCAGACTAGGTAAACTAAATGTCGGTCCCGACCACTTATCCCGAATCGACACAGGGGAGGAACCAACGGGAGTCGAAAACTACTTACCGGATGCACATTTATTTCGAATAGAAGTAGTCCCAGCAGGGTTAGAGGAAATAGCTTAGTTTTTAGAAAATGGACAAGCACCAGAAGGTATGAGTACGAAGAAGAAACAAATCTTAGCCATGAAAGCTGCACCATATAGTCTCATAAATGGATTCCTATATAAAATGGGTTTAGACGACATCCTCAGAAGGTGTGTATTGGAACATGAAAGAAATAATATTATGTATGAAGCACATTATGAACCTGCAGGAGGAAATTTCCAAGCAGATACAACTACAAAGAAAATCCAACAATCAGGGTTATGGTGGTCGACACTTCACAAATATTGCAAAATTTTTGTAAGCCAATGTGACAGATGTCAATGATTGAGTCGACCCCTGCCTAGTACAAAAATGCCCCTGATATCAGTAAACCCAAGTTTGACATTTGAAATTTGGGCCATCGACTTCATAGGACCATTTCCTATAGCAGCAAAAAGAATAGGTGCAAGGTACATAATAACAGCAGTCGAATACGTAACCAAATGGGCAAAGGCAGAACCAATCGACACATGTTCTAGTGAGATAGCTGCTAAGTTTATCTATGAGAATATCATTACTATATTTGGATGTCCATTAACCCTAATTAGTGACCAAGGAACACACTTCATCAAGAAACTATTAAAACAATAACAAACCAGTTCCAAATCGACCACTGACGGAGTACAGCTTACCACCCTCAGTCGAATAGAGCAATTGAAGCATTTAACAAAACATTAACAAAAGGATTAATAAAAATATGTAACATCGACAAAGATGACTGAGATGAAAAGATACTTGCAGTACTATGGGCATACATAACGACATATAATCACTCAACCGATCGAACACTGTTTCGACTAGTTTATGGACAGGAAGCACTAGTTCCTCTACAATTTCAACAAAAGACACCTATTATCGTAGAAATTTTGCATGTTGATGTTGAACAAGGAAGAAAGGACCGACTATTGCAACTAAGTAAGCTTGAAGAACATTGACTAATCGCGTTACAACATCAGGAAATCCAGAAACAACAATAGAAGGCATGGCACAACCGAAACATCAAAAACAAAAACCTGTCGGTAGGAGACCTTGCCTTACTATACAATAGTCAGGTAAAAGGAAAACCCAAAAATATCCATACAGAATGGATGGGACCCTATGTTGTTGAAGAGGTACATGTCAACGGATCAGTCCGACTAAGGGCGTTACAAGGCATAGTATTTCGAAAACTTGTTAATGGTGCTCGACTAAAGCGGTACATGTTGGGATATAGGGCAAACCTGAGCTTTATACCATTAAATTCGCACCAACAAAAGGCCCATAGCGTTGTCCCTTTCGGTAACAACCCGCGAACAGGTTGCAGTCTCACCCGAAACAGCTATGGGGTGCCATAGAATCAGGTTTCTACAAGCAGAAAAGGGATGTTACTGTACCTTTAGCTTCTAACAATTATAATCATAAAATGCAGAGCTTTAATAGTTACTTATTTAACTTCGCCGTTAGATAAACAAACAGTGCCTTGCTTAACCCTTTACTGGGAATTCCAGCGAAGTTAGTATTTAGCAGTGATCTTACTTATCAGTTATATATTTATCAATGCATAAAAGAACATAACAACAACACAACAAAAACCACAACACACGATATAACGTGGTTCACCCCCAGTTTAGGGGTTACATCCACAGAACTGTGTTTTATTCAACTCTTTACAAAAACCACAGTTCTGATCTACGCACTCAGCTGCAGATCCCTTCAAGTCCTTAAAGCCGTGCACATAGCTGCAGGCCTCTGCGCACACAGCTGCAGATTTTCTTAATCACCCAAAACCCTCTGCGCACACAGCTGCAGAGGTCATCCACGCACACAAGTGGGACTTAACCTTCTTACAAAACAAGCCTTAGCTTCGCATCAATTCATCTTACATCAAAAGCCTAAACTGACTTCTTTACAAGACTGCTTATTTATAGTGCACTTATTACAAAACCATGGGCTTAAACCATGGGCACCCCGAACCCTAAACCCTGGACTTAAACCATGGGTTTATTACAAAAAGAAGGTTTTTACTCAACCCCGACACCCCTAAGACTGTTTTGAGTCGTAACTCTGCTTACAACTTCCACAAAAATCATGGAGTTACCAAAATTAGGGACCGTTAAGGTACACGCCCCAACAGGCCCCTAAGAATCACTAGTGTCTCGTCTTGGGACACTCATCTTCTTTTCTGGTGGTAGAATCTTGTTGGTGAGACATAGTGTGCTGCTTGCTGAAGCCATACATGCGGTTGTCAGCTGCTTGTTCCTTTCCTTCGTAATATTTATACCGGTTCAGGCCTTCTGGATCTATCAGTGACCCCATCCTTCGATCTTCTTGCCAAACATTTGACCATCCACAACTTAGGGTCCCTAGAATTGTGTGTCAAGGTGCATAATACAAACAACCGCCTCCGTTCTGCCAAACCAAGAGGATGCATCTTGGGATGTTTCAGAGTTTTTCTGTGAAGACCGATGCTTTTCTTCGTGCAACTTAGAGCGCACTTCTGCCTTTCTTCCTTCCTCTTAGAGCGAACTTCTGCCTTTCTTTGTGCCTTGGTCGAACATGGTTGCACGGGTGGATTACTTAGAAGGTTCAACAAACCTCTCTTCCTGACCACTTGTAATAACTACTGGACTTCACGATCATTCGACATAGTTCTAACTGAAGAAACTCAAAAAAATGTACAATGCAGGAGTCACAGGCCGGTGCAGCTTCTTATAGAATCCTGCAACAGAATCTGTCATCATGGTGCATTAATGACGCCGAATCTGATGGAGTGGTAGAAATCCTATCCACATGGCACCAAATTTTCCTGAAATCTCATCATTGCAGGCAGTTAGGGCAGTTCTCATGCCGGCGCCACCAAGTCTAGCTTGTCCCATCTGTCACATTTTAGGCTACGACACACCTTTGATCTTTGACATAACCACTAACTTCAGCTTCGCCTTGATAAGTCATTTCGACACAATATTCACCTTCGACCCATCCTGACCTATACGGAAACCAAACTTCAACCTTCAGACTTTGACAGTCTTCAACACTTCGTAGCTTTGAGAACAACTTCATTATAGTCTAGTACCCAATTCCAACTATTCTTGGTACTTAGATTGTCCTTCATGCTGTTACTCCTGATCAAGGGGTCCTGGTTTGTCCCTGTACTTCTTTAACCTACTTCCATTCACCATGGAAGGTAAAATTTCTCCATTCAATTTATCTAACTGGACTGTGCCACCATCAGTAACTCTCTGTACTATGTATGGTCCTTTCCAATGTGTCTTGAACTTCCCTGGGAATTTCATGAATTTACTGTCATATAAAAGCACAAGATCACCATTCTGGAACTACTTCTTCTTAATGTGTCTATCATGCCATGCTTTTTCTCTAGCTTTCTGTACTTGCTGCTGGAATCCTGCAATGAATCTGTCCTCTTCAAGTTCTAGTAACTTTGCCATCCTTTCTTTCATCATATCTGGGTCATCCATCTCTATAAAAGCAGATATTCTGAGGCTAGGGACAATGTACTCCATGGGCATAACTGCTTCTTGTCCATAAACTATCCTAAAAGGTGTATGGCCTGTCAACCTATTGCAGGTGGTTCTATAAGCCCATAATACTGCTGGAATTCTAAGGTCCCAATCATTTCTGTTAGCATTGCAAACCTTCGTCAGAGCATGTTCAAGGATCTTGTTAAAGGCTTCGACAGTTCCATTTGCTTGAGGATGATAGGCAGTACTCTTCTGATGATATACTTGAAATTCTTCAGTCAACACTTCAATAGTCTTATTTAAGAAATTTGATCCTTGATCGCTCATAAGAATTATAGGACACCCAAATCTTGACAAGATGTTATCAATGATAAACTTCGCAGCTGTAGCAGCACTACAGGTCTTGACTGGTTGAGCTTCGGCCCAACGAGTAAGGTAGTCAGTTGTTGTAATAATGTATCTTGCTCCAGATTTCTTTGCAGGGGGATTGATAGGTCCAACAAAATCAATAGCCCATTTATCAAAGGGTTGTAAAGTTACCTGCGGAACTAGAGGCATCTCATCCCTTATGGATGGTTTGCCTGTTCTTTGACAAATGTCGCAGCTGTGGCAATATTCTCTTGGATCCTTATGAATTGTGGACCACTACAATCCGGCTGTCAGTATCTTCTGTGCTGTAGCTTTTCCTGCGTAATGAGCTCCTACTAGGCCAGAGTGTGCCTCAACAAAAATTAATGGCTTTTCATGCTCCAGGATGCATCTGTGCAGTATTTCATCTGGTCCCATCTTATATAGCTGTCCTGCTATTAAGGTAAAGTCGGCTGCTCTAACCACCAGCTGTTTCTTCTGCTGCGTTGTCATTTCGGCGGGTGCAAAACCTGTAGACAAATACTGAACAATATCCTAGAAATAATCATCAACCATCTGGATGGCGAACAACTGAGCATCAGGAAGACCTTCATCCAAACTAATGGGCTCTTCTCCTAACTCGAGCCTCGACAAGTGGTCAGGACCTAGGTTCAGTCTTCCAGGTTTAACTATGATCTCAAAGTCATATTCCTGAAACAAAATCAACCATTTGCATATCCTTCCACCTAGCACAGGCTTGTTAACCAAATACTTCAAAGCAGAGTGATCAGTGAACATCTTAAAATGAGATCCTAACAGATAATGTCGAAACTTCTATAATGCATAAACCATAGCTAAACCTTCTTGTTCTGTGGTAGTATAATTTTTTTCTACTGTGGACAGTTTTCTACTTGCAAAAGAAATAGGGTTATCGATATTACCGTCACCTGACTGAGCCGATACTATTCCCAGAGCAATGGAGGATGCATTGACATGCACATGAAACTCCTTATTCCAATCAGGGAATACTAAGATAGGGGTAGTTACCATCTTTTCCTTCAAAATATCCAAGCTTGCTTGACACTCAGGTGTCCATTCAAACCTAATATCCTTCTTCAACTGCTTTTCCATAGGGGCTGTTATCTGAGCATATCCTTTAATGAATTTCCTGTAATAACTAGTATGACCAAGCGTAGTGCGCAGTTGTTTAACAAACTTTAGAGGTGGCAGGTTCACAATAATGGCTATCTTCACAGGATCCACCATCAATCCTTGCTTACATACAATGTGACCTAGCAAAATTCCAAAAGGGGCACAGAAGATACACTTTTTCAAGTTCAAGGAAATCTGATGCTGTCTACATTTGTCCAACATAAGTCTTAAACTAGCTATGTGGTCTTTTAATAAGCCGAAGATAGTCCAATCATCAAAATAAAATTCTAAGAATTTATGTATGAATTCCTTAAAAGCAGAGATGACTACTCTAGAAAACATGGCAGGTGCATTCTTCAATCCAAAGGGCATAACTATATACTAGAAGGATCCCATTTCTGTAATGAAGGTTGTCTTATGTCGATCTTCTGGAGCAATTCAAATCGGATGGTAACCTGAAAATCCATCAGTAAAAGAGTACACTTCTTGACCTCCAACATTGTCTAAAACTTCATCTATAAAGGGAGTGGGGAAAGGATCATGCAAACAGGCATCATTCAGCTTCCTTAGATCGACACAGATTCTGATTTCTCCCTTAGTCTTCTTTTCTTGCACCACCATAGGACTGACCCACTTGGACTCTTCAACAGACTCAATGATTCCTGCAGCAAGCATCTTATCCAGCTCCATTCGGACTTTTTCCTTATACTTAGGGTTCAGCCTATAAGGGCGCTGTTTCACAGGCTTCGCATCAGGTTTCAAAGGAATCTTTATCACTCCTATATCACCAAGGATACCTTTCATCTCCGAGAACTTCATCGGAAATAGATCCTGATATTCATGGAGAAGTTGGGTCACCTTGCTTACCATTTCGTCATCCCAATAATCTCCAATGGTAGCATACTTAGGGTTTTATTTTGACCCAATGTTTACGGTCTGCGTCTTCAGGGGTTGAGTCACTTCAAGTGCCTCAACTACTGGTCCATGTACTTCGTAGTGTCCTTCTAACTTAGGAATGTTAATGTTGCGTGGATCGTCATCCTCGTCAATTGCGAGGTTATAACATTCTACTGCATTGGCTTCCTGTGCCTTCCAATCAGGTTGGTATTCTGCTATTTTTTGATCATCAAATACTTTAGTATGGATCAACCTAATAGTTGCGTCCAAAGTAGGAGAAACCTCATTAATAGAAAATCTCATCACAAAACTATCAACAAGACAATCCCAACTTACAGTACCGTGGCAAAGCTCGACTTCTGCATACCAGTTCTTTGCTATAGGTTCCAGGGTGTGCACAAACCTACGTACCCATTCTTCACGAGGTACATGCTTCCATGCCTCGTAGTATTGCTCCAAATGTCCCTGAGGACTAGTCTTACCATTAAACCTGCTTCGCACCTCCTGAGGTTGGTCCCTGAATCTTAGGTAAAGGGACTTCTGGCACGCTTCCCAACTATGAATGTAATTTTTGTGACCATTCCACCATCTGGCTGCTGTAGCTCTGAATGCTGAATCCAAAGTCTCCATTTTCTGTGAGTCTGGTACCTGCTCTAAGAATTGCACAATAAACTCTTCTGGGTCTGTCGAACCATCAAAAACAGGTAAGGTTCTTGTCTGTGAGCCAAGCCATCTGAGAGACTTGGTAATTCTGGCACATCGATGGCCATATAGCTCATATAGTCTATTCTGCCAATTCTCTAGGCCATCATCTGAATATGTCATGCAGGAGTTGTCACACTACTAATCCATGATACCTTCGGCAGTAGGATCAACATAATCTTCTTCCTTCACTGTGATATTGTAGATGTGGTCGAAAACATCCTGGTCTTCCTCTCTTACTGGCTCTGTGTATCTCTCTCCTTGAGAAGGATCCAATGGGACTATGACTCTCAGTCCTTTCCCTTCGAAAGTCATCTGTCTCTTCTTAAGGTTAATGACTGCATCATTGTCTAATGCCCACTCAATACCTAGCAATGCTGGATAAGGGTTACTGTCGTCAATGATCTCAATAACTTCGAAGTCTGCTTCAGTACAGACGCCATCAATATCTATTGGGACATTAGGGAATCATCCTAGGGGCACAATCTTCTACTGATTGGCTAATCTCAACTGTATAGGGGACCAATCAAGGGTAGGTTTTCCCATTTATTCCCGGGTTTGCTTAGTTAAGACATTTACCTCTGATCCTAGGTCCAAGATAATATCAGTCATATCCTACTCTCCTATCTGAGCATTCAATCTCATTTCCCTTCCATTTCTCCTGACTCTATTAACAACTTTTGCCTGACCAGAACTTTGCTGAGGTTCCCAGGAAGCAATAACTTTCTGCAACTCACTTAAAGCATTTTGGTTTCTTAAGAGCTTCAGACAACTCTATAAAAAGGAGGACAATGTACTTACTTTATCTGTCAAAGCTTCTTGCGGCTGCGACTGCTGCTGATGTTGTTGTGCAGGTGCTACTGATGTGCTAGGAGCAGCAAAATCTCTCTTGGCTTCTATGAATGTCTCTTTTTCTCTTTCGATATCAAATGCTTGGACTTTCGCTGGGGCCTTACGAACCCAAGCCTCGTCAGGCTGTTTCTCCTTATTCTGTACTTTCATCGTAGCTCCACTCTTGGTAACAACATTAATGGCTGGGGCAGGACTTTGCTCGACGAAAATCATCTGAATATTCTAAGTAGGGGCACTGTTTCTTTCCTGAATCTTCGCTATCAACTGCGGGCACTGCTCGATCACATGATCTACTGCTCGGCAATACCGACATGTCGTAGTTGGGTTTCGGCAGTCTCTCGCTAGATGCCCAGCCTGGTTACAGTTGTAACACACAACCTGACCTCTTCCTCATCTGGCCATACCACCTCGACCACGACCTCCAAAAGAACCTCTACCTGATGCACCACCGCGGTAACCATAGCCATCATTGCTCCGTCCCTCATTTTGTACCCGATAAGCATCGCAAGTTCGTTCTCTCATAAGGTCAAAGTTGCGACACTCATCTTCATTGTGTCCCAATGATTGACAGAACTTACAATAAGGGTTCTTAGGGACTTGCACATACCTCTGCAGAAGATAGCAGTCTTCAGGTCGATGCTGGCCCGTTGTCCTACATATCTCACAATATAGAACACTAGGGTTGAACGGGTTTGGTGCACCAGAATTCAGGAAATTTATTACTGCAGGACACTGTTCCTTGTCATGAACTTCTGTCCAACATTGTGTACACCAAACCTCTTTGCGACTGATTTTTCCTTTCTTCATATCACAAAGCTCCAGATCCATCGCTGCCAACTGCGGTTGGATTTGAGCAATACCAGAATTATCTTCGACAGGAGCGGTTTCAAGCTTCATCGCGATTTCCAGAGCCTCCTGCCGGTCAGCAACCTTCTGTTGCATGAGTGGAGTTCTAATATGCGGTAGCAACGCTGCAATGAACCAATCCTTGTGCTGCGCAGGTCCAATGGTGAAACTGAATTGGTCTAACAGAACTTTGAACCTTTGATCAAAGTCCCACACTGATTCGCCGCACCTCTGCTGAATCTCTTTCAATTCAGTGATACACTACGACTCTGATTTCGGTTTCTTAAATTCCTTTATCATTGCTGCTTTTATATTAGCCAAGACATGGTTCTGTGTGATGGAAAAATTCATGAACCAGGTCAGAGCATGGTCTCGGAAAGAAGTAACCAGCTGCACTCTTTTTGTATCTTGATTCGTAGTGTTCTTAGCAGTCCACACTGCTTCACATAAAAACTAGAACTGTTCTGGATCCTCTGATCCAGTTCCTTTCAAAATAGGGAGCTTAATGTCATCATTCATATGGGCCATCGTGGGTCTAGGGGGAGAGGGAGGGGGACTGGTAGTAGGCGGGGGGGGAACTTACTGGGGTAGACTGACCTATGACATGAATACTCAGGCTAGGGTTACTTTCAGACTGCGACGGGTTCTCAGGGGTGATAGGTCTTCGCTGCGGGGTGACCGGAGGGTTTCCAACAGAAGGGGTTTCTTCGGGCTCTGATATTGCTGGACTTACGGGGTTAGACTCGGTATTCTGGCCTAGGGTATAGGACTCAAAATTTCTCTTGTACCTTTTTCCACTTCACAGCAAACCACTTTGCTCGTCGAAGGTACTTTCACTTGCAAACATAAGTTAGTAGTGCTAAATCTAACAGTCTGATTCAATAAGCAATATACCTTTTTCAGCCAATAGCATTTTAATTCTCAAACTAAATGAATTCAAGTACTTACCCCTTGGTCCTTTGAAGAACTGCCATTCGGCTTCGCTGAAGGATGTACTTGTGTCAATGGCGAACTCCATCATAAATGCTTCAAGGGTTCGCGTTGTCTAGAAATCAACAGCATGGGATATCTCGTTGTTCACCCTTTTCAGTATATTAATTCTTGCGGGGGTCCAATCAGGAAATTGATGTTCTTGGAAGTTCGTCCTTCTCTCTGTTAAACTGGATAGCCACTGGTGCAACTCTATGTGGATACTACCAAAGAAAATTTCATACACATCAGAAAAAACATACCTTTGTAAAAATTCGTTTGCACTACGATGCAGATCTTTGTTCTCTTGTACAACAAAGTTCAGATAAGTTTCTTCAATCCAATCATCGATTTCTTTCATTGAGGGTCTCCAAAACATATCCCTCGAGGTACGACGTAAACCCCTCTTGAGCAGATACTGAGTTCAACCGGCAACAGAACCAATTTGTTGGGCTATAGGGCAGACCCGGGCTTTATACCATTAACTTCACACCAACAAAAGACCCACAGTGTTGGCCCTTTCGGCAACAACCCGCGAACAGGTTGCAGTCTCACCTGAAACAGCTATGGGGTGCCACAGAATCAGGTTTCTACAAGTAGAAGAGGGATGTTACTGTACCTTTAGCTTCTAACAATTATAATCATAAAATGTAGAGCTTTAATAGTTACTTATTTAACTTCGCGGTTAGATAAACAAACAGTGCCTTGCTTAACCCTTTACTGGGAATTCCAACGAAGTTAGTATTTAGCAGTGATCTTACTTATCAGTTATATATTTATCAATGCATAAAAGAGCATAACAACAACACAACAAAAACCACAACACATGATATAACGTGGTTCACCCCCAGTTTAGGGGTTACGTCCACAGAACTGTGTTTTATTCAACTCTTTAGAAAAACCACAGTTCTGATCTACGCACTCAGTTGTAGATCCCTTCAAGTCCTTAAAGCCGCGCACATAGCTGCAGATTTGCTTAATCACCAAAAAACCTCTGCGCACACAGCTGCAGAGGTCGTCCATGCACACAACTAGGACTTAACCTTCTTACAAAACAAGCCTTAGCTTCACATCAATTCATCTTACATCAAAAGCCTAAACTGACTTCTTTACAAGAGTGCTTATTTATAGTGCACTTATTACAAAACCATGGGCTTAAACCATGGGCACCCCGAACCCTAAACCCTGGACTTAAACTATGGGTTTATTACAAAAAGAAGGTTTTTACTCAACCCTGACACCCCTAAGACTGTTTTGAGTCGTAACTCCGCTTACAAATTCCACAAAAACTGCGGAGTTACCAAAATTAGGGAATGTTAAGGTACATGCCCCAATAGTACAGAAACTAAACCAGTTCAAAAAAAAGAAGAAGACCATAACGGTTAAACAAAAGCTATAAAAATATGAAAATCCAAAAACTAAAACAAGATCGAAAAACATAAAACAGTATGACAGAAAATCACCACCACGACAACCGACATCACATCCATCGACATAACACCATCGATCGCTCACATAATCGACATCGACCAATGACCTCGGAAGTCCCATCCCGCCTTCATGACTATAGATGACAAAATCAAATCACCATTAACATAAACTCAAGTGTTGATGCTGGTCCATCACGTCTGCCATTAATACACCCATCGACAAAAACGTCAAACGCATCAACTATAAATATTGAACCGCCAAAGGATCATTTACAACATTCCGAATAGAGAGAGAAAATTAGCAACCAGACGACTGAAAACCAAGAATACCGAAGCAAAATCGACCAGCAGACCGACAAGATGGCACCTAAACAAACCAGAGCTGTAGCCAAGGCTAAAGAACTACAGACCGCAGAGACACTATTGATGAGGAGACTCAAATTCATTAAGAATGCTAAGGTTCAGGAGGGCTCATGGGTGAAACTATGGGCCGAGATTAAAGAGTGGGCTTATGTCGACAAAAGGCCTACACAAGCTACAGAGAAAATTAACCACAGCACCATCGTAAACTACATCAATGCGCCGATCATGGCTAGTTTTGGAGGCACGAAGGAAACCATGGTGAAATTTATCATAAGTCGGTATCATAATGATAGATTTTACTTCGACCAACCGGGGAAGTAATTTCTAAATTGACCGAGTTATCAAACCAAGGTGAACTAGTACTAGTCAGAATCAAGGAAGGGTTGGTAGAAGAACTAATAGGACCACATCAGGAAAAAACTCCACAGGGCTAATGATTAGCCAAATACAAACTCGGACACTGCAAATAGTGGCTAAAATCATAGCCACTACACTTACATCAATAGGTCGAGGAAGCGACCTCAAACTAGATATGTTGGAGGTAGTGGATACCATTTCCCACATAGGAAAGATATATAGATGGGCTGAGTATGTCATCGACATGCTCAAAGGCATCTACGAAAAATGTCAGGAGTCAGGAGGAATTATCAGGTTTCCATCCCTAATGATATGGATAGTAATGTACTCCTTGTGCCCTATCGGGGATAAGCAATTTCAAGAACCGACAAAATTTCATATGTGGAGATTCAAACCGTTTTCCTAGAATGGAACACTGAAAGAACTTGCAAACAGAAAAGTGTTGTTCGAAAATTGGTTCCAATAGCTAAAAGTCTGCACGACCAGATGGAGGGTGCCTTAGAACATCTGACAAAGTCTGCCCAAAAATGCCCACATTTAGTTATAACTCGACCATACCGCGGTATGGTACATGCAAGGCGCCAAGGCAAAGGCAAGATCTCTCGACTATTACTCGACAGTCGAAGATATTTTCCGAGAGCTAGCTCAACAGGTAGGTTCAAAACTATCGATACCAACAAGGGCAAAAGAAATAAATTTCTCAATAGAAGATCCCCTGACAGACCAGGAGAAGGAGGAATATTACGAGCTCAACCTATACATCAACACATTTGTGTTGGAGGAGACACCGGTTGAAGGCACCGGCCGATTGCAAATCGTAATCAAACGTCCGACAGCACAAAGGGAAGAGACACAAACAGAACAACAGGTAACCAATCCGGCTGAAGGAAGCATCATCTCAACCCAAGACCCAACAGGAGAGATAGACACTGAAGATCTAGAGTATGCTGTCACCAAAGACAACATAACCAAATTGTTGAAGGAGATAGCAGCCTCAAGAAAAAGGAAGAAAACACAGGAACATGAGCAAGGGAAAGGTAAGCGCAAGCTTATCATTCCAGAATCCTCAGAAGACAAGGAAAAATTGGCAGCCATGTCATGCGACATTATAGAATATGCCGCAGCAAACAAAGTGCCGATGGAAACATAGTTCCAAATATTTGTCGAAGCAGGGGCACAACAAGGTCAGCCAAAGAGGGCGAAAAGCACAAACACTTTGAAGGCTAAAAATGTCATGGATCTCGTGTCTACACCTCCACCCCCGTCTCCAACCAAAATCACACAAGAGCTAATTCTAGAACAACCTTCCATAATCCCACTCGACATATGCAAGAATGCTATGTTGGAGACCATGAACGAAAATTTCGACCGTGACAGAGACCTCCAGGCATACATTGAAAAATTCCCTGAGTTACTCACGTCGATTCAAAAGCTCACCACCAAAGCCCCTTCGTTTGAAGCTGGTGGATCCAGACTGACCGCTCCCCAACCCGGCCAACTTACTCTAGAGGTCGAGGGATTTTGCAATTGCAAGTTCGACATTTGAGAGAAACCATAACAAAGAAGCTAAAGTTATCGCAAGTCGAACCACATCTATCATTCCGACTGACCCCGAACCAAACCTACCAGCCAATGAACCGATCGGAGATGAGGAAGGAGACGACATGGATGAAATAAGTCAAGAAATATAGGAATTGTTCTCCGACCTCCAAGAAAAATCACCTCCACAAATCCATGACCCCTCACCTGACCATATCTCCATTAATCCAATCACACCAGACCATTCACCAACACCATCACCACCGCTTCACCACCCAGAGTCTCTAATCCAACCGGCTGCACCTGAACTACCTCCACCACAACCATTAGCACCAACCGCACCCACATCTAGACCCTTTGAATCCAACCAACCAGATGCACAAATAGCTGCAGCAGTTATCTAGCCAGCCCAACCATAAATACCATCGACCACTGTTAGCTAGCAACTAGATAGTCCAATTTGACTATTGCAGGTACACAGGTGCCAAAGTAAGTAGAGCAGCAAAAGCACAAAAGAAAGAAAGACAAAAAGAAGAAGGACCATCAAAGCCAGATGACAACGGTCCACCTCAGTCAACTTGGGTCGACCACTGCAGTTGATCCAACTAAAATGAGGGATGGAGAATCAGGGAAACTCTTGGAATCATTGGAAATCAAAGCAAAAACAAGGAGCCAGAACAGACGTAGGGAGCTCGATGAGAACGAAAAAGAACAAGTCGAGTTCCTTAACAAATGCAGAAACTTGGTGCAATCTGTGATACCCGTTCTGACAGAGGTTGACACCGGCAAGCCGTTAGAAAAGGCTTATCAGTTACTTGAGAGCATGGTGTCGGCGCTACAGGAACAAAGGCAGGATACAAAAGAAGAGCAGAAAGAAGAAATAGTTCGACTGTTGACACAACAACACATAGCTTTTGCAGAAGCATACAAGGTACTACAAGATCACATGGAGGAGTCGGTCATTACAGAAGAAGTACTGAGAGATTGGCCTACATATTATGGGCAAGTCTATCAGCAATTTTGACAAACCTGACAAGAAATCCAAGCACTCGAAAAGAGAAAAAGCACATAGGTAGAACTCAGGAGCACAATTGAAAATCAAATAGTGCTCAAAACAACCAAATTGCAGAAGCACGAGCGACAAGCACACCAGTGGGTGCAACAAGCAATTCCAAATCTATAAAAATTAGACATCATCTGCCCGCATAGGAGACGACTTTTTCAGACAGCGGAGGAAAAGGACCAGTTTATGGGTCCCGACATGGAGAAGATAGAAGAATTTTCTATTCAAGAAAAGATGTCGATATTATCAAGTTTGACTACATTAACAATTGACATCCAAAAAATACTACAAAGTTGGACAACATTTCAACATCAGCTAGCAGTGACAGCTGAAGCAATTGTCGAAGTCTGTGTGCAGAAAAGACCAACAATCAGACTTCGCCGCCCATGAAGACCAAGCATAGAAATAACCACCTACGGATAGGAAAATAAATTTTTTTGTACCTCCCTATTTCTTCGGGATGAAGAAACATTTTGTTTGTGGGGGAGATGTTGGAGGAGCAAGTTAGTAAGCCAACTTGAACGATAGCCGACTTAGTCAATTAGCCGACTAAGTCGGTCAACCAACTAATTAGAGGTTAGGTCAGCCACATAAGGTCGTGTCAGTTCACTGAAGCGACAAGTAGTTATTTGTAACTGTTTGTAATTCATATATATTAGGCTGTTGATCCAGATGAGAACTCAGTTTAGTTCTCTGTATTGTATGGACCCTTTCACTATAATATAATTTGTTATTTTGCTTACTTGTTCTTGTCTCTTGTCTCTGTTATGTATGTCTGTTATTAATGTGTATTATTGGTAACCCTATGTGATCTGTGAGATTACAACAATTGCCATTGGGCTTAATTCCGGAGAACAAAACCCTGAAATAAGGGTTGTACGTACTCCCTTCCATGCCCACTCCAAACGAATGTCATCCTACATTATAAGCATGATGCTTGATATTAAACAGGTTGAAGCTCTATAAAGGAAAAAATGCACACATTCTGTACGAGGAATTCTTTCTAACAAACTTTGGATGAGCTTGCAGAACGAGAAGTGTGTGCTGTTGATTTTCCTAGCTCATGGGCAAGGTATTTTTTACGGATTCTAATATTATAGTTAAGTATAGTATTCTAGGTGATTGTTTTGGATTGAAAAAAACATGTTTAAAGATCAGTAGGTGAATATTAAATATGAAACATACAATTCACACTGAAATGCGTAAATTTTGGCGAATATTATGATAGAAAAAACATATTTTATGTAAATATAGATGATATTAGAAACTAAAAATGACCAAATAGCGAATTTATTTTTGAAAAAAACCCCAAAAATAGCCAATTGGCGAAATTTCACCCCTAAAAATTACCCTGCAAGTCATGGGATGTTGTCAAACAATAATGATATATTCGAAATGAACCTGAAACGCATCTCTTCGACGTATATACATAGAAAACACACGTTGGTGCAATGGAATGAAGATGATAGAAGAAACGGGTGGTGCACATGCATAGTCATGGTGCTAAATTTTACAACTTCATGAATGCACAAGTTCCATAACTAAGTGCCTGTGCCATGTTGACGTAGTTAACTTGCACTGTGCATGGTTCGGGAAATGAACAATATGGAATTCAAATGCGATATACAAATGAATACAAGTGTCCATATGTTAAAAAGGTTAGTATCCGGCACTAAGCCTAGTGCATGGATGTTATATAGTGAAATGGCACTTCTATGTCATTACGCAAAAGGACACTAAGGATTGAAGTAGCCATAACTTTATTAATGAATTGGATCCTTGATACATCTTGTTCACTCCAACATCAACCATTTTTTTTTAATCTTGAACTCATCATATATTCATGACTTTTCCTTTAGCAACTCGCGCTCTATTTGCGGGTTTGCCTTGTACAACCCCCATATTCTCAATATTCATGAGTTTTCTTAAGGGAACTCGTGAGTCACTCATGAGATGCTCTATATGAACTCGCAAATGCCATTAAAAATAATTAAAAAATAAAAAATATGATTAACTAGGGGCAGTTGGGATCGGTTTGGAAACCTCCCCAACTTCCCCAACTGTTCTCAGCCTTGAATTCCTTCCTCACCAATAACTATAAAGAGAGGGGTAAGGTATGAGGAAAGGAGGACCAACTTTGAGAGAAAAGTTATGCTAGAAGATTCCATAGAGAGGAGGAGCAAGAGGACTCATGTATTGGTTTACAGAGGAGCTTGGTTAGACAGGAGGCTTTGTAATGTTTCCAGATCTCTGATAATAAAGATTGTTCTTCCTTCCATTCATGTCTAGATACATGCTTCTAGTGTTTTGAGTATTGATCTAATTTGTGATTTGATTTAAATGCAATCATAATATGTTCATGTCTCATTTTATATAACAATAGAAGATACTTTGAGGAAAGGGAAATCTTTGTTGTAGGTACTAAATATTGGGAGCAAATGAGCATTGGAGAAGAACAAGAAAGCAAGTATCAACCTTCATAAACAAGGTACACATTCTCTTTCTCTTATTCCCTAATCTATGCTTGTAAAACCCTAGTTTTCTACAAGTATAACATAGTAAGTTGGTGGCCTCTAAGCCCCCATCCATAAGGTATATTATCCCTAACAACAGAATTGTAGATTTCACTAGGGAGTCTATTTTGGAATCTTTTCACTTTTTGTCTTTCTCGGCCCTGTTTAGCGTTTACAGTAGTCTTTTTTCAGTCAATATTTGTTGAATATTTGTTTTGTTAAGTCCCCTTTTTATTTTTTTTGAAAATGTCTTTATGCATTCACGGTTTTCCTACACTTATAGTTGTGTTTTCATGTTGCATTCATGGGTTTCCTAAGTGACAGTCATGAATGGTACGCGGTTTTCCTGAAGTACAATCGTGCTTTCCTATAGAGAGATGCCTAGATGCTTGGGGTTTTCTTTCTCTGTGTTTGTTTTGGATGTATGATTGCTTTTGGGACTTCATATGAAGGGTTAACTGGTCTGTGACTTATTGCAAGTCTTCATTGGTTTGCTTTTGTAAGCTTTTTCTTTGGTTAAGTCAGATTGAGTGTGTATTTAAGGCTTTTAGGTATCTCCTCTTGGCACTTTTGGTTGGAGTATGAGTAGTCTCTGAGTCTTTAACCTCTATTAATGATTGCTTCTGCTTGTTGTCAGATTGCTTAAGTAGTTTATCTATTATTACTTCTTTCATGTTTTGAACAACTAGGAATTTTGTTTAAAAGTTTTGAAGTAGTTCAGTCCAAGTAGGACATTGTCAAGCTTTGCTTTTTCTTTCAAATTTTGTGTTTGCGAGTTCTGTTTGTAAGTCTTACTGATGCATATGTTCATAGTAACTTAGCTAGGTGCATAAGTTGCATTTGTCACTTTCATTTTTGAAGAAGAAAAAAAAAAAAACATTCTAGTTGCATGTGTAGTCTTGAATAAATGAATTGTACATTGCTTTGAAATTGTTCAAAAAAGAAAAGAAAATTTTCCACTTTTTTGCAAAGTTCAATAGTTAAAAGTTTCATTATTTTTCGAAAAAAGAAAAGAGAAATTAAAATGGCAATACCGATTTCAATCAATTTACATAATGCTTTTGCTTTCTAGTTAAGTCCAAAACATCACAAGTTGCATGACCATCACCCTGACTAAAAAAGAAACCTTAAAAAAACTGATAATCTTTAAAATTAACTAGTAACATTTTTCTTTTTAGGGACATCGTCAACTAGCTTAAGCCAGGGTTTTGGACTAGAGCTATCTATAACTATCCAAAACTTGTTAAATTCAGACCTAGTGGCCTGTCGCTTAAGAAACCCATTTCCATAGGAAGGTAAACCATAAATCTCCTCTAACACATGAGTTAAGCATGAGGTCGTGTGAAGTTTGGGTTTTGGAGATAACCCTCCAATACTAAGTGGATCATAAACCGATATTGTTGTGCGTACGGGGATTCATTCTGTACCACGTTTTGGCCTTGTGTGGTGTGAGTGTTGTTTGAATTTCGGGCTTGTTACCCTGCCCATGCACATTGATGGCTGTTCCACTAGAACTTTCCTATAGATCTAGTAACTGTAGTATCTTGACCTAGGGTTTTTACACAGGTGACGGTGGAAGGCTATTTCCACTGTACCTAGGGAAGACGTGGGAGGAAACCCTGTGCAATCATTTGGGAGGGAGGTTGGTGATTCAACTGCCTACACCTAGAGGACTTGTATCTGGACACCGGGTAACTGCTTTTCAACTCTTCACTGGTCTGTTTCGGACCCTCATCATCCTAGACGTTCCTTTGGAAGGCATATCCTTACCCTGATTGGTTGTGATACTCAGGGAAATTTGTAGTGGTATGCTATTTTGATTTCTTGTGATAGAGTTTGACCTCTTAGGTGTGTGATTTAAAAATATTTAGTTGTGGAGGATCAACATCCTTGTAGATATCGAAGGTTGCAAGGCCTTCCGCAACCTTTAGCTGTGGAGCCTCCACCGCCACCTAGAAGGCAGAGAATCAACACAAGCTGTTCTTTCTAACAGACTGGTATTAGTGAAAGTCCAAGGGAACCTGAAATTAGGTACAATCAACTTGATCATCCATTAGTAGAAATCAAATATTTGCAGGTTGAAGAGTTTGAAAGGAATTATAACTCACCTCTTATTGATTTGAGAGATTCCATGCTTGTTCAAGTTAGGCCTTTCAGTCAACCTGGTCTTGGTGTTTCAGTAATTTTTGTCATGTCAAATACTGGAGAAGGACTTGGGGATATCAATACCCCTAATTCAGCCATGTCATCCAGCAGAGCATCTCCTTCGCATGTAAGTGTACCACTATCGAACATACCTAATGAACCGATAGTGTCTTTGAAATTTACTCCATCTACTCCCTTATCTTCGAGTGCTAGAGTGGTTGGACCTTCGACACCCGCGAATCCTACTACCAACTCGGCTAATATGGTGGTTGCTGGTGTACCCAATATTCGTTTCACGTCCTCTCCCCTATTTCAAAATTTTCAGTACAATCCTAGTGGTTCCACTCCTCCCATCTAAGGGTATCCTTGGTATGGAGGACACATTCCTCCATCTATTCCACATGTAGGCCCTACACCTACTTTAGTAGGTGTGTCTGTTGGAAACCTGAAACTATTATTTGGATTCAGCTTTCAAACCTCAAGTCAGGTCTCATCTGCCCCGATTGTAAGCTCTATTTTTTCACTATTTGGTGGAAGGTCAATAGCTCCAGTATCAATGGCACTTGTCTCGGGGAAGATTAGATCAACTCAGTACAATGCACCTCAAATAAGTAACCCCTTAGCTTTTGGATGGGACCATTTTCAGAATATTGTCACTTCTTCACAAACGATGGTTGGGGGAAACCCCATTCAACCTTATGGGAACCTTGACGCGAGACCTTCCTCACATGAAGTTCCCTAGTATCAGTCCCCGACTCGACCTCAAATTCCTTTTCTGGAAACTTTGAATTTTCTAGACCTCTTGAAATTAATGAATGACCTTGTGTGTCATGATCCAACTTGGCCACCCGTCCCTATCAAAATCCCTTTCGATATCCCAAATTTTGAAGGGAATACTGGTGCTCTTCTAACTCGTTAAATGATGATTCAATTTAGTTAAGGCTCTTTCAAAGAACTCTGACGAGTGTAGAAGCTAAATGCAACATCGAAATTCCGTCTGCTACTTATGACAATTTTCTTGACTTAGACAATGTTTTCCTCAACCACTTCCAACTTCTAGTCTGGTATGATGCTGATACTGACCTTTTGTCAACTTTTTAATAGAAAAAATCCACCCACATCTCTGATCATATTCAAGAGTGGCAAAGAAGGAAGAGGTTTATCAAGGCTAATATTCCTCTTGAATTTCTATTGGAATGGTTCTTGAAATATTTTCTACCATATATTTCAAAGGAAGTATCAACTTCACATAACATTCTACCCTCTTCTATAATGTATCCCATTTAACAAAACGTGAAAATATTTCTAGAATATTTCGTATTTTGGGCATAATGTTTCTCTTGTAACTCCGAATTGTGCAAAATTTTCACCATTGAAAAGGTATTGAAATTATCCACAACTTTTCTGTTTTGTTCTTTTCATAATTCCCTACCGTTTGTCTAGGGAGGACATTTTAGTAACAAAGCGTCTTTTAAAAGTTGTTTTTAGAAAAGCATCTTTTAAAAGATGCTTTGTTACTAAAACGTTCTCCCCGAAAAAACGGTAAAGACTTAGGAAAAACTCAAAAATGAAAAGTTGTAGATAATTTCAATACCTTTCCAATGGTCTAAAGTCCACCCAATTTCGAGTTGCGAGAAAAATGTTATGTCGAAAATATGAAATATTCCTAGAATATTCTAGTCTTTTTTCAAATAGGATACATTTTGGGAAAAATAAAACCTTATGTCACGAGTAAAAACTGAGGAAGAGGCCATCCTTAGAGCCCAAAAACTGGATATGATCTACGCTTAGTCTGGGATTCTATACGAAATTATACCGGATGCATCAAGGTCTAATACAGACTTTGCAAAACAAAATTCTAGACTGCATGTTGATGACATCATTGGTTCAATCCATCCACCCACTGTAGAATAATTGGTTAAACAAATTCATGATATATCAATGAAGAATTTTGCGGTCGATGTATCCAAGGCTATAACCCCCTCTCCTCAGAATACATAATTTTTCAATGCACAATCCACTCCGAAGGTTACTCAATAGTCCGCTGCGAAGAAGAAAGGGAAGAAAGGGGAGGGAAACAAAAAAACAAAATCCCACAAACAATGCCAAGCGGGGAAAGAAATAAAGAAAAATGTAAAGTTCCCCTGTAAACAATGTCAGGAGGACCACTTGACCTATCAATTCCCTTTAATGGAACAAGCCCAGAAGTTGCTAAAGCAACAACTGACTGTCCTTAAGGATCCTTTTCCACAAAGACAAAATGAAACTTTGAGTGATTCAAAGAATGCTGAGGGCACTCAAAGTAATCCCCCCGTCGATCAATCTTACATCAACATGGTTCGCTCGCAAACTTTGTTACAAACCCGAGCCAATAATTATGAAGCAAAATCTTCACAGAAAGACAAGCAACCTACCGAGGAATCAACCCCTCTTTTAGTTGAAAAATTGGATGAACCTATGCCAAAAAGGTGTTTTCAAGAAGACATACCATAATCCTAATGCGAGGGATGCTCCCAACTACTCGGTTGTGGAGGATATATCCCAAACACCTTGTGCTATGTCCTCTTTGGAAGTGTTGTAAAGCTGTCCATCTCAATGGAATGTACTTTTGGCAGCCATTGGTAGTACTAATTCTATGAACTTAACAACCAAGTTTGACTTATCTGATGTCAAGCCTCACTTACCCTATCATGTCGCACTACAAATCGAAGTAGTCCATGGTGGAAAAACCATTTGATGAACTACTATATATGAAGGTGCATCTACATGTGTGATGTCTGTTTCATGTTGGAAAGCTTTGGGCTCCCTAGATTTTGTCCCTTCCAACACCTTACTAACTGCTTTTGACGAAATATCTTTCCACCCTTTTGATATAGAATTGGAAAGAAAAATGGTTTTAGTCGAAGTTAAGGTTGTAGTCACCCCTCTGGATTACAACTTACTTTTGGGGAGGATTTGGACATATGCCATGTGTGCTATTCTGTCGTCTGTATTTCGTGTTTTGATCCCCCCCATGAAGGGAAGCTAGTGACTATTGACTAGTTGTCTTATACATGGAAAGGTCGTACACACGCTTCAAAATATATTATTCCTTTGATAGATCAATCACATCCGATAAATGAAACCCTAGGAGCTGGGCTGTATACATCATTGATGGGAACTTTTGATTTTCTGAATAATATTAATTTTCTAGGATCGACTAGTATAGGGAAAACTATTTGTACAGTTGTAGATAGGACCGATCCATGGGTTCTCCCATCACAAGCCAAGCTTGATGTTCCCTTGTCAATAGTAGAAATAACTTACCAATCCTAAGTTGATGCTACTGCTAATACCATCCTAAATCCTTCTGTCTCATAGTAGCCAGAAGAGGCTTATGTTCCTGCATGGGCAGTGAACTCAACTATTCACATGATTTCTTGGACATGGTTTTCCATCTGATGAAGACATTTTGGAGGTGACGATAGGACCTAATAAAGTCTATGAATACTTAAATCATAAGTTCTATTTCCTACCAGAGCTGAGCAGGATTGAAAGTTCTGAGTTCCATGTGAGATTAAGTGAAGGTGTTGATCAACCTATAAATCCTTTGCCCAAGGAAGGAGTGTTTTCTAAATAAAACATGGCCAACATATCCGCCACTATACCCATCAACATCTCCATTAAACCTGATGTCGTGGAAAATGTTTACATCGATGAAAGTTCTTCACTTGAAGAAATTGCCACTTATACGACCTTATTTAAGGTATTCCATGATGTCTTTTCCTGGTCTTACAAGGAGATGTCAGGAATCGATCCATCCATATTAGAGAATGAAATATGAACATACCCTAATGTCAGACATGTTCGACAAAATTTGTGCCCAGTAAATATGCGGAAGGCGAGAAGCATCAAGGCTGAAGTGGAAAAATTATTGAAAGCTAGTTTCATATACCCTATATGTTTAAATGAATGGGTATCCAACCCAGTCCCGGTGGACAAGAAGTAAGGAAATATACGTGTCTGCACGGAATTCAGGGATTTAAATAATGCATGTCCTAAAGATAACTACCCCACACCTTTCATTGATCAGATAATTGATGCGTGTGCTGGTAGTGAATTCTTTTTGTTTATGGATGACTTCTTAGGATATAATCAGATCTAAATTAAACCCAAGGACCAACATAAAACTGCTTTCAGTTTCCCCTGGGGGACTTTCGCGTATAAGAAGATGTCGCTAGACTTGAAGAACGCTAGGGGCACTTTCCAAAGGGATATGAATTTTTATTTTCATGATATAAAGCATATTGTATAACCTTATTTAGATGACCTTCTGACCCATTCTAGGAAAAAATAGATCATCCAGAGCATCTACGTTTGGTGTTTGAAAGATGCTGATATTATAATATTCACTTAAACCCCCGTAAGTGTGTATTTTGTGTCAAATCATGGTGATTTTTAGGTTTCATAGTCTCTAATAGAGGTATTAGGGTCGATCCATTAAAATTTGAGGTGATTATCAATCTGCCTCCTCCTAGAAATATTCGACACCTTCAAAGTCTACAAGGTAAGTCTAACTTTCTCAGATGATTCATTAGGAATTATTCTAAGATAACGAAGGTTTTCATGCACTCAATGAAGCAATACACCCCATTTATATGGGATGAAGCTTCTCAACAATATTTTGAATCCTTAAAGAAACAATTGCTATCAGTCCTGTTGCTACGCCCGCTAGATTGCACAAAGGATTTATATTGTATCTGGCTGCATCAAACTCTACGGTTGGGTTAGTGCTAGTTCAAGTGGATGACCAGCTACAAGAACACATCATCTATTATCTCAGTCGAGCATTGGCTGGACCTGAACTTAGGTATTCACACATTGATAAGTTGGCCTTTGCAGCAATTTATGTCGTTCACAGGCTACGCCACTATTTATTACTCAATACAACTACCGTAGTAGCATATGTACATCCATTTCAGTATGTCTTACCCCGATGGATTATCGGAGGGATTTCAACAAATGGATTGTTATACTCCAAGATTTCGATTTGTATTTCCAGTCTGCTAAATAGAAAAATTCTTTAGTTTTCGCGGAACTTATCTTCGAGTTCCCTACTGATGAAACTACAATGATGGAAGATGAATTGTTTCTTGATGAACATATCATCCTAATTTCAAGCAACAATCCTTGGTACAAATATATTCTTATATATCTACATACTTTGAAATGTCTTGCTGCCTTCTCATGAGAAGAGCGACGAAAGTTGAGAATAAACGCTAAAAACTACCTCATTATCACAGACACGTTTTATAGCAGAGGGGTAGACTCTATTCTATGTCGTTGCCTCACTCATGAGGAGGTTGAGTTTGTTCTAAATGATTCTCACAATAGAGCATGTGGGGGTCATTTATCCGGGTTAGAAATGACCCAGAGGATCTTATGTGCCAGTTATTTATGTCCCACCATATTTAAAGATTGTCTGGAAGCCAATAATGTCATCCTTTTCTGCTTTACACTAGGAAAATGTGGTCACATCTTTCTCCTCTACATCCCATCATCACGGTAGGACCCTTCAGCAAGCATGGGAAATATTTCATGACCCACAACCCAATATCTGCTGGGGGGAACAAATACATCATTCTCATTGTAGACTACTTTACAAAGTGGGAAGAGGAAATTCCTACCTTTAAAGCCGATGGTGAGACGGCAACTTATTTTTTTTTAACGAAATTATTGCTAGGTTTAGCATCCCAAAGTAGATTGTCACAGACCATGGAAGTCACTTTCAAAATAGAATGATGACCGAGTTGACTATGTTGCCAAGGGTTTAAATAAGGCCACTCATCTTCCTTTTACCCGTAGGCAAATGGCCAAGTAGAAGTTGTTAATAAAACATTAAAGACCATTCTAAAGTGGACAATTAATGCAATTAGGTCAAATTGACATATTATGTTGTATCCTACACTTTGGGCGTATTGAACAACAATTAATACTGCTACATGGTTCTCCCCTTTCCAACTCGTCCATGTAGTGGAAGTAGTTACATAGATTGAATGCGAGATATTGTCTTTTAAGATTGCAATCCATTTGCTACCTGATACTTCAGAAACAGAAGAACTTTTGTTGCACCTAGATGAACAATGAAGAGATGCGTTAACATCAAATGAAGCACACAAAGCACAGGTAAAAAGGCAATATGACAAATTAGTCAAGCCTAGGGTTTTTTTCTGAAGGTGAACTTGTATTGGACTATGAACGGGATAAAGAACCCCTGGGGGCAGGAAAATTCAAATCAATGTGCTTAGTCCCGTACATTGTTTCTAAGGTATTAAATAAATGTGCTTATGAATTGGTTGATTATGACAGGAACAAGATGCCCGAGCCCCGAAACAGGGTCTACCTAAAAAAGTACTATTCCTAGTGCTTATGCTTTTTCTTGTACTATAGTTGTATAACTTTGTAAGTAGATGTCACTCAATTAGTATTTCTTATGCATACTTGGTTTTTTTTTCAGATGTCTGTGGAATGGTTCGTAGGATTTGATGACAGTGCAAGCCACCACACTTGCAATATGGCTTCAACCACTTGGGTTATTTATGCACCCACAGGACCACTAGTCACCTTAGGAATCACTTGCTTAGGTTCTACAACTAACAATGTGGCCGAATATAGTGCTATTATTGAGCAATTGAGATATGCTATTGTGTAGGGTATTACCTATCCATAATTCAGACTCGACTCCCAGTTAGTGGTCTCTTAGCTTAATGGAGTGTACCAAGTGAGACATCCTGCTCTATTACTTCATTTTTTTAGAATTAGGTTACTTACAAGACACTTTGAACACATTGTATACAATCACATTCCAAGGAACCAAAACATAAATACTGACGCATATGATAATTACATCTTATATTGGCATGTGTCACATACATTATAACGAAGCACATAAAATGATACATAGAAACACATGCGAATAAGCCGGTATAGATATATATATTTGTGTGTGTGTGTATGTAAAATATGTTCATATGCATCAAGTCTTGCTCCAAAGATTGAAAAATAAGTACATTAACATACAAAATAGGATCGGTTTCCATCATGGTGCTAATTACTACAGAGGCTCTGCAGCCTCGGTTGCCTCTGCTACAATATATTGGTAAAAGAGAACAACCCTAGACACCCTCTACAAGAGGCGTAACAAAGAGGGAGGTACCCCCACTACATGCTCCTGCATGGCCATAGGGATCCTCTCCATCCCTAGTGTTAGAACATTATGGGTAAGCCTAGCTAGCTTGCCATCTACAATATGAAGCATACCTTCACCATCATCTCCATCTATCAGTCTCCTGCAGGTCCTGGCTGACCATCTGGCCAAACAGGACCAATATCTGCATCAGAAATTATGACTTAGACTCACATACATATGTATATATACACTAACAAAAACAAAAATTTCATAAAAATTTAGAAACATGAAATCAAAACTCACCCATCTCTCCCCATGCACCACCTAGAGGGAGAACCAGCTCGAGATAACCACGGAAATCCAAACCTGCATAAGGGAACTGCTCTAAGGTAGGCACTGTCTACCCCACCATGCATAAAATTCATCATCAAATCCACGTGGGATCTCACCACCACCCTAAAAAAGAAACACTTCACCCGACCTTTTGAGCCTAGGCTCACATGGAGGAGTAGGTGGAAGCATCACCCTAGGGCTCAAAGTGGGAACTCGGTCAAAGAATGAATCTTCCAAAATACTGGAGTATCCAAGTTTTTTTTTCTTTCCCAATTTGCAATCAGATAATTGCTTCTTCATGTTCATGACTAGTCCAGTCCATCTGTCAAAGACCACACTATGTAGACACTCCATCGCTAAATGCATGTGGTTCCTTGTGGCTAGGTGTAATGCATATGTACCCACCACAAGAGTGATGGTACTCACAATAACCTTCAATGGGAAACTTGTTATCTAAGCAAATGGCATCTATGTACCTGACTTTTGCGTACTAGGAAGACAATAAGTGTTTATATAATCTTGCGCACTAAGTCGGTCACCCTCATGTTCAGTGCCGCTCAAGGTCAATGGTGTACCCTTATGAGATAAACCAATGATAAAATATATGTACTTAGTAGTTATCTCAAGTATTTTTCTTTGGAGATCATATACATCTTACTCGGGATCCCATAGTTGTACTAAAATATTCCAACAAACGAACTTGAGAACGCATGTTTGCGGTGTAGAAAATTTCAACAAGCCACATATTCTAAGGGCGTTTAAGGTAATTGGATCCCCCAATGATGCTCTATCCATGCCTTCATGTCCCCTCTCCCTCCATTCTAACACCATGATTCCTTCAAAATGTCATTTTTGACCATTAGAATTGTGAAATCCCCTATCCACGGAAAACACGTCTGTCTAGTGGTGACGTGGGTACCATTCATGGGTTGTCCATTGCATACCCAAGAATACTTATTGAATTCATGAGTTTGCAATGGGATACCTAGGGTTTCCACGTGGTGTCCTTGCAACCTTTCCAAGAGTGCCAAATTGCACAAAAAACAAATAAAAGGCATGAATTGAAAGCTAAGGATGAGATGATTTACCTGCAATTCGCGGTTTGAAAATCCATCCACCGGTTGGCTCGTATGAAGCATTTGAAGTTCAAGGTGATTTTTGCACTATATAAGGTAAAAAACAAGAGTTATTTTTAATAAGCCAAATGATTTATTTATAGTAAAAATTTGAATTTTTTACACATTTTTACATAGTTTGGTCAATTTTTTACTATTTTGACTAATATTGGTTGGTTTTTACCTAGATTTGTAGCTGATGATAAAAATTGGAGCACATTATCCCAACATATTGTTATATTTTTAATGGTTATACAAGATCTAAAACTTTTAGCATCATAACATCATAACCATAAGCAAAGGATCATTGAAAGAAAGACAAGTAAAATAGCACAAGAGAAAACAAAGATTTTCCTCGGGGAAACCACAAGGGAGAAAACCCCATAAAACTTCCTTAGTATATAATTCGACCAAGTATAGTGTAAAATCCCTATAACAAGAATAGTTGCTCATCTTACACAGTAGAATCTTTCTCTCTCCCTCTCTCTCTCCAACACAATACTTGAGTGTAAGGTGTGTAACAATGAGAGAGGTGACTCACCTATTTATATTCATTAGGTGAGTGGCTCAAATAACTAGCTAGGTCAGCAAGGTTCCCTAATTAGGTTTGACCTACCAAGGGAGACTCAAAATACATTTTATATATTACTTTTTTGGGTACTATTTCCCCGAATTACAATAGAGGGTTTACCTCATGAATTTTACATGACCAATTGCATCAAGGACATCTTCAAAGGAGAATACTACAAAAGTAAAATATAATATCTTCCAAAGTTACAATACTTTAACACTCCCTCTTAACTAGGAAGGTATTCTACATCAACAACAACTATCATCATAACTATACAACTGGATGGTGAATCTCTATATGTCATAGGAAGTTTTAGAACAACATCATGCATCTTCATCATCAATCTCAGTATGAAAATATTGTATCATCTTCTGCAACATTAGTATGTGGATACTAAATCATCTTCTGTAAGTACCGGATCATATTTTGGATACTATATCATCTTCTGCAATATCAGTATGTGGATACTGAATAATATTATGCAATATCAGTATGTGGATATTGAATCATCTTATGCAATACCAGTATGTGGATACTAAATCATCTTCTGTCACATCAGTATGTTAGTACATAATAATCTTCTGGACCTTCTTCTGTAACATCAGTATGTGAATACTGAATCTGCTTTGTCACATCAGTATGTGAATACTGAATCATCTTCTGAACCTTCTTCTATAACATCGGTATGTGAATACTGAATCTACTTCTACCACATCAGTATGCGAATACTGAATATTCTTCTTCAACATCAGTATGTGAATATTGAAACATCATTTGTAAAATCAATATGTAAATACTGAAACATCATTATTTGCATCATCAATATGTAAATATTGAAACATCATCATCTACATCATAATTATGAAAATACTGAAACATCATCATTTGCATCATTGGTATGTAAATACTGAAAAATCATCATCTGCATCATCAGTATGTAAATATTGAAACATCAAACAATATCATTAGCATGTTAGTGCTAAAGAAATATTATCAATAAATGCTATATCATCATCTGCATTATCAACATAGAGATGTTGTAACATCATCATCATCATCAACATAAAAATGTTGAAACAACATCATCATCAACAAAAAGTGTTGTGACTTCAACCACATAAACATTATCAGCACATGGTGCCGATCATCACAACCATATCAACATCATCAACACAAGGTGTTGGGACCACAACCACATTATCAACATCATTAACACAAGGTGCTGGGACCACAACCACATTATCAACATCATCAACACAAGGTTCTGGGACCACAACCACATTATCAACATCAACATACAAATGCTGAAGCAACATCATCATCAATATCAGTATATCAATATTGAAGCTACCTCATCATCATTAGTATATAAATACTAAAACTGTCTTATAAACATCAATATATAAATACTGAACCTACCACATCAAGATCAATACGAAAATAATGAAATTGCCCCATCATTGTCAGTATGAAAATACTGAACTTTCCATATCAATATCAGCATGAAAATGCTGAACTATCAACATCAATATCCATATGATAATATTGAACTTGCCACATCAATATCAGTTTGAAAATAATGAACTTTTAACATCAATATCAGTATGAAAATACTGAACTATCAACATCAGTATGAAAATACAGAATCCGCCTTATCAGTATGGGAATACTAAAACTATCTAAAAAATCATCTCAACAACATCGGTATGAAAATACTGAATCTTTCATATAAGTATGGGAATAATGAAACTATCTCAATAACCATCTCAACAACATCAGTATGAAAATACTGAAACCACTCACACTAACATATTGTTAGACTTACTAACCCTTTTGGGCCAACAAGCATAGTCAGACAAATTGATCTCCTTAGAGACCAAACAATCCTTGTCTAGCTTACTAACCCTTATGGGTCAACAAGCCTAGCCATAAATTCCAACCACTTCTTTCCCTCTAACTATCTCAGAGCAGTGTCACAGTGAGTTCTTTGGTAGATCCAGCTAGGCATTTTGTCTAACTAACCCTTTCGAGCCAACAAGCCTAGTTAGATAGATGGATCTCCCTGGGGACCAACAAGCCTTAAGCTGGATTACAAAACCACTAGGTTTAAACTGATCTAGCCATACATACTAATCCCCTTAGGATCAACAGGCCTCATCTGAATTACTAACCCTTTCGGGCCAACAAGCCTACCCAGAATTACCCTGCTCTAGACAGAGCTACCACCACTGCATCCTTCTTCCATCTACTGTCACCCTCTTTCGAGAGAGGTCCTTTCAGACTACACCAAGCTTGTCTCGAAAGTATTCAACCTTTACATGAGACATAGGCTTATTCAACACATCAGCCACTTGTTCCTTTGTAGGAACATACTTGAGCTTTACAACTCCCTTCTGCAACTTGTTCTTTAACATTCTCTTCTTGTACATCCACAACTGCATCGTACATTCACAACTTGCATCATTCTTCTTTTGTGCATCTATAACTACATCATTCTTTTATTGTACATCCACAACTGTATCGTACATTCACAACTTGCACCATTCTTCTGATGTAGGTTATTGTATACAATCCTTCAGAAAATTTCTAGATGCCTTCTATCTCTACCAAGACATTATGTCAGCAAAGAGGTTTTATTCTTGATAAGTAACAATGGAGTGTTGTACAAAAACATAATCCACTTACCCATCACTTTCATATTAGTAGTAAACTACAAATATTCTAATATGCATAATACATTTCCTGAATCTAGAAACATATCTATGTACACATCTTGAACAACTAGATATATAGGAAATCACAATTCAAATACTTATCTTTGTTTGTTTGGTAGAATCCATCTTGATCTACGTCTTCTTTAATTACTGGAGTCCTTGAAAATGTGTTCAACTTCATCATCTTTTTCTGAGGACCTATTCCTATCTTGCTCATGATTGAAAATATTGAGCAAGTCTTCTTACACCTCAAATTGCATAGAACTGTGTTTGTGTGTCCTACTAGTGCATCCCCTCTTATCCAATGATGAAATGGATAAGAGTATAACATTCATCTTCATCGGTATAATGATTCTGGATCACATTCCTCATTACTTGAGGAATATTTACTTTCTTTCTTCTCAACTACAATATATTCATCCTTGGTTGCACTAAGAGAAACACTCTGCTTTATGCAGTCTGTTGGAGTGATCTTTTTGTTTGTAGCACTACCAACTTGAAGTCATCATATCTCTGTAGTGCCCTTTAGGTACCACACAATTTGTTATGCATATTTTACTTGTATAAGTAAAATGTCCTCTGGATTTCATCATACCTCTAAATCCAAGAATCATGTCAATATTCTTGAACTTTGAGATCTACCATAGTCACTCCCTTTGAGGTGGAGCACCATCCTCCCTCTACATCTTCTACTCTCTGCATCAATACATTGGAGTGACATGTAGCCTCCTATGCTAGTAATCTTCTTTGTATCCATCTATGTCACCTGTCAAGGTCACTAGATATCAAAATCCTCCATCTTAAACTTTGTTACAAGTTTTCTCTTGCACCCATCTATGAGATTCTCATCCTTTGTAGGCCTCTATCTTCAACCTTGTAGTAAATGTTGGGACCATCACTCTAGTTTATCCTCATTCTCCTCATGTAACTTTATGTGATATCCCATGGGTGCCTACTGAGCTTGTACAAATCCTTCTGTGCATAGGTGGTTCTCTATAGAAAGTCTCAAACCATATAGGTTGCTCAATATGTTCTTATACTTTGATTACACCAACTATCTAGTGTACTATCCACTACTAAATAGGTGTGTCTAGCCCCTATAGCAGTGTCTTGCCATAATCCACTCTCTCTTTCTGATAGAAATCACGAACCTTTCTTCGTACCTTTTGATACTTCGATCTGTGGTATACTTGATCTTGTGGATATACTTTGAAGACTTTACAAAACTTCCCTTCATGTATTGAACTTATATCCAAACATCATTCTATATGATCAAATTGTACTTCTAGATCATATCATCCTTCTATTCTTCCATCTTGGGACATTCTTTTGCAAAGTTTCTTTTGTCATCACAACTGAACTATTGAGTTGTGAGATGTCCTTCTATTATTTGAGGGAATGTTCCTCCGTCTTGTTCTTTCTCTACTTGGCATGAGTTGTTAGGGATTTATTTTCATATTTGTCCATCTATTCTTCTTTTTCCATCAATCAATCTTCTTCTTGCGTGCATTCCTTCATAGGTGATCTTCCTACTAGAACAACTATCTTGACTGAACTTGGAAGACCATTCAAAATTGTAATCTATGCTTCTGCTTCTTTGACATTATCTACAATGGCTTCTAATTTCTCCTTGAGTTGAGATCTCCTTGTAAAGTAACATTGAAAGTATTCTGACATTTCACCTTCACATCCTTGAGTTGTGTTCTCAGGGTCATATTCATACAAGTTGTTCATTGCATTGATCATATCCTTGGGAGTCTTCAAGGATGATACTTGTGAGACGATAATACTCATCTTGCTTTGACTAGTCCTTTTTCTTTGCTTTGACTTCATCTCCGTCTAGATCTACAGCTTCTTCTTTGGCATAGTTCTCCACGCCATTCTTCTTCAAGTATGATAAGAACTCTATACTTCCATGTTAGGAGTTCTTGACTCTTTCAAGATTGTCCTTAATCTTGGTACTGTTTGTCACCATGATAAAAATGAGAACCTCAAATGGAAATAGAGAGGATATAACTTAGCAGTGAGATTACTTCAACTTGATGCTTGCTTGAAGGCTCTTCTGGAATAATGCTTTTGGTGGACCTAGGATTTGACAGAGAAACCCTAATTTTTCAGCTTGGGTATCTTTTAGATTCGATTGGATATAAATATGTGCCTCCTCAAGGGGAGCTGAGCAACATACTTATTTTCCCAAAAATGTGGACTAAACTGCAAAATATCTGAAGCCCTAGTTTTCCCTGGAAAGAGTGTTAGGTCAAAAATTGAAAGTACACAAATTGAGAAACTTATTACATAGAAATATGCGCCCTCCTAGGGTGAGTTTGATGGTCCTCCTTCTCCAACTGATTGGTGGAGGGAACTTCCCGGAAAAGGAAGCCCTAGTTTTTCTCTAGTTTCTTTAGCAGAATTTACTAATCTTGTTCATTCTATAGCTCCAATTTTTTTGCTCCTAAATATTCGAGTCTTTGTCCTCAGGTTGCATGTTATGTATTCTTTCCAACCCCATAGGTTAGAGAATATTTGGATTCACCAGGTGGGACTTATGCAAAGTTTCCCAAGGTGACTTATTTCAGGACTGTTCAACATAGCTAACATGTACAAACATCCACATGTCATTTCTTCACATGCATGGTCTAAACGTTTACCACATAAACTATAGTCCATTCCCTATCTGCAACATCTTGCGAAATTTGATTTGGACCTTCCTATCCCGAGATATAACAATTCTCCCTAGGTCACCTGTTTAAGGCTAAATCCTGGGAGAGGTTGGAACCCTGAGTTGGAGGATTCACATATCTTATATTATAGTGGATATAAGGCTACAACTTTTACAAAGGGTACAAAAAGATTTTATATTCATTTTGTAAAATTTTCAGCTCCTGAACCTTCTCCAATCTCGATTTATAATGAAAGTACCAACATTACTAGTTTTTGTCTTCTAGGGTTTTCAGGCATGAAACCCTAATCTGCAATAGCTGTAGCTGTACCAGTGTTTCAGCTACACAAAGACTTCTTTTAGGGTGGATATGCTACCATGTTATATTTTTAATGGTTATATAATATCTAAAACATTTATCATCATAACATCATAGCCATAAGAAAAGGATCAATGAAAAATAAGACAAGTACAACAACACAAGAGAACACAAAGATTTTCCTCGGGGAAACCACAAGGGAAAAAATCCCACAAAAATTCCTCAATATAGAATTTGACCAAGTACAGTGTAAAATCCCAGGACAAGAATAGTTTCCCATCTTACATAGTAGACTGCCTCTCTCTCTCTCTCTCCAGCGCAATACTTGAGTGTAAGGTCTGTAAGAATGAGAGAGGAACCTCACCTATTTATATTCATTAGGTGAGTGACTCAAATAACTAACTCGATCAGCCAAGTTCCCTAATTATGGTCGAACTACATAGGGAGAATCAAAATACAATTTATATATTACTTTTGTGGGTATTATTGGCCTGAATTAGAACGAAGGGTTTACCTGATGACTTTTACATGATCAATTACATCAAGGACATATCCAAAGGAGAATACAACAAAAATACAATAGAATATCTTCCAAAGTTTTGATACTTTAACACATATAGCATAGGATCTGGTTCCCCTTGCATTCTACATCGAAACCTTGTCCCTTTGCGAACCCTAGGGTCTCCTTTGTTATCCATGGACTGCGATCTGCGACCCTATTTTTCTTCAAACATCATTGTTCTTCCATGGATTAGAGCCTTTTGAACATGGGTAACCCTAGTTAGAACACTTTTGTTAATAATGGTTCCCATGCCACTTATTGATAGGTGTCGAGAGACTTTATAGTTGTTTGCACATAGAACTGAGCCTCATACTCTATCTCTTGCTGACTACCCTTTGTCATAAGACTTCTGTCCTATGGAGTTATCTTCAAGCCCTGGTCCGACTCCTTAAAACTGACTAGATAGCTGAGTTACTTGTTTTTTTAGACTCGTTAAAGGAAATGAAGGATCATCCATATCATTATAAGTTTAACACTCTTCTAGACCATATGGATTACTTACAAAAAATGAATACTCTAGTTCACTGTGAATAGAAGATTATCTTTAGGTATAGATTTATCACTTTTCCAGGCCTTGAGGAATAAATTTATGGAAAAGGAACCCTTTTGAGCTTACTTTTTCTTTTTCATGCTCTGGATTAAACCATGAAAATGATTATGAGCATTCTTGATGTCATTATCATGCTTGTTAAACTTCAGTACAAAGCATCAAGTTTATTGTTGTTTGTCCCATTCTCGTAACTAAATGGAACAATCCGAGTGATCTTGTCTTTCTTCACACTTGTTAAACTAAGGCTACATGATTGCTTTTGAAGGAGCATTAGTTCGGTGATAGTTTACCTATTTTTTGGACCTTTTCGACTAAGTACGAAAAACATATACCTTTGTTCTTCGAAAGCTAAGAGAGTTCTCCTTTCGATTGTTTTAAAATTTTTTGGACTCAGGAGACTAAATGTATGAAAAATCACCCCCCTATAGTCTTCTTTGGAGTTTTCATACTGTCAAAATCATGACAAAACTGATGAGCATCAACTAATTCGGGCTCGTAAAATCCACGAATTATTGTTATATCAAGCAATATTCTCTCTTTTCTTCAAGCTTACTAAAAATGAAGAAATACTCGAGTTGGCTATCTTCGACTCATTAAAACTTAACAATAAAAAAAGGAAGGAAACACACTCTTTTGTACATGGTCTGGAAGCAAGTACCTTGAATAAAGCACTAGTTTGAGTCTTCTGTCATGCATGTCTCAGTTTTCACTTCTCAGTTCAACTCAGTACTTTGGGTCACTACTCCTCCTCGGTTTACTTTTCCAAAGTACATGGGAATATTTTAATGTCTCCTACGTTACAGATAAGTCTGGTTGTTTCCGTTGAAGTTTAAAGTTGCCTTGGGTCATCTCAGTGTCATGCTCATTGTTCAAGGACCCCTAACCTCTGTTTGTTCACCTTGTTCCCTATCATTTCCTTCTCAGAGATTATTTTGTATACATCTTCGCTTATCTAGTTAACCAGTTGCTCTGATGACCTAGTGAAGGATCCATTGCCTTCCTCTTCACATACGGCTTCCAATCTACACCTGCTATGAGAAGAAGACCTAGAATTTCAAGTTAGTACCTCATGATTCACTTCACATCTTGGTGGACTCCTTTGCATTGGTTTTCAATATAATCTCTTAACTGATACTCCAATGGTATCCTTCCATGTTAGACTTCAATCAATATATTCACATAGTAGGATTTGTACTGGTTTCTATGGATTAGGATAAAGGCCTTAGGTTACAACCTCTATAGCCTAAGTTGCACAATATTGTGTCATTCTTGTGGACACTATTTCAACAATTGAAAATATATCATTTTACTTATGTGGCTATGATACACCTTTGTAAATCATGCATGGACATGTAGCCCGTATTATATGATGTATCTTGTAAAGGAGCTAGTGTCCCTCGTTATTGAACATGGCATCCTCAGTGATGATTTTGTATAAATGACTTCGGTTTTTCTATTTCAGGTAATTCTCTACAACCTTTACTCTAATTCCTCTAAACAAATATTGTAATGTATTTCGGCCATCCTTACCCTCTGACCTCATACATTAGGGGTCATTTTATATAGTGAAATGGCACTTCTCTGTTCGAGTAATGACATCAAATATGTCGTTACACAAAAGGACACTAAGGATTGAAGTAGCCATAACTTTAGTGTTGAATTGGATCCTTGATACATATTCTTCACTCCAACATCAACCATTTTTTTATCTTGAACTCATGATATATTCATGACTTTTCCTTTAGCAACTTGCGCTCTATTTGTGGGCCTTCCTTGTACAACCCACGCATTCTCAATATTCGTGAGTTTCCTTAAGGGAACCCATGAGATGCTCCATATGATCCCACGAATTCCATTAAAAAAAATTAAAACAAAAAAATATTATTAACTAGGGGCGGTTGGGATCGGTTTGGAAACCTCCCCAACTTACCTAACTATCCTAAGCCTCGAATTCATTCCTCGCTAGCAATTATAAAAAGAGGGGTAAGGTATGAGGAAAATGGGACAAAATTTGAGAGAAAAGTTATGTTGGAGGATTCCATAGAGAGGAGGAGCAATAGGACTTAGGTCTTGGTTTACAGAGGAGTTTGGTCAGACAGGAGGCTTTGCAATGTTTCCAGATCTCTGATAACAAAGATTGTTCTTCCTTCCGTCCATAACTAGATATATGCTTATAGTGTTTTGAGTATTGATATAATTTGTGATTTGATTTGCAATCATAATATGTTCACGTCTCATTTTATAGAACAATAGAATATACTTTGAGGAAAGGGAAATATTTGTTGTAGGTACTAAATCTTGGGAGCAAAGGAGCATTGGAGGAGAAGAAGAAAGCTAGGATCAACCATCATAAACAAGGTACACATTCTCTTTCTTTTATTACCTAATCCATGCTTGTAAAACCCTATTTGTATGCAAGTAGAACATTGTAAGTTGGTGGCCTCTAAACCCCCATCCATAAGGTAGATTATCCCTAACAACAATGGTTTCACAATGATAACAACATCACCAATGAAAACAAAAAAATATACTCGAACATTAATTCCAATATTTACGTAATATTTTAACTTTCCCTGATTCAACATTAACAAAAAATCAGAGAACTTGGCTCCTTTGAAAGTTTAATTGTTTACTAAAGACTACGAGTGTAATGCGAGATTTGGCTCTTGACTTTCATTAGAATTTTTTTTTACTTGTACACAAATTCAGCAAAGTAAAATGCCTTTCCACACTATCTACCTTTGGATAGAAAGACATTATGCATAATTAATGGAGATCTATAATATCAGATCCAAACAAATAAACAAGAGGTGTCCTAGTTGCATGTGACCAATGTAGGGGATGTAAAACAACAAAAAACTTATGACAATTAAAAATTAGTATCATGCAAACATTTTATTTCTGATCCATTCCCAATAACAAACTCACTTGTGCATTTTTTTGTTTGTTAAAAAAGACCACATTGTACTTATTCTATTATATTATATAGTGCCAATCCATATGATAAATACCATGCCCAAGAGCTATATAGAAGTATTCCCAACTAATCTTCAAATTTGATCATGGAAAACTAAATGATAGAAATACTCTAAAATTTGGTTGGTAAATAGTTAGTCACATTGTAATGGGTATTGTAAGTTTATTCATACATGTTGGCATTATATATAGATTATAGGTAAGTATGTATATTTGTTTAAAATTTATCACTTAAATTGGAAGTCCATACCGTGCCATCTTCAGAAGCATATGCTTCTGTTTGGGCTACATACTATTTACATGTTACCATTACCACTGGAACATAACTATTTGCCCAAGAGCTATCATTTGAGTGCTAAAGTAGGTCCAACTCCGTAAATAATATCTTAGAAGAAGTAACACGTTGAATAGAAGAATTACACCATAACACACAATAAGAACATTGAATTCCTTCATTTCATTTTTTGCAAAGTCAAGTAGTAAGCACCTTAGCAGGGTGAGGAAAAATGTGTAGCCCAGGTTATTTTATCCTTGACAATTGACAATGAGGTTTAAAAATATTTCAAATATTTTATTCAAACCATATGGCATATATGATACAAAGGCTCCATTGGAGTTAAAGTAGATCAAGATTAAGATCGAAATCCTCCAACATAAAGATTAATAGTACAGGAAAAGAAAAGGAAAGGGTTTCATCACTGTATGAACATGACGACATCTTTGTATGGTAAAAAAAATTGTCGCAAAGCGCACATATGAACCAACAACATCAAAGCTAATTCCAGTCCCAGCTAAGAAACAAAATATTAAGCACGTCAAAATATTAAACAATATAACTTTAAGGCAACGACAGGGAATTCACCATCTCGTGGCCCTTGTTAAGTGTTGATGGAATGTTTTTATGAATATATAATGTTTGCTACAACATGATTGGGAAGTTGCCATTTTTTTGGTTGTAATGCCATATTGTATTGTTGTTTTGTTTTAGAGTTTGTGTCAGGGTATTAATTCTAATTAATCATTATTATATTAGTTATAGTTAATTCGGTATATGAGTGTAGGATATATCAGGTTTTTCTTATCTCATATTTATAATAAATTAAGATTCATTATATTAAGAATCTTGTTATGGGTAATTTCTATATTGTAAAATGAAGATTTATTATAAGAAGCATCTTGTATTAATATATAAATTCCTTGAATATTGCAGGTATTAGACTTTGCTCTAAGAACAATTAACTGGTTTGGGTTGGTAATTAGGTTTTGGGACAAGTTTCCGCAAAGCATGCATATTTTTTCATTTTTGATAGTTCCTCCTATGATGTTCCAAAATGATGGTTTGATAAACTTTGGAAGTGGTACTTATCTACAAAACTTAAGTGCTTCTTATGGCTATGTTTAGAAAATTGTTTACTGACATGGGATAATTTACAACGCAGGAATTGGCATGGTCCCAATATTTGCATTGTGTGTAAGGATGATGGGGAGTCTATCAAACATCTTTTTGTGTCTTGTCCTTATAGTTTACAAATATTGAAGCATATTACTGATTTATTAAATATACATCAGACTTGGGATAATGGAACTATTGAAGACAATTTCTTGAGCTGGTACAAGAAAAACTTATATGATAGACTTCTTCCAACATTTATTTGATGGGATCTATGGAAGTCTAGAAACTACGTACTTTTTTAGGGTAAGCCTTCAAATCTTGTTGCAATATCCTTGAGAATTATTAATTATTACAAAGAATTTGTAGTGGATATTTGAAGAGACATACAACTAAAATTTCTGACATAATAGTGGCTACTGGGTTCTTTTATGGTGCAGCTCAAGATGGAATATGTGGTGTTGGTGTTTTACTCCAGATAAATGATGAACATTTTTTTCAGATTTAAACTAAATTGTGAACAATGAACTAACACTAAAGATGAACTTTTATCACTTTTGTGTTTGTGCTGATATTCTGGGAATTGATACTATGAGTATTTTTGGGGATTCACTAGTTATTGTTAACTGGGAAAATAAGTTGTGGCCACTGTAGCTTATCTCTCTTGAACAATGGTGTTGGAGGGAAAAAACTATTTTGGCTTCCTTTCATGATCTAAACATCAAACATATTTATATAGAGAAAAAAAAGTAGTTGACATTCTATCCAAAACAGCTCCTGGACTAGGGAAGGTCTTCTCCTGTAGGAAGAATCCCTCGAAGGAATTCTGGTTGACAATGGTTGGATCTACATTTTTGAGTCTGAAGATGTACCAACATGAAGGATGACTGTCTTTCTCTTTGTTTTTGCTAAAGTTTTTTGGTGATATGTTTTTGAGGTAGATCTATTTTGATGAATACCACTTTTTGATGTGCTGCTAATATTTTTGTAATTTATGGATTACGGTTGGGAGGATTTTGATGTATCTATATACTTTAGATACTCCATTAATGGGAACTGATGCATGGGAGATGTACTTTTTGACTGATTAAAAAAAGTACATTTTTTTTTTTGCTTGAAAAAATGGGGTTGGCCCATCAAAGAGGCTTCTTATTCGTTGACTCTCTATCATTCTCAAGGCACAAAATTACTTATTATTAATATTTTTATGTTGTTATGTTATTTGGTACATGTTGAAATATTGTAACTTCAAAGGATATTCTAAATGTATTTTACTGATGTAACCCAAGGGAGATGTTATTATTCATCCGGTGGGTTATTACTATTGTATTTGGTCATCATAGTGTCATGAGGTAAAGCCTCCATTGCAAGTCGAGTCATAAGTACCCTAATGAATAATATAATATACTGTTTTGAGTCTTCCTAGGTGAATTCGTCCTAGACAGTTTAGTGGGGCTGTCTTGATTAGGGTAAAAGTTAGTTGGCTCAATGTGTATAAATAGAGGAGCTGTGGTTCTTATTTGAACACAGACTCACTCACTTGAGTAGTGCGTAGGAGAGAGAGAGAGATAGAAGAGAAGGAGGAGAACACCTATTTTTGGGGTTGTATTTTATACATCTTATACAAAGGAAGTTTTGATGGGTTTTCTTCCCCTTGAGGGCTTCCTAGGATAAATAATGTGTCTATCTTGTAATTGTGTTTCTATCAGTGATTATGGATATGCTACTACTATGATTTTGTTTTGAAACACTAATGAATCTAGTCTAGAATATGAAATATTAACATGGTATCAGAGCTAACCTAATTAGAGCAGCTTTCACAAGGTGAAATTTTCTCTCCTCCCTCTTCGAAAGAAATTAGGGTTTCTGCAAAAATTATAGCTTTGAATATCTACTTGCTTTGGAGGCATCGTGGGATACAAGGAAAGATTCGTAGCACGAGGCTTCTCACAAAAAGAAGGTATAGACTATGAGGAGACATTAGCACCAGTTGCCAGGTACACTTCCATTAGATCCATACGTACAGGTATGATATGGGAGATACACCAATTGGATATCAATACAACATTCTTGAATGGTGTAGTCAAGGAGGAAGTGTACGTAGAACAACCACTCGGAGTCGAGAAAATGACACACAGAATCATGTGTGCAAATTAAAGAAGTCCTTGTACAAGCTCAGAAGGAACCCATGGGATAGCACATACAGTTACACGAGGAGCTTGAAGATCACCTAGAGTGATTAAGATATTAACCTTTGATACAAGGTTGAAGATGAATGCCTATAGAGGAAGACAAGATCAGAGATGGGTGCATGAGGAACTTTTCAATAAAGTTCAAGATACAGGATCTTGGTATCTAGTGACCTTAGATGGATACATAAAATATCAGTAGCAAAGGAATCTACTTGTCACTCCACTACAAAATGTTTCAATACATAGAGTACAGAAGGCAGAGGGAGAATGGTGCTCTGCTTTAGAGGGAGTGACTACAAAAGATCCTCAAGATCGACATAGTACAATAGGATGGATAAATTCCTGATGGGCCTAGGATTTACTAAGAGTAAAGTGGATTCCAACCTTTAATTCAAGGTTGAAGGCGAAAGACTAGTGATGATCCTACTATATGTCGATAATCTGTTCATGTTAGGAGAGGTCAAACTCATTAAAGATACAAGGAGGATACTTTCCACTAAGTTCGAGATGAAAGAACTAGGGATGATACACTACTTCTTAGGCATGGAGGTGTGTTAGAATGTAGATGAGATTTTCCTTGGTTAAGTAAAGTATGGAGTGGAGATTCTAAATAAATTTGGAATATTGAACTGCAAGGTGATAGCCACACTTATGGAATCAAACTTGAAGCTTCTGTGTGATGCTTCATCACAGTCGGTTGATGCCATGATGAATCATTAGATGTTTGGCTCATTGATGTGCCTGGCGAATATGAGACCAGATATATGATTTGCTGTGAAGAACCTAACCCAGTTTCCAACAGATCCGAGACATGTTCACCTGGTTGTAAAGCATGTATTGAGGTACTTGAAGGGTACAATTGAGTATGGGCTCAAGTATGATATGAATCATAAGACTAACCTTCATGGTTATGTTGATTCGGATTGGGCAGGAAACACCACTGAGATAAAGAGCACCTTGTGTTGCTTCTTCAGTATGAGATCCAATATGATCTACTGGTTTGGCAAGATGAAGTCCTACATGGCGCTGAGTACAGCCGATGCAGAATATGTTTGTACTTGCTCGTCTAGTTGTGAGGTAGTATGTTTTTTTTAAAGCTACTATATGATTTGATTGATCTGAATCACATTTTTGTATGATGCATATAGGAGCAGTGAATATCTAGTATGTGATCCATATTGAGGCCCCTCGAAAGAGGGAGTGATGAATTCTAGCATAGCTGGAGATACATATTATCCGAGTGTAAAAGTCCTGGCATAGTTCGTAGGTTGCTCAGATATAATCAGTCCTGTAGGTTGTCCTTAGATGTAATAAGTCCTGGGGAAGCACACAAGTTATCCTTGGATGTAATCAGTCATGATGTAATTATATGCTAGAATGATCCAAATTAAAGTTTGAGTACTTTAGAGAAAGACTTGGCGTGATCTAGAATGAGACCTCTAGAATAGCTAGAGAGACAGGTTGTCTGAGTGTAAAATCCTGGTGAAGATCATAGGTTTCTCAAACATAATTAGTCTTATAGGTTGTCCTTGGATGTAGTAAGTCCTAGAGAAGCTCACAGATTATCGTTGGAGGTAATCAATCTTGATATGTTTCTATGTTAGAGATAGGAAGAGAACAAAAGAAGCAGATGCTTGATATATCACATGGGAAATGAGACAGGTTGTTCGAGCGGAAAAAATCCTGGTGAAGTAGGATTCTTGAATGTAATCAGTCCTGTAGGTTGTCTGAGTGTAAATATGAGTCCTGGCATGATACACATGTTACTCAGACGTAATCATTCCTAAGGCAGGTTATCTGAATGTAAACATGAGCCCTGGCATGGTACACATGTTATTCAGATGTAATAAGTCTCGAGACGGGTTATTTGAATGTAAATATGAGTCTTGGTGTTGTACATAGGTTATTCGGATGTAATAAGTCCTATGGGTTGTCCAAGTGTAAAAATATCCATGGTGTGGTACACAGGTTACTCAGATGCAATACACCCCAAAGGTTGTCTAAATAGAAAAGATCCTGGATGCAGGTTGTTCAAATGTAATAAGTCATTGAGGTTGACCTAGAATGTAAAAGTCTAGATGTAGCAGGTTGTTTGGTCGTAATCAGTCCTTACATATATATCTATATGTTTGTGTTCTCATGTTGAGATGATAAGGTCATGAAGCATGAGAGGTGCACCTAGGCGGTTCTCCTTTACTAGTAGAATACAGGTCGACTGTGTGGAGACGTAATGCACTGAATGTTCTCATAGGAGACTCTCACTTAATAGAATCTGCAAATTGTCTTGATGACATGAAAATATCCTGGCTTACTCCTATGGTAATAGAACGCAGGTGGTCTGCATCTGAGACGTGCTCTGTCTGTTTACTTTTTTTTTGTGCAAGACAAAAGCGATGATCTGGATATAAAAAGATAAAGGTACGAAATGTAGGTTATTTCCATGGAAATGTAAAGAAAATCCTGGATTGTACCTATGCGATGACGATGAGATGATGGTAGGAAACACAAGTTATTGTAGTGGAAATTTAAAGAAGGTCTTGGGCTGTACCTACACAATATCTAATACGACGAGAAGATGGTAGGAGACATAGGTTATTGTAGTGGTAATGAAAATAATGGTCATGGTCTATACCTGCACGATGGATTGCTTGTGGGTATGATGAATACCTGGATGATGTCTAGGCCTACATCCAGCATGAAAAAGGGTTATCTCTATATAAAATTCCTATGATGGATAGATGCGATATATTGGACAAGATGAGGACAATGGCAACATCGACGATGATGACTAGATGTGTTGATGACTGTGGCAAGAGAATACCTTCCTAGTTAAGAGGGAGTGTTGTTATAATTGTAACTTCAGAAGATATTCTGATGTATATTACTATTGTATGTTTTTGTACCCACGTTGGGGATGTGTCTTCCTCCTTTGGGGATGTCATCATGGTGTATGGTCATTGAGGTAAACCCTCTGTTGTAATTCGGGGAAATAGTCCTCAAGTTAAATAAAGTAAAATGTATTTATGAGTATTCTTAGGTAGGTCAGCCCCACAAGTAACCTGTACAACCCGGTGGTTGAGTTAACAACTCAAAGAAAGAATATAAATAAGGATGTGCCCTCCTTATTTGTCATACACTTCACTTTCTCTCTCATGTTCTCTTTAGGAGAGAGAGGAAGAGGAGGGACAGAGAGATGCTATAGACATATTGTTCTTTGGTTATTATATATTGTCATCTTATCTTTGTAACATAACTATTGCAAGGAACTTTCCAGGGTTTTCTCTTTTGTAGTTTCCTCGATGAAAATCTTCGTGTCTTGTGTATCTTGTGTATATTTGATGTATTGTTGTGCTTGTTATTCTTTCAAATAAAGATCCTAAGTAAAATAACTTAGAAAACATAACAATATTGTATCTAATATCTTAGTCCATTTATATACGTGGCCACTCTTTCAATGTCCCCTTGTGTCTGTCCATCTATAATACTCAGCTTAAAGAACTCTTCTGTGTATTCTTTAACAGTCATACCCTTTTGTCTAAGATTCTGTAGCTTTCTAATGAGAGCAACTGATAATCCTTAGGCATAAATTGAATTTTAATTTTATCAAACATTTTATCCCAAGTTTTGATTTTGGACTTACCTCTTATTTACCTGTGGATATGAACTTCATCCGACCAAATAGATGCATATCCTTTTAGTATAGTCTCTGCATATTTCACTTTCTTTTTATCCTCAGTTTCTTCAAAATCAACGTACCTTGATAGAGCATTGATCCAATCCATGAGTTCTTCGACATTGTGATTACCTTCATACATGGTAACTGTAACACCTCGGTTTTGACCCTATTTGCATTAAATGTATATGATGTATATATTGTAATTAATTGTGGTGTGGAGATAAAGGCAAAATCCCCACCATTGATTTATCATTTTATGTTTTAGTGATTAAAATCGATGTTTTGACAATTAAAATCGACGCCCATCGTATTTTGTGCTAGCCAGGCACATTATAATTATGGGCACCATGTAAATATGTAAATTAATTAAAATACCAACAACTAGCTATGTTAATGCAACAATAATTAGATGGGGGCATGATTCCTAAGGACAAGGGGGAGAGGAATATTCAAACCTTTGGGTCCAATGGGGAAAAACCAAATGTCAGTAAAAGAACCCAAGAGAGTGGGAAACTAATTTCCTTGTCTTATTCACTAACCAATTTAATTCCCATGGGTTATTTGGGCAGTTAATGCCTTGGGGAATGTATGCATGGGTAGTCATCAGTTATGGCAGGGGCTTTCAGTCCTTGACCACACACATGCCCCAAGAGGGGGATCACATTTTTCAGTTCCCTCACGTGGGAAGAAAACCCATTCTACATTCATGCAGGGGTAGTTGGCCAGAGGTAGTCGCAGCTCACTACTCACATAGGAGAATTCCTCATGTGCTCATGTACAGATAGACATTTTCAGATGCACTCACGTGGTTGAGTTTACTCCCATTTTTGGTTGCTGTGTGTTTCCCCTCACGAGGGCAGTTGTTCTCTGCAATTTCTTTAAGCATGGATTTGTTTTTGGTGAAGCCAGTGAGTGGGAGGAGAGACCCACGATTTTTCTGGGTGTTTTTGAGTCCGTTTTGGCCATGTTAGGGCCAAAATGTCCTCGAGAATCAGATTTGCTGCTAGGGGGTTGTTTTCACCCTTCTTGGCAATTTGTTTTGGTTACCAAACAATTTTTCCCCAACCCAAAACTGTGTATCTTGTTATGTATGCCTCTGCTGTTCTGATTTGGACTGTTTTGGAGTGGAAATGGGGTCTGAGCTAGCTTGATAAACCTAGTGGAAGAAGGAACCTCATAGAAAAAGCTAGAGGGATCACTTTCTTATTTGCACACCCTGAATAGCATTGGAAGGGAAGGCATGGCCCGAGGGACTGTGTAGCAGAGAAGGGGATGCTTCCTTGTGTTGGGTGTGTGGATGTTTTATAAGTCAAGCTAGATTTGGTGCAGGTGTCCATGGCTCTTTAGTTGAGCTCACTAGCTTAGGAGTCAGCCTTTCTAGCTCCTCTTTCTCCTTATAAACCCAATTGTGTTGGCTTGGCTGAGTTTTGTGTATCCTTGGCTACGTGTTAGCCTGCAAGTGTTCCCCTTATTCCTTGAGGAAACCATGCCCAGATCAGGGGTGGTAGTTTTGCTGAGAGATTGATGAGTACACTAGCCTATGGTTGGGTGGAATGTTGCATCGGCGTGGCTAGTTGCGGGACAAGCTTCTTCTAATATAAGTATCTCGTGTTTAAATACTTGCAGCTGTGTTTTGTTTTATAACTCAGATGAACATGTTAAATGTTGTGAATGAATTGCTTCCACTGTTTAATGAATTATACATCTGCATATGTACTTTATTTCATTGCATTTTATATTATGTTCATGGGGCTTAGTTTGCCCAGATTAGCTAGCAGCTATGTCATGGTCGCATCCTCTCTGCCGAGAAGAGGGGTGGGAAAGTGACATGAACTTCTACTTTAGGCATGTTATTAGCTTTTACCAGCATCTTTAATTCATTCATTTCTTCAACAATCTCCTCCTTCTCTTCTTCATAGGATTCTCCTTCATCGGTGGTATCTATACTTTCTAAATTCCTTCTCTCCATATCCTCCATCCTAGAAGTTGTCTTAATTACCTTTGTGTGTCTGTCTCCACAACATGTATTCCTCGACCACCTCCTACTAGAACTCCACGTGCTCGTCCTTGCCTTGGTGGAATCCTTATATAGGATTTGATATTTTACCTCTGAAGCCAAAAATGATGGCAGGTAAGAGCTAACAGGGCTAAACTGATCCTAATCATCCTAAATCACTAATTAAATTTTTTTTTTGCAACTTCGATTCCACAAGCCCAATTTTGCAATTCTATTTCCACAATTAGTTTTTGCAATTGCGGATTGCAGGACATGCTTTCAACTTTTCTCGAACTTCTTCCGCAATTTGTCTCCTGCAACTTTTCTTCTGCAATTAAATTTCTACAGCTTTAACAAGATTGCACCTTAGCATTGCGGAATCCATTCTCAATCGTTGATCTCTTATGGACTCTTCTCTGTCCATTGATCTATGATCAAGTGCGGGAGTTCATTTTGAATTTGCAGATCTATTATCTCCCGTACAATTTTCTCTTGCGAAATTCATCCACAATCATAGATCTGTCTAAGTCACAGGTTCTGAACTCAGACTATTAAAGTCGAATTGATAAGTGAATTGATCAATTTTCATTCGTATTGCACTCGCATGGACACATATTTGTCTTCATGAATTCTATAAACAATTCTATCAATACTAAAGATTCATAGACACAAAGAATTTAAACATGCTTTTGGTTATTGAAAAGAAGATAATGAATTTACAAATATTCACGTAGAGGCTATCACTTTGTTCTTCATTTCATTAACTGTTAACCACTACACATTGCACACTGCACAGTCTCTTCTGCTCACACTCTTAGTTTTGATTATTACATTTGATACTTATATAGAACTCTATCAAACCTGTCAGATCCAAAACAGTAAGATCTGAACTCCTAAGAAAGTAAATCTACAACTAATATATCCTCGAGCAACCTCTTGCAAGATTCGAGGACATCGGTGGCAAATTTCCATTTATTACAAATCAACTAATCCTATCTAAAAACCCAATTTCAAGTAATCAACAACTAACCCTATGCTTATATAAATAATTACATGGAAGCAGAAAAATAACATTTCTTGCTCAATCAAAAAACAAAGGACTTTGACTCGATGCTCCTGCATAAAATAGCTTGTAATGTTTGTGAAAGAACAGGTTCATAAAGACAAGGACCATTGAAGATATCAAAGGAGAGGCCAAGGAAAGCAGAGTTAATTGAAGAAGGACATTTACAAACACAGTTGAAGTTGATGACAAAGATTAAAGGGCACAGACACAAAAGACAATGTACTTTTTAGGGGGAAGGATGTAACATCCCCTCTACTACCTTCACTCCTATGCAAAAGGAAAAATGATTAAGGTAAAATAAATCTAAGTACAATTAGTGATATATTTTGAGAATACTATTATTCATTAGTATTAATATGGCAATTCATTTCATTTACATTATAATTTAATCTATGGCAAAATGTTGGTGTGATAAATTGAATGAAAGTATAGATATCCTACTTATTAAAAATAAAGACATGAGTTGTTTATTTATCATTTATTATTAAGGAGTTATCACTCATTCGGTTATTCATTCAGTTAGGGTTCTTGTAAGATCCACAGATTTTGCCTTGTTCTTGAAAAAGAGAAGGCGGTGAGGGGAGACCTTAACGATGGAGAGGAGAGAAGGTGTGATCATGTTTGAGTTCCTTGAATTTCCACGGTAATAAGGGAAAACGGCTACCCTCCTTTAAAAAAAACCTTACACATACTTGAGTTTATGTGATCAATTGATGGTGAAGAGAACAAACCTTATAAAGAGAACACAACTTCCTTCCAGAGTAGATGAGCTATAGAGATGGAGTAATGTGTTGAATTTCAACGTTCCAACAATTTTCAAGGTTATTAAACCTTTATGATGGTGGCTTGGAAGGGAGACGAACCCATTGAATCCAAATCCTAGGCTCTATCAAGCACCGAGAGGGATCAAACTCACTAGGTGAAAACCTCTCCAGGTATTAATCCACCATTAGAACCAATCAATGTAGCTACTAATTTATGCATTAATATTAATATACCATACAGTGAAACCTATACAAAGAAAAAACTCATTGTGCAAGTTAATGATATGCTAATGAAATTCTGTTACTAAATAAAAGACTCAGTGTGCAAGTTAATGAAATGCTAATGAAATTCTATTACTGAAGTTTAAAATATTTTCAAATATGACACTTTTCTATTTCACTGTATTTACAATTATAATTAAAAAAATTATTTAAAACGTATTTGAAAAAAATGTGATTTAAATTATTAAAACTTTATAACTATTAAAACATTATAATTATTAAAACATTAAATGTCTTAAAACATTCTAATATTATACTATTCCATAAATGGACTATATTTTAAAAACCTTATTTAAAAAAAAATATTTTTACAATTCAAATTATCAAAACATTATAATATTATATTATTGCATAAATTGATTATATTTTCAATTATATTTTAAAAACCATATTTAAAATATAATTGAAAAAAACTTATTACTATACATTTCTTTAAATATTTTTTATTATTATAAATAATTAACTATTAAAAAACCATATTTTAATAGTTATTTTTCATAGTCCCATAATTTAAAAACCCTTATTTAGAACCTTGTAATAGTATCCTAAATGAAAACATTAAATTGTTTCAAACCTAAAGAGTACATACAATTTAATACTATCCTAAATATAACTTCAAGTGAGATCTACGATCATGTTTATATGGTTCTCACTTATTGAATAAATTAAAGTATATAAGTATTCAAAACATCTACCTCATACTTGGTTTTAAAACCATGTGTAAGGCCCTCCTAAACCATATACAATAAAACCATGGATTGTTTAGGAGGCTTTGCACATTGTTTTAAACCGTTTGCAAGGCCCTCCTAAACCATGTACAATAAAACCATGGGTTGTTTAGGATGTCTTGCACATATTTCAAAACCATTTGCAAGGCCCTACTAAACCATGTACAATAAAACCATGGGTTGTTTAGGAGGCATTGCACATGGTTTCAACATTTTTTTGTTGATAATTAATTAATTAATTAATTATTATTTTGTTAGGCATGAACATTAGAACATATCCCCATATTGGGTTGTTTGGGTGATGGACATATTCGACATGTTGGGTATAAAATTTATTGTTATTTTATTAGAGCGTCACTACTTGTACGTGACAACATCTCTCCGCTGGAGAGCACCTTGCTTCTCCCAGTGCAAAAATAGCCATAATGACTAATATTGATAGATGTGACAATCACATCACAATAAATGAATATAGATATATCTCTATATAGAAGTTTATTTAGATATAGTATTTTTTTAAATATATATATATATATAAACTTTTAAAATATTATAATATTTTTTTATATAAATTTATTGAATAAAATTTTCAAATATTTATTTTGATATTCAATTAAGCATTTTTTCACATTTCACAAACTAACAAATTAATGAAATTAAAGATGTTTTTTTTTTCTAAGAAAATATTTATTGGTTTATTCAAACAAATATGATGATTAATATTTTAATTAGTTGATATTATACTAGAGATTTACCAAAGTTTAATAATTTATTTTGTTTTTTATTGTTAATAGAAAAATTGTATTTTATTTTGGAAAATTTTTGTCAGTAAAGAAATGCAAATTTTATAAAATTTCTATACAATTTTGATTTTTCTAAAGGGCAATCACATTTTCTTATGACTTCTTATTTATTATTCAATTATTTTCATGTCAAACTTTAACTTTAACTTTGTCGTATATATAATTATTAGATCAAAACATTTCTGCATTATGAGATTAAATTTGGGTTATAAATAGCTATTAAATTATAAATATTTTAAATTATTAATTTAAACCTAGGTATGTAAAACTACTAAATTAAAACTTTTTTAAATTATTAGATTAAATTATTTCTTAAGGTAGGTATAAACAGTTTTGCTACTAATTTCACTTGTTTAAACATGGAACCACCATTTATTTTGGAACCACCATTTATTATGAACCTCAAAAGAATACAACATTTTTATTATTATAATCAATGTGATGCTTTAGTTATTGTAGAATTATACAAATAAATATTACCATGTACCATAGTTTTACCATGTGTTCTTGTTATGCATGGTAAGCCTTAAAGACTAATGTTCACGTGGAGGTATTCAATTTTTCTTATCGCTTTTAATTATAAAGTGATCTATAACAATAATATAATCAATTGAGAGATAAGTTCTTTGTTTAAATTGTTATATAATCAATTGAGAGATAAGTTCTTTGTTTAAATTACATTAAGAGTCAAAATTGAGTTACTGCTCTAGAGACATGTGAACCCGAGTTGTTTCTTAAATGAAAAGTTTGTGTGTTAATCGACTAAATTATTTTCTTCATTAATTGGAAGTGATTATGAAACTTCTAAAGGAATCAATATTTTGAGAGCTTTTACTTAGATTAGTGATTGAGGATCAAGTTTCTTAATGTAGAAACACATTGTTTTAGTATGAAGACAAACCTCTTAGTTGTGATGTTGAACATGTTAAGGAAGTTAAACATGATGTTTTACCCAATTATGGTTTAGAGAATTGAGAAGTTCTTTTATTTTAGTCGCAATAGAAAAATAAACTTATGGTTACTTGTGGTATCCAAGCTGTTAAGTTTTGTCAATTTGCTTAGATGATATATTTAAAACAAATTACTAGAAGATCACTGAAAGAACAACATGCAAAAAAACATGAGAACACAACACAAATATTTTCCTCAAGGAAACCACAAGGGAGAAAACCCCAAAAAACTTCCTCGGTATAGATCTCGACCAAGACAGTGTAAAACCTAGACACTTGCTTCTTTCTCCTTTCTATCGCACCAGTTCTTCTCTCTCTTATAAAACTGCTTGAGTGAGAGTGAGTAAAAATGAAGGGGAGCGCCTCCTATTTATATTCTTCTGTTGACTTGACTTCTAACTTGGTGGGGCCGACTTTGTTAGCTGTCACGGTCGACTTGTCCAACTGGACATTACAAATAGTATTTATTATATTGACACTTGGGTACTAATGATCCGAATTACATTAGGAGGTTTACATTGCATCCTTCAATGAATCTAACAAGACCAAAGTCATCTCCAATAGGAGGAATGCCGTACAACTAGAATATCTTCCGAAGTTACATTATTTTAACACTCCCTCTTAACTAGGAAGGTATTTAACTATAGTAGTCATTGCTAATATTACAACTATACAACTGACTGGTGAGACTCTATATGTCATAGGAAGTTTTGATACAACAATCATCTTTATCATCGATCTCAGCTGGATCTTCTTTCGCAATCATTTTTCTTCAATCATCTTTTTATCATCTTCTAGAACATCAACATATGGATGTTGAATCATCTTCTAAATCATCATCATCCATTGCTTCGAATTTTGTATCGTCTTTGTATGTGAGTACTAGATCATCTTTCTAAATCATCCACTGGTCAACATTAGTGTGTGAACACTGAACCATCATTTGGATCATCATCATTTGAAATGTCATCATCTGTATTTTTAGTATGATTATACTGAACCATCATCATCTGTATCTTCAGTATGTGAATACTGAAACATCATCATCTGCATCCTTTGTGTGTAAATACTGATCTATCAACATCTTCATCTCCAGTATGTGAATACTGGAATCATCATCATCATCTGTCTATTCAGTATGAAAATACTGAAGCATCATCATCTGCATCAATAGTATGTAAATACTTAACCAATCAACAACATCATTAGCATGTTAGTGCTAAGAATCAAATCATCTGTAGTGCTAGGTCATCATCTGCATTACCAGCATAGAAATGTTGGAAAATTATAAACATTATCATTAGTATAGAGATACTGTAACTATCACATCAAAACTATCTCAATAAAACATCTCAGCATCTAACAATCTATAATCAGTCGAGCATATCAGCAATCAACTGTAATTATCTCAGCAGTCATCTCAGTAATCAACTGTAACGATCTCAGCAATCAACAATGTGACTACACTGTACACATTTCATCAATCATTAGTATAATCAATATTGATACTATCTGAAGCATACATCTCAATCAATCATTAGTATGACAATACTAAAGCATACATCTCAATAATCATTAGTATAGCAATACTAAAGCATACATCTCAATAATCATCATACCAATGTTGAACCAACAGTCATTAGTATAAAAATACTAAGCTAACATCTCAACAGTCATCAATAATAGCAATTCCTAACTAACATCTCAACAGTCATTAGTATAGCAATACTGAACGAACATCTCAATAGTCATCAGTATTAACAATACTGAACTAACATCTCAACAGTCATCGGTATAACAATACTAAGCCAACATCTCAACAGTCAACATATTAATGATGAACCAGTCATCTCAACATCCATCAGTATAACAATACTGAACTACACATCTCAGTATATCAATATTGCAGATCCAATCATCTCAATAGCCATCAGTATAACAATATTGAGCTAAACAGTCATCAGTATAACAATACTGAACTACACATCTCAACAGTATAGAAATACTGTAACAATCATCCTGCCCTATAACTATCTCGGAGCAGCATCATGGTGAGTTCTTTGGTAGATCCACCCGGGCATTTTGTCTAACTTACTAACTCTTTTGAGCCAACAAGCCTAGTTAGACATATGGATCTTCCTGGGGACCAAAAACCTTGTCCTGAATTACAAAACCACTTGGGTTAAACTGATCTAGTCAGACATACTAATCCTCCTAGGATCAATAGGCATCGTCTGGCTAACCTTGTCAGTCCAAACTATCCTAGTCAGACTTACCCTACTCTAGACTGAGCTACTCACGGCTACATCCTTCTTCCATCTACTGTCACTTCCTATTTCGAGAGAGGTCCTTACGGACTACACCAAGCTTGTCTTGAAAGTATTCAAACTTTACACGAGCCAGAGGCTTAGTCAACACATCTACCACTTGTTCCTCTGTAGGAACATACTTTAGATTTATAGCTCCTTTCTGAATCATGTCTCGAATGAAGTGATACCGCACTTCAATGTGTTTTGACTTATCATGAAACAATGGATTTTTGGTCATCTTGATACAACTTTGATTATCACAAATGATATCAGTAACATCTATATCTTTATCAAATAAACCTACCAACATCTTTCGAATCCATACCGCTTCACTACAAGCTGAACAAGAAACAATGTATTCTGCTTTTGCTGTGCTAAGTGCAATACTGGTTTGCTTTCTATTGAACCAAGAGATCATGCCTGATCCCAAACTAAAGCAACCACCTGAGGTGCTCTTTCTGTCTTTAGAACTTCCTGCCCAATCTGAGTCTGTGAACCCATGTAAACTGATCTCACTGTATGAGGTATATCTGAGCCCATAGTCTAAAGTTCCTTTTAGATACCTCATCACATGTTTTGCTCCTATCAGGTGAATATGTTTGGGATTCACCATGTATTGACTTAGAGTGTTTACAACAAAACATATATCTGGTCTTGTATTGGTTAATTACATCAGTGAACTAATAATCTGTGTGTACAAGGTGGCATCTACAACTTCCGATGTGTCATCATTTAGTAGCTTCAAGTTTGTTGTCATCGGAGTAGTCATTGGCTTACAATCTAACATTCCAAACCTCTTCAAAATTTCTACTGTATATTTTCCTTGGTTTAGGAAAATCTCATCTAAGGATTTCCAAACTTCAAGACCTAGAAAGTAGTGCATCATTCCAAGGTCTTTCATTTCAAATTCTGTAGCCAACTTCTTCTTGCATTAATTTATGAGCTTATCTTCTCCTATTAGGAATAAGTAATCCGCATATAAAAGTACTATCATAAGCCCATCATTCTCAACCTTATAGTAAAGGTTAGAATTTTCCTTACTCTTGGTAAATCCTAAACTCATTAGGAACCCATCTATTCTTCTGTACCATGCTTTGGGTGCTTGTTTTAACCCATACAATGCTTTCTTGAGTCTGCATACATAAGCTTCTCGATCATCAGTCTCGAAACCTTGCAGTTGTTCGATATATACCTCTTCTTCTATCAGGCCATTTAGGAAAGCTGTCTTTACATCCATTTGATGTAGCTTCCATTTTTTCTTGGCTGCCAAGGCAAGAACAATTTTAATTGAAGTGTACCTAGCTACTGGATCAAAGGTCTCTTGATATTCAATTCCTTCCTTCTGGGAAAATCCTCTTGCTACGAATCTTGCCTTGTACTTTTCAATACTACCATTTGTGGAATGATTTGTTTTAAAGATCCACATTGAGGATACCACTGACTTGTCTTTTGGTCTTGGAACAATTTCCAATACATCATTATTTATTATCGATTGGTATTCCTCCACCATTGCATTAACCCATTATTTCTGTTTTGTTGCATCTTCAAAACAAGTTGGTTCTTTATCAACTAGATCAGTCATCAAGGCCATATAACTAGGATATGACTTTGGATTCTTTGTTTCTCTAGTGGTACCTTCTGGGATACCAATTCTTTTTGCTTCTTAAATTACATCACGAGCACATGCAGGTTTTCTCTTTCGAGAGATTATTTCATTGGGCACTTCTTCTGGTAACTGAGGTTCAACCATGTCATGATCCTCAGGTATCTGGATTTGTTCTTCATTCCTAACTGGTTTATGATTCTCTGCAACTTTGATAGTTTCATGTTCCTCTTCCTCTTCTCTATCTTTCTTCGACTTTCTAAAAGTTGAGTCTTTGTCAAATGTTACATCTCTGCTAAGTTCAATCTGATGGTATCTTGGGATATAGATCTGATAGGCTTTTGACTGTTCACTATATCCTACAATAATCCTTTCTTTCTTGAAGAATCTAACTATGTTCTTTTCTCCTTGGGAATACATGGAATCCAAATATTTTTAAGTGTCTTATCTCACGATTTTCTCCAGAGAACATTTTTTCTGTAGTCTTGTTCCCAAGGGCACCGTGGGAGATTCTGTTATGTACATATATTGTTGTCCTAGCTACTTTTTCCCACAGGTACATTGGTATATCTTGATCATGTATCATGACTTTTACTGCTTCTATGATAGATCTATTCTTTCTTTTTTCCACACCATTTTTTTAGCATTGTAGGGAATAGTGGACTCCCTCTTAATCCCAACTTCCTTGCAGAAATCATTGAATTCATTCGATGTGAACTCTCCTCCATTATCTGATCTTAGTATCTTTATTTTCCTTCCAGATAGGTTTTCTAGTAGGGCCTTAAATTATCTAAACCTTTCAAACATTTCATCCTTCTTTTCAAAAAATATATCCAAGTCTTGTAGGAGTAATCATCAATAAAAGAAGCATAGTAAACATACCCGTTTAATGAAGTTTGAATTGGCCCACATATGTTTGAATGGATAACATCTAAGATCCCCTTTGCTTTGATGCCACTTTTTGGATAGGGATTCTTACTATTCTTTCCTTGTGCACATCCTTTGCATACATCTTCATGTTCTACCTGAATTTATGGTAGACCAGTTACAACCTTACTTACTATTGGTAGAGCTTTGTAATGAACACGAGCAAGTCTTTTGTGCCAAAGCTCACATGGATTTATTGTACTGGTTGCTAAGGATGATTCTGCATGTCCCTTCAATTTGAAGAGTCCTCCTTCTTCAACTCCAATTTCTATTGCATCATTTATGGTTTTTCCTTTTGTCCACATGAGGACTTTTCCATCTATGAAGGTAACTATGAATCCTCTCTTGTCCAAAGCTAAAATAGACAGGAGGTTATTCTTTAGTCCAGGGACATATAGAACATCCTTCATCTTCATGGATTTTCTTGAATCCAACTTATAGGATGCTTCTCCCATTCCTTTAATGGGATATTGGGAATAACCTCCAAGCATTACTTTGTGTGGTGAGCCCATTTGTGCAAGACATGATAGTGAGTCCTTGTAACCTATCAGGTGCTTGGATGCACCACTGTCCACTAACCAGGTGTCATTTCGTGGTGAGACTGATCCTATTAGAGCAGAGATTAATACATATTCTTCACTGGATTCTTCATCTTTCTTTGCTTCCTCTTCTTCTTCTTGATCACTATCTTCAACAGCATGAGCTTGGAATATTTTCATCTTTTTAACTCTTTTTTCTTTCATGGGATAGTTTGTGGCAATGTTTCCCAACTCGTGACAAGTGAAGAACTCATAATTTGAAAAATATTAATTGGGTCTTTTGAACCCTTGAGTCTTGTGAGGGTGGTCATGACTCTTTCTTTTGTGCTTGCCTTTGGCATGGGCTGTCAAGGCTTGATCTTCATTGTCATTTAGCTTCAATTCTCTAGCTAAGATTCTTTCTTCTTCTTGGACACATTCTTCTCGTAGATTTCTGAATTTGGTTATTTTCCTTCTTGAACATATTCCTCAGATAAAGGCTTCCCAATCTCTTGGAAGACCATTTAGGGTGGTCATCACAATTTCTGCTTCTTCTACCGTGTCACCAATGGCTTCTAGCTGATCTCTAATTTGGGCTACTCTTGAGAAATAAGATTGCATAGTATTTGACTTTTGAGGTGATTCCTCAGAGTCATATTCCCGTTGTTGTTCCTTCCTTCAAATAGACTGGAGAGGGCATCAAACATTTCTTTTGGAGTTTCCCTTGATGATACTTGAGGAATCAAGTTATCCTTGATGGATTCAGCTATGATCCTTTTGGCTATGATAATATCTTTCTTATGCTTAGATTTAATTTCCTCCTCTTCTAGCTCTTTCACTTCCTCCTTCACAAATTTGTCTAGACCATTCTCTTGTAGGATGAGCATGATCCTATACTTCCATGCTCTGAAGTTTTCAGCTCGTTCAATATTTTCATCTAGCTTGGTGTCCTTAGTCATCTTTAATAGAATGAGAAACTCAAATGGAGTAAGGAGGAAGAGTACTTACTTGAAGAAAATAGTGTCTAGCTGACCTCCTTATGGGAGACCTAGAGTTTGATGTAGAAACCCTAATTTCTCATCTGGAAACCCTAATAGAGTTGAGAGGTGGAAAATATACACCTCCCTGAGGTGAGGTAGGCTATAACTTTATTTTCCTGAGATTGATGATCGAGTCTCAGAAAAATTGGAGCCCTAGTTTGTCCCGATAGTAGTAACAGGTCAAAAACTAAAACTTCTTGGATTCTGCATCTATCTTCACAGAAAGATGCGCTTTTTAGGGGCGAGTTGAGGGAGCCCTCTTTCCTGGATAATCTATCGAGGGATTTGTTTGGAATAACAAACCCTAGTTGTGCAGTGCCTCCTTTAAGGGTGGATCTGATACCATGTTAAGTTTTGTCAATTTGCATAGTTGATATCTTTAAAACAAATTACTAAAATATCACTGAAAGAACAACATGTACAAAAAAATGGGAACAAAAGAACACAAAGATTTTCCTCGGGGAAACCACAAGGTAGAAAACCCCAAAAAACTTCCTCAATATAGATCTCGACCAAGACAGTGTAAAACCTAGACACTTGCTTCTTTCTCCTTTCTAGCGCACCAATTCTTCTCTCTCTTACAAAACTGCTTGAGTGAGAGTGATACAAATGAAGGGGAGCACCTCCTATTTATATTCTTCTGTTGACTTGACTTCTAACTTGGTGGGGTCGACTTCACTAGTTGTCAGGGCTGACTTGGCCAATTGGACATTACAAATAGTATTTATTATATTCAGACTTGGGTACTAATGACCCAACTTACATTAGGAGGTTTACATTGCATCCTTCAATGAATCTAACAAGACCAAACTCATCTCCAATAGGAGGAATACAATACAACTAGAATATCTTCCGAAGTTACATTATTTTAACACAAGCTAATACCGAGAAAATATATTTATCATTGTATGAGAGAAACTACGGGAGAGAGTGAAAAATGAAGATGCAATGGTTGTGTTGCAAATTGCATTCTTTCCTATTCTAGACAAAATAATAAAAATATCGACAATTCTTGGTGGACGTAGCCCATAGTTGGGTGAACCACGTATATTGGTCTCTCTTTCTCTTTTGCATTGGTTTCTTATGTGTTTTACTTCTGCGTTTTGATTGAAGTTTTTATTAAAATTATTTTGATTTTATGTGACTTTGAATAATAGAAGGTATTAGTAAATTGCTAGCCTCCTATAAATATAAATGTGAAGACTTTGCACTCATATGGTTGTTATGTTACAAGATAGACTAAGTAATAATATAACGTTATCATCAGCGAATGATGGTTAATAAATGGTTTACATTATACTTATGATTGTTTAGTAAGCACACATAATATACTCTCACAACAAGTATACATTTAAGTGATGAATTGTGGAACTTATTTAGGAAGTTAAAGTGGTCTCACACCCTTTGGTTTAATAATTTGTTTTAAAGGAAAGGGATTAGAACTTTGTAAAGAGAATATTATTATGAATCAAATGTGTAGACGAAGAAACACGAGAAACAAATTTAGGATATGATTTAAGACTAAAATTATAATTTGTGAATATACATAGTTAATTATGTTATTAGTAATAAAAGAGTATATGAAATAAGGGAGTTATTTCAATTTGGTTGCGTTCAGTTGGAACCTGTATATATAGCAAAAATGGTATCATAAAGAGACCAAATTGTTGAGGATTATAGTGTTAGTCTTTAGATGATATAATACGATGTCTTCAAATTATATCACTAACTCTACTTAGCTTTATTTTCCCTTAATGGTGTTTCCTTTTGTAGAGGAGTGAAGGTAGCATAGGGGATGTTACACTACTATTCTTCAACATTGCAGACTAGTATATTACATGTTTCTTTAAATCTGGGGGATTCATGTTATTCTTCTTGATCTTCATTGGCATGGATATTTCTAGACTTATTGAAAGCTGCATCTTCATCAAATATAACATCTCTTTTGATCTTGATCCGATGATAACATGGAATATACACTCTATAATATTTTGACTGATCACTGTATCCAACAAATATTCCCTTCTTTCCGTAAGGGTCCAATTTTTATCTTTTCTCCTCGGGAACATGTATAAATAAAGGGAAACCAAATATATTCAGGTGGTTGACTTCAAGGTTCTCTCAGGTAAACATTTATCCTAGGGTTTTATTCCCAAGGTCACTATGGGATATTATGTTTTGAACGTAAATTGCGGTTCTAGATGCTTCAGCCCATATGTGCATGGGTAGGTCTTGATCACGAATCATGGCTTTCAAAGCTTCCATGATGTTTTTATTATTTATTTATGCAACTCCATTCTAGTGAGGATTATAGGGTGTGGTGAGCTCCCTCTTAATCCCAACTTCTTTACAGAAATCTTTGAATCCATTTGAAGTGAATTCTCCTCCATTTTTGAATCACAAGGTCTTGATATTCTTTTCAGATAAATTCTCTATAAGAGCCTTGAAAATTTTGAATCTTTCAAATACTTCATATTTATGTTTCAGAAAATAAATCCAAGTTTTGAGGGATAGTTATTGATAAAAGAAACATAATAAGCATACATGCTTAATGAAGTGGCTACATCGGACCACATACATCTGAATGGACAATGTCCAAGATCCCTTTTTCTTTATTGTTGGTGCTTGGAAATGGGTTCTTGGTATTCTTCCTTTGAGCACATCCTTTGCAAACTCCTTCATGGTTGAATTGTATTTATGTTAAACCAGTGACTACCTTTCTCACAATTGGTAGTGCTTTGTAGTTTACATGAGAAAGTCGCTTATGCCACAACTCACATGGGTTGATCGTATTTGTTGTTAGAGTTGAATTTGAGTGTCCCTTCTACTTGTAAAGTCCTCCTCCTTCTTCACGAATCACAACTAAATCATTTATTGATGATCCCTTTAGCCACATAAGGACTTCTCCATCTACAAAAGCAACTCTGAAACCTTTCTTATCTGGAGCTGAGATAGAAAGTATAATCTTATTCAGTCTTGGGACATATAAGACTTCCTTCATCATCATAGAATTTCCTAAGTACAACTTGTAAAAGGATTCTCCCATTCCTTTGATGGGATATTGATAGTCATCTCCAAGATTTACTTTGTAAGGAGAGTCTTTATGAACAATACATTGAAACAAGTCCTTATAAACTGTCACATGTCTAGAAGCTCCACTATCTACAAGCCAAGTGTCATTTCCATGAGAAATTGATCCAGTAAGGGACGAAATAAAAACATATTCTTAAGTGGAGTCTTCATCTTCATTGTTCTTTTCTTTGTATCTCTCATCATATTCAAGTGCACGTGCATGGAACTTCCTATTTCCCTTATTGAATTGGTATGCTTTGAGTGGACAATTTCTTCCAATGCGTCCCATATTGTGACATATGAAACATTCAAAAGATGAGAAGTCTCTCTTAGGTATTGAGTTACTTCGAAACTTTTGATTTCTTATGGGATATCGATCACGATCCTTTCTCTTGTTTGATCCTTTCTTTGCATGAGCTGCCAAGGCTTGATCTTCATCATCATTTAGATTTTCTTCTCTGTTGGCTACCCTTCCTTCTTCTTGTACACATTCTTCCCAAAGTATGATGAACTTTGTGAGCTTTATTCTAGCATAGATTCCTTTGATAAAAGATTCCCAATATCTTGGGAGACCATTCAAGGTGGTCATTACAACTTCTACTTCTTCCACCATGTATCTAATAGCCTCCAATTGTTCTTTAATCTAAGATACTCTGGTGAAGTATGATTGCATAGTTATTTCCTGCTGGATCTTCATTCCCTTGAGTTGATTTCTCAAGTTCATTCCTTTGTTGATGTTCTTTCCTTCAAAGAGACTGGTTAGTGCATTGATAAATTCTTTTGGAGTCTTCTTTTAGGATACTTAAGAATCAAGTGATCCTTGATAAAGTCAACTATGATCCTCTCAGCCTTGACCATATCCTTCTTATGCTTTTCTTTCACTTCATATCCTTTAGATTCCAGGACTTCATCTTTGGCATAGCCTTCTAGGTCATGTTCTTCAAGGTTGAGCATGACTCTATACTTCCATGCTCTGAATTTCTCTACTCCTTCAAGCTTCTCATCAATCTTGGTGTTGTTTGTCATCTTCAATGATTGAGAACCTCAAATGGAAATAAGGGAGATAGTACTTACCGGTTTGAGGACTGCTTTTGGAACCTGCTTCAAGATGACCTAGGGTTTGATAAGAAAACCCAAATTTTCCAGTTGTGGTCACTTGCAAGGATGATTGGAGGAAAAGATGTACCTCTCCAAGGCGAACTAGACTATATCTTATTTTTCCTGAATATGTAGATGGAACCCTGAAAAAGATGATGGCTTAGTTCCTCCCTGTAGTACCGACAAGTCAAAAATTGAAAATATTTGGAATTGAAATTTGCCACCACAGAAAGATGCACTCTCCTAGGGAGAGTTGACATATCCTTATTTTCCATTTGATCTGACGAGGGAGTTGTCCAAAATAACAAATCCTAGCTTCTTGTACTGCAGGAAACTACTGCGCAATGTCTTCTTTCAGGTTAGCTCTGATACCATGTTATATTTTTAATAGTTTTATGCCTAATAATAAGAATATCACTAGAAAATGATAAGCAAAACAAGGTAAAGAAGACACAAATATATCCCGGGAATCCCTCATAGGGGAGAAAACCCAACAAAACCTTCTTGATATAGAATCCAACCAAATATAGCGTAATACCACAAGACTAAGATAGATTACTTCTCCTCCTCTAGATGGACTCCTCTTTCTCTCTCTAGCAGCATTGCTTGAGCTGTGAGTGTGTCCAAATGAGGAGGGCACCTCTTCTATTTATACACATTAGCTGGGAATTCTAATAGCCCAACAGGTCCAACTTCACCTCTCGAACATGTCTGATTTTCCTAGGGAGACACAACAAGAACTTTAACCACAACTTTATGGGTACTATTGACTCGATTTATAACAAAGGTTTAACCTCAATACTTTTCCATGACCAATTACATCAATGAACTCCCTAATCGAAGGAATACCATATCCATAAAGGAGGGACAATAATAATACAATAATAATTACAATATAATATCTTCCACAGTTATGTTATTTCAACAAAATTCAACCAAACAACCGTCCTCAGCACATTGGTCATTTCTTGCAAAGAAATAAGTTCATCAAATCTTGATCCTTCCTCTTTAAAAAGATCCTAGGATAGCATTGTATAAGGTCCATTTGGTTGAGAATGGAAGTGCTTCCAGGGTCTTTAAACAAGTTATGGAAATGATTTTGGCTCCCTCCTTAAGATCATGCTGTGTGCATAGAAGATTCCCATCATGATTGTAGATATCCCATATAGCATTGGTATTGCATCAACCCTCACCATAACGACGAAAAAAGGTTGTATTTTGATCACCGCCATTTATACAAATCGCTCGACTTTTGACTGGCCACTGCTCTTTGGACAACAAGTAGTTTTGTTTTTTTTCTTCTAAACATCTAATATAGAACTTATCAACAACAAATAAACAACCAGATCTATTCCGTGAGAAAAATGTTTGGATATGGGATTCAATATTGGGCGACAATTTCTTTTATCCCTTTGAGCTTGTTTGAAAAAATTTCCATCTTTGATTCCAGCTAATCAGAATTCAAAGAAACCCACGAATTTATGATAATTTCTATTAATTCATTTTCTTGTGGCCGAGTATGATTAAATTTGAAAGGATAACAATTCCTTTCCATACCTGGTTCAATTTGCAGAATGATGGACATATGATCAAACAAAAGCTCATTTAATGACCAAGAGAGAAAGCCCCTGATAGAATTAGCCAACCAATCTTCTAGCAATGAGGAATTGATCTAGTCTTTTTGATATGCCTACATCTTCTGCTCACCCATTTAACCATGTAGGCCCAATAGCGCCAGAGATGACATTAATAAGAGTTGCGTCATTTATCATCCCTACAAAAAAATGTGAGAGCAGGGGGCCCATATTTCTGAAGCAGAAACTATAAAATTTAGATTTTAAACATGGATAAGACAGGGCTCTTCCAAAATAAGATACTGAATAATCTCATCCCAATAAGATCTTCAGTTCTAGTAAGGACCGTAGCAATTAAACACCCAAAATTTCTATGATATGCCATCCAAAATGAAACTACCACAAGATAGATAAGCATCAAACTTTGCTTTTGCGACCAAAGCATTCCATGCTGATAGAATAGAATAAATAACAACGAACTCCATAACATGAGTTTCCATGTTCTTTATGAATCTTTCTCGTTATCTCAAACAAATCTAGAAGTGTTAAATAAATATTTTAATAAAATATTACATAAATGCTGACATATTCATTAATGTCATTCTCTAACTCAGAACAACTATGTGGGCTTTGAAGTATATATCCTATTAAAATGTAACACATAAAATTATTTTTAATTTTAATTAAAATTGAGTTGGAATTAACATCAAACATTACATAATTGACAATTTACAAGTCATATCAAAGACACTAAAAGTCATAACAAAGGTAATGCAAGTTCAACACTCAATTGATTAAATAGTTCTTGGCCTTCGACATCGACCGATAAATTGTAAAAGTTAAAGCAATGAGAAAAATATGATTCGGATTAGCCATCCATGCCTCCTAAAAAAACTTCACAAATATGCTTAGTCTTGTAACTATAAGAAAGAAGTCAACCCAGCTTACCTATAATATCCTATTTTTAAACCACTTTAACACACTTTAGCTTTATTTTCTCATATGTTGTATTTGGTTGGTTTATTTTAGATTTTTAACATACTTTATCTTTATTTTCTCATGTTGTATTTGGTTAGTTTATTTTAGATTTTTGTATCGTGTGACAGCCCGTTCTTGGAATGGAGGCTCAAGTGCAAAGGCCCCATCATGGAATTTTTTTGAAAAAGACAAACATGAGACGAAGAAAGTGCCATGAAAAATATGATAGATATTTTTTTTTACAGTACGATGAGATGTTTTTTTTTAATAGTACGATAAGATGCTCATCTACTAAATATGGGTGGCTTGTTTTCGTACATAAAAGGAATGGTACCACTTGTGATGTAATAAGTGGATCGCTACTTACACGTATGCATATATGTTTTTAGTGGTTCATTGCTATCTCCATGTACTTTCACTTAGTATGACTAACCATGCTTATCACGTGCTGGGTAGGTTGGTTGTTGACTTTCTTGCTCTTTTGCTTTATAAACTCTATATATTAGCCTTAAGGGTTAGCTCAATTGGTAAGATGTGCATACACTTTCTTGGTTCGGGGGAGGTCACGGGTTCGAGCCTTGAGTCCTCTGGGGTTAGGCATTCTGCTAGAATGGCCGACGGTTTACCACCTCTATCATCCACGAATGTGGGGAAGTATTGCTGGGTTTCCCGTGGATCTTTCCATCTGGAAAAAAAAAAAAAAACCTCTATATATTCATTTCACTTTGTGACTTAAAGCAGAGGAAGCTCAAAGTCTAGAATTTCATGTTCGTGTTGTTCATTGGTTCTCTCATATTTTATCGTATTCTTGAGCTCCTTACTACCAACATATTATTTATTATTTATGTCTTATCTTTGAGCTCCTTGCTACCAACATATTATTGATAGTATCAAGTAATAATATTTCTTTTATCTTTGAGCTCCTTGCTACCAACATATTATTTACAGTATCAAGTTTGAAACACCGAGTTGGGTTTGGTGTTTGGTTTATGAGAGGATTATGGTGTAATTAATGATTAAAATACTTTATATTGCATTGGTTGGATTATATGAGCTATGTCAAGGAGCATATAGAAAGTAAGGCATACCCATTATCATTCGTGGGAGAACTTTATGTTATTGGATTAGCTAAATTTTGTTTTTTTCCGGGTAGATAGCTATGTTTTATTAGTCCTTGTCGAAGGTTAGGGTATTATTGTATTTGATCTATGTTGATTGTGTATTAATTCTGGTTGACTTAACAACAAACAAATATTTTAACAAAGTTTTAGACCATTTATTAATATAGGAAGTCAAAATTTTCTACGATGCCATTGGATTATAATTTGAAGCGTTATTGTAACAACAACGACATAGGAATTAGGGAATGGAACTGTGCATAAATGCTAAGGCGGTGGCTTGTGTATGGTTATGCATAATTGTTATCTGCTTCTGACTGACGACACATTCTCGGAGATGGGCCTTGTCGTGGAGTATCTGCTGACGGTTTTGTCAAGTTCCGATCTCTATGCATGCACTTACATGTCCATCTCTTTCTCTTCTCTTAATTTATTATCTCAACCCATTATGATAAAAAGATAGCTCATAAAATCTCAGTCCATAAAAAAATTCAATATCTAATACAAGGCAACGACTTATGGGCAATCACCATAAATATTATATTTTAGCAGATCAATTTATCCTTACAGTGTTGCACACCACTATCGATGGATTAACATGGTGATTCATGTTTTCCATGCCATAATTCATGCAACCAACCACATGAACTTTGTTTCGTGCAATCGACCACTTGAACTTTGTTTCCATGCCCACTTTTGTAATTGTTTGCATGAATGATTTGCCCATTGAAATTCTACAATCCTTTGATTTGTCCATTGAAATTTTGCAATCCTTTGATATATGGAATTATGGGCCGTGTATTTCACTCCTACATACACACCCCGCCTCTTCACAACACCTAATATCAATACATGTTCCATGATATGTTCTCCACATTTCACATATATGAGCATAGGGAAATGCACAATAATGGCATATACATAAAATCAATACAAGAAACTACTAGCAAAAATTAAAATGCTGTGGCAGGGCAATGAATTAACAAAACCAAAAAATCTATTGAGCATACTGTAACCACAATGTCTTCAAATATAAATAGTCATGAGTTGCTTCTATATCTTTCTTTGCAATTTCATTTTGGTCACACTGTGATGAAATATGAGATATATGTTTTTAATTATAAGCACCATATTGTGTAACTAATGCATTTTAAACATAAATAAGAAATCTAGTTTAAAACTTCAGCAATGCAAAATGAAAACTAGATAAATTCAAGTGCATTCCATGCTCAAAATTATGATTGAATCCAATTTTTAAAAACAATGATGCGCTTCAATCTTACAAGAGGATAGAGGAATCTCAAGAGATTAATTTCTTGCATACCCTTTGGCATGTTGATAGATAGAGACCATCTCTGCTATCCAAAACACATATGCATTGTAGAGCAATTAAAATGCAAAGTCTCAGTATCTTTATGCAACCATGATATGAACATGCCTCATTTGCTTTGCTCATGTATCACCAGTGGCCTTAATTATGGATACCAAAACCTTGAAATATGGGTTGTGCATACTCCCATCCATTCCCACTCCAAACGAATGCCATCCTGCATTAGAATCATGATGCTTGATATTAAACAGGTCGAAGCTCTGTAAAGGTACAAATGCATAGATTTTGTACTAGAGAAGACTTTTAGACGAACATTGGTCGAGCTTGCAGAATGGGAAGTGTGTCTTGTTGATTTTCCTAGCTCATGGGCTATTGTCAAACAACGATGATATGTTTGAAATGCAACTAAAATGTGTATCGTCGACGTATGCAAATATCCAACACACGTTGGTGCAATGGAATGAAGATGATAAAAGAAATAGGTGGTGCGCATGCATGGTCATGATGCCAAATTTCATGCATGCACAAGTTCCATAACTAAGATCCTAAGCCACGTTGACGTAGTTAACTTGCACTCCGTATGGTTTGAGACATGCACACTATGGAATTCAAATGCAATATACAAATGGATACAAGTGTCCATACGTTAAAAAAGTTAGTATATGGCACTAAGCCTAGTGCATGGGTTCACGACTATAACAACGTTACCTGCTATAGCTCAAAATGACACATCTCTGCTTGTGACCACTTTCCTATGTTTTCGTTGCATGTCGACACTGCCATGACGACACTTCATGAAAGTCATTGAAAAAACACCTAACTTGGAGGACCCATATCTTGAGTTTTGTAACTCTGTTTGACCTCATCTCTGCACCGTTGGAAAGGTAGTTCTGTTAGCTAAAACTTTCTTGAATACACCAAAGTATAAAGGCAAACCTACGTATGTACACAAATTGCTATATATAATAGTCACACATGCCTTATATATGCGACTTTCTGCATTGAAACCCATGTATACCTCCTCGTGTATGCGACCGTTGTCTCTGCAACCCACGTACGCCTCCTGAAAATGTAAAAAAAATACGAATTTTGAATTTTGGATAGTTTGGGTAGTTATGCAACTGACTCCTTCAGTTGTAACTACTTTGTCTTTACCCCTAACTCTTCCTTAAGCATATAAATAGAGGTAGGGAGGTCCATGAGAGGGGACTGGAATCTTTGCATTGTTATGCTGGAGGATTTGGAGCTCTCTTTGCCCACACCTTTTCCCTAGAAGCATTCTCCTTGTGTTGCAGGGCTTGGAGGCTGAGTTCCTTGGAGAAGAGAAGCAGTAGAACCAGATCAAGGTTTCGTGAGGTGCCGAACTTGAAGAGAAGGTATACTTGTACTTGTTTTCAAGATTAATAAAGATGTTATGTCCTTCTTCTTCCCAAATCATTGTTCAATGTGTGATTGAATATCTGTTTATGATCATATGATGATGTTAGTCAGATCATTATTTCATGTTTATTTGATTACCATTTCTTTATATGTGGTCATATTGGTTTGAGGAAGGTATAACTTGTTTTGCAGGTCTCTTGGAGCAAGAGGAGCAGGAGGAGCAAGAGAAGGATTGAAGGGCTGCTTGGATCAACCTTCATTTGGATAAGGTATGAACCATTCTAATCTCTAAAACTTGCATATATATTCTTGCTGAACATTATACATCCACCTTTCAACCCCAGTACGTTGATGGCCTCTTAAACCCTAGCTAGAGGATACTTTCCTTTACAACAGAACTAGCAACTCCATTGGGGAGAGCCTTGTCTATTTGGGGTTGCTTTGTCTTTCTTTCAGCCTTTTGTGAAGTTTCAGGTCTTTCTTGCCACTAAGGAACACCTTCTAAGTCTAATAGCACACTTCCCCTGCCTTCCTAAGGCAGGTTTGACCTTTTTGGGAGTTTTTCCACCAATACGCGAGTTGCAGACTGAACAGTCGCATGTCTGGTTTGGTACACGCGACTTTCTATACCGTCAACCTGCATACGATACACGACTTGTCAGTAATACAACCTGTGTGTGCTTGTACACGTGACTTGGGGTGCTGTCAACCGATGTATGATACATGACCTGTCAGTAGTGAAACTCGTGTATGCCCCTTTAAGCAGTGTTTTTATCCTCTTTTATGGTTTTTTCTTCTGTTTGAAGGTGTTTTGGTAGGTCTTTTGGGGTCCTCTACAGGTGCATGACTCCAGGGAGTTAGTGTCATCCCTTTTTGGTTGTTCTTAATCTATGTGGTAAGCCTTTTATAGCATTAGGGTTTTCTCTTTGCTCTTTTCCCCCACCTCCTTTGCTTGACATGATTTTTTGGCTTATGTTTCTGGTCAGCCTATGTCAGTGATCTTTGTTTGAGTTTAGAAGCTTTTTGGTGTTGGTTTCCTTCTTCTTCTATTGGTTAACTTCACCATGCCAAAATAGTTGACTTGTTTTTTATGCAAGCCTTCCTTCCAGGTAGGGTTTATATTGACTTTAGTTCATTCTAGAGTTTGTTTGGTGGTTGTATAGCAGAGTTCCTTTTTCTTTGTTCTTGTTATCTGCATACTTTTGTTTGTAGGTAGCTTTTATTTTTCATTTATAAAAGAAAAATAAAATGAACATATACTTGTTTTTGCTGCTTCCCCCCCCACCTCCTTCTTTGGCTTGACCTTGTTGGACAAGGTACTGAGCAACCTCTGTTTGTAGGTTTAGATTGATACTTGGGACTTCTTGACCTTTGTTTATGTCAGTCTCATTGCTCAGACTCTTCATTCCAAAGTTGTTGGCTTGTTTACCTTTGTGAGCCTTCCTTTCAAGAGAGGTTATATCCAACTTTAGGGAAACCTAGGGTTTGTTTGTGGGGTGTAGAGTAGTTGTCTATTTGCTTTGCTTACATTACTTGCTTGCATTAGTTGATAGGTTGTTTTTCTTTTGCATTTATAAAAGAAAAATAAAAAACACATGTTTGCTTTATATGCATGTAGATTAGTTTTTTAGTCTAGATTGCATGGCATATCATTGTTTTTGAAAAAAATAAAAAGAATTTTTTCTTTTGTGACTTTCAAGTTTCTATTTGAAAAAGAAGAAGAGAATAGTTTTTGCTTTTTGCATTTCATTTCTCTTTGTTTAGTCATTTTGTTTCAACTTTGAGTCAAAACACTACATAAGTTTCATGCCATTTACCCTCTGATTAAAAAAAACCCTTAAAATAAACGATATAATTTAAAATTTATTAGTAAGTTTTATTTTATAGGGTCATACACCAATTAGCTCAGGCTAGACTTGTGGGATAGGGAGTTTAAACTCCCCACAAGTGTTAAAATTCAGACGTAGTTGGCCAATCACTAGGTAAACCCTTTTCCATGTTGATTGTATCTGGGAAGCTCCTCTTAAATGGGAGTTAAGCATGAGGCCATGTGGAGACTTGGACTGAGGAGATAACCCTCCGATTCCTTATCAAAGCATAGACCAGGGTTTTTGCGCATCTGGGGATTCTATCTTAGATAGGATTTCAGGCTTTGATACCCTGCCCATGCGTATGAACCAGACTTGCGACTGTCCCCCCAGACTGTCAATATAGTTAAGGTAGCATTTAGTCTCTTTGACATCTAGGGTTCATACACAGGTACACCAGAAGGCCATTTCTGGTTGACTTTGGACGGGCTTGGAAGGTAACCCCGGTAGAAAGTGTGGGAGGGCGGTGGGTGATTCCTCCACTTGTGCCTAAGATCATCTATAGGGATTCCAAGTAATTGTCTCTCAGCTTTCTTTTGGAAAGCGTATCTTATACCTGTTTGTCTGTTTGGCTTTAGGAATTTTTAGTGAGTGCTGTGTGGTTTGTCTGTACTTAGTCTGCCTTTAGGTGTGTGCTTGGTACTTTTGGTTTCCTGTTGACCTCAGACTTTGTCTCCTTGTTTGAAACTATGGCTAACACCCCTTTGAACACCAACCAAGAGATCCCCATGCTGGGAACTCCTTGTACTATTCCTCTCATGGGGAATGTTGGTGTTCCCTTGATGGCCACCTTGAATCTACTTGGATTCACCTTAGGGCTACCGGTGTGGTTGTTTTCCACTCCAACCGTCCTTAATGCTCTTGATGCTTCTCAAGTAAGCTCCTTATATCAAGGGCATCAAAACACTGCTTCCCCTTCACTTGTAGTTGATTCTCCTCCTCCTTCTACCTCATGCGGTGAAAGTACTGATACTAGTAACCGACAGTCTAAAAGGAGTAAAAGAAGGAGGAATAGGAAGAAGGCACATAAGAAAGGGGGCACCCGTTCAACCTCTGCAAGTCAAGTTGAACCTCACTACCCAGCCTCTGTAGTGCATGCTGGGGGCACCTGTCCAACCTCTGTAGGTCATGTTGGATCTAAGCCTTGAACCTCTGCAGGTCAAGTTGAACCTCACCACCCAGCCTCTGCAGTTCATGTTGGGGGCACCTATCCAACCTCTGTAGGTCATGTTGGATCTAAGCACTCAACCTTTACAAATCAAGTTGATCTTCACCATCCAACCTCTGTTCATCATGCTGGTGGGATCCTTCCAACCTTTCTAGGTCACGTTGGATCCAGCCACTCAACCTTTGTGGTTCATGCTAAGGGCACCTGTTCAACCTCTGATGTTCAAGTTGAACCTCCCCATCCAACCTCTGCAAGTCATGTTGGATCCATCCACCCAAACTATGAAGTTCATGCTGGGGGCACACACTCAACTGTTGCAAAGCATGTTGATCCTAACCATTCAACCTTTGCTGTTCATGCTAGTGGTGCCCATCCAACCTCTGCAGGTCATGTTGGACCTAGTATTTCAGCCTCTATGAGTCATGCTGGGGGCAGTCTCTCAGCCTCTGTGGTTCATGCTGAAGACAATCCGTCAGCCACTGTGAGTCATGTTGACACTGTTGAAAAGACTAACCGTTCAAACACAAGCCCAAGTTTCCTTGTAAGATTTGTGAGGGAGATCACCTTACTTATAAATTCCCTTCTATCACGGAGGTGTGAAGAGTTTGGTTTCATGGTCATCCCATTTTTGAACATTCTGAATCTTTTCAACAACCAACCTCTCTTAGTCAGGTTGGACCCAGTCACCCAGCCTCTGTAGTTCATGCTGGGGGAAAACTCTTAGCCTCTGCAGGTCATGCTGAGAGAAAACAGTCAGCCACTGCTAGTCATGTTGACACTGTTGAGAAAACTAGTCATTTGAAGTGAAAACTTAAGTTACCTTGTAAGCTATGCGAGGGAGATCATCTTACTCACCAGTGCCCTGCTATCGCAGAGGTGCAAAGAGTGTGGTCTGAGACTCAAGAATTTCCTTCTCCTAAACAACCTATAGTTTCTCAACAACCTACTCAACCTTTGGTTGATCAAGTGGTCAAAGAAATCTCAGCTTTGGTCGATCCCACTCTTCTTTCAGAGAGTGATCTTGATGTGATTGAACCAATGTCATCTTTGGTCAATCCCACTCTCCCTTCAGAGAGTGACTTTCATGAAGCGGTTGAATTGATTTCATTATCGATCAATCCCGCTCTTCCTTTGGAGAGTGAAGTGTCTGCTAGTCACATTTTCTTCACTGCCAGTTCAGAACTTACTGAACAAGGGGGCACTGAACTCGCTTCAGATCAACCCCCATCAAGATCTCGGATTGCTTCCTTTGATTGGGATAGCCTAATTGAGCCGCGCCTTCCTTCCGATGCACCTTTCTAGATGAAGGTCAAAGTTGAATCATACACAATTGCTCATTGTATTGTTGATGAAGGAGCCTCAGTTAGTATCTTTTCTGCTTGTGCTTGGCGAGGCATAGGATCTCCCAGCCTTGTGTCGACTGCTAGTCAGTTACTGGAATTTGATAGAAGAACTTGTATAACCTTGGGAATTCTTGCTCAAACACCTGTTACTTTGGGTGGGAAGACCATCTTAGTTGACTTCATGGTGATAGAAGACCCCTTGGACTTTAATATGCTCTTTGGACGTGATTATGTCTATGCCATGCAATCTGTGGTGTCAACATTATTTCATGTGATGTACTTTAATCATGGCGAAGAAATTGTCACTATCAATCAGTTGTATTTTCTTGATCCATCTCCTGACCCAACTAGAGACCAGGTATTTCCTTTATCGATTCCCAGTGTTTCTATAGACACTACCCCACCAAAGGTGAGCTATGTGGCCTCATTTCCTTTGTATTCAATTGCTACTGAGAAGCAGCCTATGTTTTCATGCTTACCTTCTTGGGACTTTATCCCAGCAGTTGAACAGGTGAGTCATCCTATACAGACTATGGAGCGTGCTCTCCACTCTGTCAATCCATTTGAAAGTATAGACATGTGTCCTATCTCGGATGATCTCCTTCCTTCAAATGAAGTCTTCCTAGAGTCTTTGATACCGTTTGACCTTTTTTGGGATGTTGGCTCAGTTGTGACTAAGTATAACCTTGATTTTCCTAGTAAGCCTGACCTTTCTTCTTATGTTGGTCTTGTTGAGTCTTTGGACTCTCCCTTCGAACAACAAGTCAGTGATCCTGATGAGTTTGATTTTTCTTATGAATTTTTCAACTCTTGTGATACTGAGTTTGTTCCCGCAGACTCTATATCCCTTGTTGATTTTTGCTCTCCTTCTGAGGTTGAACTTACTGATTATAAACCCTCAATCCTTGGCATTATAGAATCTTCTTTAGTCGATTCTTCCTTGACTTTCCCTTTTGTAGAAGATAGCAAAGTCACATGTGTTTCTGTCAAAGTGACCTGCATCAGATCTTTTCTTCTGAATATGATCGTGATGTTGTTGTTTCTTGGAGATAGGATTTTTAGTTGGATTCACAACTGTTTACTGGACTTTTCTTGTTTTTCAAGCTTTAACTACAATTGCATATGCACTGCTCGCGCTTATGAACCTGATGTCAGCTTCCACGCTTTTAGCTCGTTGTATAAGCCCTCATCTTTGTTCTCATTATCTCCCAACCTTGTATCATTTTGCCTTTGCAACTTGACACCTTTTACCTTGAGGAGACGTTACCCAAGTTTCTTTATCCTGCTCATGTTCCTTGCATTATGCATAGGTTTGTTCCTCGCGCTTGGAACTAGTTTCACTTGCATATGACACTCGTCTCCTCGCATTTAGAGCATTCTTTCTGCTCTCCTTCGAGCTTGTTAAAAACAGTAAGGAGGCCACGAGTTGAATTTTTCGGACTCATTAAAACTTCACAGGAAATATTTTGAGTTTATTTAGGCCCAAGTCTGACTTCTCAAAATAGACTTGACTGCCGAGTAAACTTGTCCATTTAGGCTCGTTAAAAATATGTGAATGGGAATCCACATTGGTGGTAGGTTATCTCTTTCTCGGATCATGTGGAATAGTACAAGAAAGGAACACTCTCTTTTCTTCGAAAATGAGAAGAGTATTCTTAGGCATAGGTTTATCTCTTTTCTGGACCTGAGGGACTAAACTTATGGAAAAGGAGCCCCTGGTATGAGCTTAGTTTTCTCTTTTTCGTGCTCTGGACCAAAACATGAAAAATATTTCGAGTGTACTTTATGTCTTTGTCATGCTCGTCAAACGCTAAAGAACAAAGCATCGAGTTTATTGTTGTAAGCCCCATTTCTTGTAATCAAATAGATCTTTCTGAGTGATCTTGCCTTCCTTCACACTCGTAAAACTCAGGCTATATGCTGCTTTTGAAGGAGCGTTGGGTAGGTGGTAATTTAACCTTTTTCGGACCTTCCTGACTAAGTACGAAAAAGGTGCGCCTTTTCTTCTTCGGAAGTTAAGACAGTTATTCTTTGGTATGTTTTATAATTTTTTGGCCTCAGGAGACTAAATTGTATGAAAAAGCACCCCTTTGGAGTCTTCTTTGGAGTTTTCAGACTCTCTAAACTATGAAAACACCGTCGAGCATGTACTAGTTCGAGCTCGTAAAATCCACGAATCAATGCTTTATCAAGCATTCTTCTGTCTTTTCTTCGAGCTTGCAAAAAATGAAGATGGTCCCGAGTTTGCTTTCTTAGGCTCGTTAAACCTTTACAAGAAAGAGGGGAAGGGAAGTTCATTCACATGTTTTTTACATCATGGCAGCAAGTCTTGTTTCCTTGAACAAAGCACCAGTTTTGAGTCTATCAATAGTTGGGTCCTAGTATTTTGACTTTATCCTGATATTGAGTTTCTTACTCCTCCAGTTGGTCTCTTTTCTAATTATATGGGGAATCTGTTAATGTCTCCTACATTGCAGATTTGTTTTGTTGGTATTTTTGTGTCAAAAGCTGCCTAAGTCACTTTTGTGTTGTGCTCACTGTTCAAGGATTAAACCTTTGTCGGCCATTTTGCAGTTCCCTTTACCTTTTGTGTTGACCATTCCCTAGTATCAGTTCATTACATCATGTCTTCGACGTTCCTTGTCATGAAATTCAGTACTAATTCCAAATCCAATTAGTCTTTGACTTACCTCATGTTGGATGATGAAGGATGCCTTAATGCCTTCCTTCCAATGGATCTCTTCCTATAGACTGCAACACATCTTGCTCTAGGAATGAGATTTAGAGTTTTATGACAGTACCTTGGGGATTGTAGTCATCAGTGGCAATTTCCCTCACTATTGGGTAGTGGGAATACCTTAATGTCTCCTATTCGATGGATTATTCAAGTGTTCGACTTCAAGTCCTTTTATTCACACTTGTTAGAATGTACTAGGTACCTTGGGTACCATTTTCATTAATGGTGGTTTCCCTCGCGTTTGTTAATGGTTTGCATTATTGACCGGTAATCAAACGGTTTCCTCCATGTTTGACTTCAGCTCCTTTATTCGCATGGTTAGGATTCATACCTTTTGGGCAGTTTGGATTGAAGACCTTGGGATGACAATAGCATCGTCATTTTTCTATTACCCAAGTTGCACAAGACCTTGTCACACTTTATATGACATTTTGCTGAGACATAGATCCACCCTATATTTTTGTGGCTATGATCGATTGTCGAGTATGGATCCACCTTGTTCCTTTGTGGCCATGACTCCTTTATATTTGATATGGTGCCTGTTTTCATATTGAGTGACCATCATAGTTTCATCAGTTATACATATGTTGGATCCACTTGTATCTTTATGGAGATGATTTGTATATGGACTTGTATGCCCCAGAGATCAATTTTTTCTGACATTTATCTCTCTTTCAGGAACCTTTGTTTGAGCCTTTTGATCTTGGATTCTCTGCTCTCTCCATACTCAGCTGTTTCCTTTATAATGTATTTCGGCTATCGTCTTCCCCTCTAACCTCATACATTAGGGGGGCTCTGTTATAGCTCAAAATGACACATCTCTACCTGTGACCATTTTCCTATGTTTTCGTCGCATGTCGACACTACCATGATGACACTTCATGAAAGTCACTGAAAAAAAACCTAACTTGGAGGACCCATATCTTGAGTTTTGTAACTCTGTTTGACCTCATCTCTACACCATTGGAAAGGTATTTCTGTTAGCTAAAACTTTCTCGAAGACACCAAAGTCTGAAAATGCCCAAAAATACCCTTAAAATTACGTTTTTGATGTGTACGTGAGTTTCCTCAAGGCAAACCCGCATACGTACACGAGTTGCTATATATAATAGTCGCGTACGCCTTATATACGTGAATTTTTGTATTGAAACCCACGTATATCTCCTCGTGTATGCGACTATTGTCTCTGCAACTCGCGTACGCCTCCTGGAAATGTCAAAAAAATACGAATTTTGAATTTGGGTAGTTTGGGTAATTATGCAACTGACTCCTTCAGTTGTAACTACTTTGTCTTCACCCCTAACTCTTCCTTACGCATATAAATAGAGGTAGGGAGGTCCATGAGAGGGGATTGGAATCTTTTCATTGTTATGCTGGAGGATTTGGAGCTCTCTTTGCCCACACCTTTTCCCTAGAAGCATTCTCCTTGTGTTGCAGAGCTTGGAGGCTGAGTTCCTTGGAGAAGAGAAGTAGTAGAACCAGATCAAGGTTTTGTGAGGTGCCGAACTTGAAGAGAAGGCATACTTGTACTTGTTTTCAAGATTAATAAAGATGTGATGTCCTTCTTCTTCCCAAATCATTGTTCAATGTGTGATTGAATCTCTGTTTATGATCATATGATGATGTTAGTCAAATCATTATTTCATGTTTATTTGATTACCATTTCTTTATATGTGGTCATATTGGTTTGAGGAAGGTATAACTTGCTTTGCAGATCTCTTGGAGCAGGAGGAGCAGGAGGAGCAAGAGAAGGATTGAAGGGATGATTGGATCAACCTTCGTTTGGCTAAGGTATGAACCATTCTAATCTCTAAAACTTGCTTATATATTCTTGTTGAACATTATACATCCACCTTTCAACCCCAGTATGTTGATGGCCTCTTAAACCCTAGCCATAGGATACTTTCCTTTACAACATTCCCGATGAAACAAAAAATATATAATTGAACGTTAATTCTAATATATGATTATAGATGCAAATAATTTACATAATATTTTAACTTTCCTTGATTCAACATTAACAAAAAGATTAGAGAACTTGGTTCCTTTGAAAGTTTAATTGTTTACTAAAGACTACCAGTGTAATGCAAGATTTGGCTCTTGACTTTCATTATAATTGTTGTTTACTTGTATGCCAATTCGACAAAGTAAAATTACTTTCCACACTATCTACGTTTGGATTAAAAGACGTTCTGGATAATTAATGGAGAAATATAACCTTAAATCCAGAAAACTAAACAATAGGTAGCCTTATTGCATGTGACCAACGTTGGGGATGGAAAATAGTATAAAGCTTCTGACAATTAAAAAGTAGTATCATGCAAACATTTCATTGCTGATCCATTCCCAGCAACCAACTCACTTATGCATTTTTTGTTGTTAAAAATGACCACATTGTACTTATTCTATTATATTATACAGTGCCAATCCATATTATAAATATCATGCTATAGAGTTGTATAGAAGTATTCCCGCCTAAGCTTGAAATTTGGTGTTGTAAAACTAAATGATAGAAATACTCCAAAATTTGGTTGGTAAATAGTGAGTCACTTTGTAAAGGGTATTGTAATTTTATTCATACATGTTGGCATTATATATAGATTCTGGGTAGAGTATGTACATTTGTGTAAACTTTAGCACTTAAATTGGAAGTCCATCTTGTGACATCTTCAAAAGCATATTCCTCTCTTTGGGCTACAGACTATTTATAGGTTACCGTTACCATTGGAACATAGCTATTTTCCCAAGAGTTATGTATGAGTGCTAAAGTGGGTCCAACTACATAAGTAAGATCTTAGAAGAAGTAACACACCGAATAGAAGAATTCCACCATAACACACAAGAAGTACATTGAATTCCTTCATTTCATTTTTTGTAAAGTCAAGAGGTAAGAACCTTAGCAGGGTGAGGAAAAAAGTGTAGCCCTGTTTTTTTTTTAAATTTTATCCTCTACAATCGGTAATGAGGTTTAAAACTATTGCAAATATTCTATTCAAACCACATGGCATATACAATACAAAGGCTCTGTTTTAGTTAAAGTAGATTAGGATTATGATTGAAATCCTTCAGCATAAACATTATCAGTATAGGAAAAGAAAAAGGCAGGGGTTCCATCACTGTATGAACCAAAAGCCTTCTTTGTATGGTAAAAAAACTAGTAGCAAGCACACATATAAACCAACAACATCAAATCGAATTCTAGTCCTAGCTAAGAAGCAAAAGATTAAGCAAGCCAAAATATTAAACAATATAACTTTAAGGCAACGCCATGGACTTTGCCACGCTGTTGCCCTTGTTAAGTGTTGATGGAATGTTTTTATGAATATATAATGTTTGTTACAAACATGATTGGGACTTTGCCATTTGTTTGGTTGTAATTCCATATTGTATTGTTGTTTTATCTTAGAGTTTTTGTTAGGGTCTTAATTCTAATTAATCATTATTATATTAGTTATAGTTAATCTGGTATATAAGTGTAGGATGTATCATGTTTTTCTTATCTCCTATTTATAATAAATTAAGATTCATTATAATAAGAATATTGCCATGGGTAATTTCTATAGTGTAAAATGAATATTTATTATAATAAGCATCTTGTATTAATATATAAATTCCTTGAATATTGCAGGTATCAGACTTTGCTCTAAGACTAATGACCTGGTTTGGGTCGGTAATAAGGTTTTGGGACAAGTTTCTGCAAAGCATTCATATTTTGTCATTTTTGATAGTTCCTCCTATGATGTTCCAAAATGGTGGTTTGATAAAATTTGGAAGTGGCACTTAGCTACAAAATTTAAGTGCTTCTTATGACTTGTACTACCCCAGTTTTGATCCCTTGGTATTTAATTGTACATGATGTAAATATTGTATTTGAATCATGGCAAGGAGCTCAAGGCCAAGTCCCTGCCATTGATGAATTTTTTATGGATAGGTGATCAAGGCTGATACCTATGGTTTTTCTAGTAAGTTAAGCACAATAGATATAGTTTGATATGTCAGGTAAATGTACAAATTAATATAAAACCATAGCTAGCTATGGGGCTGCAAATGTGAAAGAGATGGGGCATGATTCAAAAAGGGCATAGGGTGGGGAGTGAGTCAACCTCCGAGCCTTAGGGTGAGGCCAGATGTCAATAGGAGAACCTATGAACCCTCAGCTATCTTTTGTCCTCTTTCCTCAATCATTTGTTCTCTCTAGAAGGTGGTTGAGACAGTTAATGCCTAGGGCAGTGCAGGGCATGGCATAATGCAGTCTACGCAGGCCTCTAGCCTGGGGGAATCTGCACTTTTTCTTCTACAGGAAGCAAGCATGTGATGTGTACGCAGTCCGTTAGAAGAGGTTGCATTGGGTTTTAGTCACTCCTCCTCATTCATTCGAACCATTCCATCCATTCTAGTCAGTTGATGCGCATTGTTGTTGTTCTTGTTGTAGAACCTTGCATTTTGTTGTGATTGTCCCTTTGTTGCTCAACGTTCACCTGTTTTGGGTCATTCTCCCTAGTGGAAGAAGCTAGTTGTTTTTCCGAGCGAATGAGCGCTGGAGATCACTCAATTTTGTAAAGAGTGGTCCTCTGTGGTTTTCCCAGCATGGGTGTTTTCTTGCAGTAGAAATCCTCTGTTATAGTGTTTACCCTATGTACAGTGAGGGACCTATTTTGCTATTTACATTGTGGTTGTTGTGCTATGTGTTTACCCTGAGAGCTGTGTTTGATGTGGATGCCCATCCCTGATCCTGCCTTCATGTTGGTTCAATTCCTAGAGCCATAGAACCAATTATTTACAAGTATTTTCCTTTGTCAAGCAAGGGAGCATGGGTTCATGGTTCAAATGGTTTGATTTCACTCTCCTGAGTCGCAGAATGCGTTTCCGCAGTGGGTTTTCTCTGTTATAGAGCGAGTAAGCATGTTTTGCTATATTTATTTGAGGATTGTTGTGTAGTGCATCCATGTTTGGTTGGAAATCCTAGGAGTGGAGTAGGGCCAGAATTGGCAGATAAGCCTAGTAAAAAGTGGATCCACTCAAAAGATCAAGGGGGCTAGTAAATTCGGCTTGCACACCTGCGTGGGCACTGGAGGGAAGGTATGGCTTGAAGGACTGTATAAGCAGAGAAAGCAATACTTCCTTGTGTAGGTTGGGGTGGATTTGTGGAGACCAAGATAGATCTAGTGCAGGTATCCTTAGCTTTGGGGTTGAGCTCACTAGCACATCACTTCTACTTATCCATTGCCTTAACAACCTGATAAGCCCAACTGTTGGTTGGTTTGGTTGTGTCCTGTTGTGTTTTGGCTTGTTTCCTTAGTAGCCTGTGAATCCCAATTGGTTATTGGCCTGGCTGGACAGTATGTGAAACCCAATTGTTAGTTGGTTTGACTGTGTTCTAATGTGTGTTGGCTATGTGTATGCCTTTTGTTCCCTAGTCCCTTGTGGAAATCATGCCTAGCTCGAGGGTGGCAGTGTGTTGAGAGATTAATAAACAAACTGGCCTATTATTGGGTGGAACATTGTAGCAACATAGCTAGTTGTGGAACAACTTAATCATCAAGATAAGTATCTATGTTACTCTATTTATGCAATGTATTTGCTTATGAATGATTATATTGGTTGTGTAGAATGCTTACGAATATGATTAATTGTTATGTTCATGTTGAATGCCTAATATTGTTGATCAAGTAGAGGTTTACTTGTGTATGAATGTCCCTGTAACTGCTTGTTTATTCCTTTTATGTTTTATGCATTTCACTTTTGTATATGCCTTGTGTTTTTTAAATGGAATTGCCTAAGTTCATGGAGGCTAGAAGCCTGTTACAGAGGTCAGAATGCATCTGACTTAGTGTTTCCACCCCTTGGAATCCACCTACAGAAGGTGGAAATTGGAAAAGGGAAAAGTTGGTCAAGGTAGGTTATGGTGTTTCCACACCCAGGGATCCGCAGCGGAAGGAGGAATGCGGGAGGCAGGAAAAAGAAATTCTATCAGAGAAAATTGTGGGATTTCCATCTTCCAGGATCCTCCTGCGAAAGGTGGAAGGTAGAAATCTGAAGAAAAGATAAGGTAGAGAGTGGGTTTTCCAACTTTTAATGTCCGAGGTTGGAAGGAAAAAGTCGAAAGCGTAGAAGGATTCTATAGAGAAGGGAGACTTTTCAATTCCTGGGATCCGCCTGCAGAAGGCGGCAAGCAGAAGCGGAAAAGGGAAGAAAAGTTCTAAGGCATAAATGACCATTCGAGTTTTGATGTATGAGGCTGGAAAGAGGAAGTCAGAAGGACATAGAAAAGTTAATTTGAAAGTGTAAGTTCCTGGTTTCTGAGTTCCACAGCGGAAGGGAGGGAGGAAGAACACGGGAGAATAAAATTTGATCAAGGCCAAGTATTGGTTTTCCACGATATGAGTTCCACAGCAGAAAGGCAGAAGGAAGAAGGATGAAAGTGAACAAGTTCAGATATCATTTCATTGGTTTCCTATTTTCAAGTTCCGCAGTGGAAAGGTGGAAGGAGGAAGGACGAAAGTGAACAATTTCATATATCGTTTCATTGGTTTTAGATTTCTGATTTCCGCAGTGAAAAGGAGGAAGGCAGAAAGGGCATTGAAAGTTCCTTTGCATATTCGAGTTTCCAATTTCCAAGTTCCAAGTGTGGAAGGAGGAAAGCGGAAGTGCAGAAGGCAGAAGGATGTTAAATTTTTCTTTGCACATTATGTTTCCAATTTCTGACTTCTGAGGCCAGAAGGCAGAAAGCGGAATGTTGGCAAAACACTTCGTTGAAATGTTGAAGTTTCGATTTTCGACTTTCGAGGTCGACGGTGCGGAAGAAGAGGTGCAGAATGGGAAAGGTTAGTTCAGAAATGGCAATTCTGAAAGCAGAATGGATAATTGAATGGCAGAATTATTAGCATAGTGGTTCTAAGCCTGAGATGAAGGTTGGAGAATAGGTTAACGGCCATACCCGGTGTTTATTAGAAGAACAAAGAGATTCTTTAATATTTTTTTTTTTAATAATCCATATTATGGGGTATGGGGACGTTACATTGTGGTATTGGAGCAAAGGTTGCAGCACTAGGGCCTAAATGGGCCAAGTTGAACAATTAAAATGGAAAAATAACACCCAGGTTGTGGTTCAACAGAGCTACTCGTTGCAACATTGGTATAAATGTGCTAAGGTAATTAGTTGCAGAAATAAAACTACAGTAAGAAAGAGTGCTATTTAGTGGAATTGATAAACTTAGCCAACCCAATGAAATGCGCTGTGACCATAGATCTGGATTATACTATGATATTGACCATTCATGCCCACAATATGCAGTTGGTAAGTATTTTTTGAATTTTTGAGATTGTCTAACAAATGATGCTGTTAACACATTTTGTAGAGTCATAGTGCAGATTGAAAAGTTTGTCTTGGTACGACCAAGAAGGTCAAAGAAGATCAACGCCAAGAATATTAAAAACATGGATGATGCACAGGATCCCTATGGACACGGGGATGATGCTATGGGGGAAAAGCTAAGAGATCCACATGATAACAGAAATCCACTCCAATGATGGAGATGTGGAGGACCCCATTTGCGTAGGAGTTGTCCACATGGGAAGGGTATGTAAGTCCAGCTTACAATATCCAAGAAAATGAAACTGAAGCTGATGGGAAGAGGGAACAAGAGAGTTACCCAGATGCTGCAGCTACCATAAGAATCCTAAGGGTAGAGTTGTAGGGTTGAAAAGAAGAAAATAAAAGGATGATCAAGAGCTTGGAAGAGCTCCAAAGGAAGATAAACTTTGGGCATCAGTTAACAGAGATAGAAGGGAGTAGGAGAAATTACCACAAGAAGAATGAGAAGCTTAACACACGGAAGAAAGGTTTCAAACCTTCTCACCTATTGAAGAAACAAAGGCAGCCATCACAAGCTGTGATTGAGCTAGCTAGAGTGATGGGGGGAAATCCAAGGAAATCACTCAAATATTGGGGATGTGGAGGACCCCATATGCATAGGAATTGTCCACTTGAAAATAGAAATGGAGGTAAAGTACACAACACCAAAGAAGATGAAATTGTGGGTCAAGAAGCAGGGACCATTCCTAAAATTTGTGCAGCGTTAGAAGACCACCAGGCAGGTCATAACTCAATTGTGGTGGAATTTGAGGGTGAGATTGCTGAACAAACTATTTCTGTTTTGATTGACCCTAGATCCACTCACAGCTATATCACCCTTGGATTTGTTCAGATGTGCATTTTGAATAAGTCAAAGCATAGAAGATCATGGTTAGTACAACTAACCACTAGAACCAAGAAGAAGGTTAGTGAGGCAGTAAAGAGATGTCCATTGGTCATGGATGGGTTAGTCACTTGTGCATATATGAATGTTCTGCCACTTGGTTCCTATGGTATATTCATTGGAATGGATTGGTTGGAAGCACATAGAGCAAAGCTTGACTGTTAAAACAAGACTTTTGAGTTCTTAGATGAGGAAGGGAAACTAAAGGTGGTGAAAGGCATTCCAAAAGTGATCTCTGAAAGGAAGTGTTTAGCAATGCAGTTGAAGAAGTTGTGTGGGAAATGTTGTCGAGTGTATGCAGCTCATGTTTTGGAGGCAGTAGAGAATGATACTCCTAGGTTGGAGGGATTTCATATGTTGCAGGAATTTAGTAATGTTTTTCCTAATATAATTCCAGGTCTTCCTCCAAAAAGGGACATTAAATCGTTGAAATTGTTCCTAGAGCAGCACCAGTGTCCCAAACACCCTGCAGGATGAGCATACCAGAAATGCTGGAGCTGAAGATGCAACTGCAAGAGTTGTTGGAGAAGAAGTACATCAGATCAAGTGTGTCTCCTTGGGGATCACCAACTATGTTTGCGAAAAAGAAAGACGATACACTCTGGTTGTGTATTGATCACAAACAGCTGAGCAAATTCACTGAGAAGAACCAATACCCTTTTCCTAGAATGGACGACCTCTTTGACCAAATAAGAGGAGAATTTTTTTTCTTCCAAGATTGACTTAAGGTATGGTTACTAGCAGGTAAGAATCAAGGATGAATATGTTCATAAGACAACCTCCATAGAAAGGTATAGATATTATGAGTTTGTAGTGGTACCATTTGGTTTCACAAATGCACCAGCTACATTTATGTGCCTTAGGAATGCTATTTTTAGATGGTACTTGGATAAGTGTGTTATTTTTTCCTTGATGACATTCTTATTTATCTAAAGAATGAGGAAGAACATGTAGAACAATTGAGGCTGATTTTGAAATTGCTCAGGAAGCATAAGTGGCATGCATAGTTGAGCAACAGTGACTTCTATGAAGATTGAATTCATTGTTTGGGTCATCTTATCTTAGATAAAGGAATATCTGTAGACCCCAAAAGGATTGCAGCCATTATGAGTTGGCCTACTCCAAGAAAGATTACAGATGTAAGATCTTTTGTGGGATTTTCAGGATGTTACGGAGGGTTCACTGAAGGATATTATGTGGGAAAAGTTGAGTCTATGAATAGGCCGAGGAGCCTGCATGTGAACTTGTAGTTCCATGAGGAAATGGCCCTTGTGTGTATGAGCATACATATCATGATTTACTAAAGACTGCAGGTAGAATGACCTAAACAAAGCATCATGGTTGTGCCAATGAAACCAAGGAAGGAAACTGCCATGTGCTATGAGAAGGAACTCATGACAGAATCTTACTTCTGAACATAATAGATTTTTAATTTTGTTGTTGATTTCTAAATTGAATATTATTAACTATTTGGCTGATCTAAAATGGTGTCAGGATGAAATATTGTATGTGGATGTCCAAGTTTTGGGAAGCATGTGTAAGTAGGGGATGATAGCTCCCACTTGTAAAAGCTGAATAGTATGGGGATGGCCTCATGGTTGCAAAATCTGATTTTCTGTGGGAAGCAAAATTATGAATTCAGATTTTGATTTGACTATCAATGTTATTGACATTTGAAAATTTATCCATGTATGAAATAGATTTGAAAATCTATGATTGAAATTTTTATGATGACATCTCATGTGAACTTCCTGCTAGTATGTAATGCATGTGAGATGATGGGGGTAAACCCTTGGAGTACATAGCTACTCGGGAGGATGTGTTTGAAGATGGATGGATCCTTTGGAAGGATGTGTGAGGGAACATCGCTTCGCCCTCGACCAGCTAGGCATCAATATCCATCACTGGGGACTACAGGGTGTAAGGCATCCAGATAGACTTCTTTTCGCACACATTCACACCGTAAGGGGACTGTCACAAGAGTGGTGGATCCGTGAAGAGAATAAACCCTAGGTATTATGGTGTCCAAAAAGGAAGCGCTTGAGCATTGGTAAGCACTTGGAGGAGGAGCTAAGCACTTAAGCCAGAGATACCATTGAACATCTAAGGAGGTGTTAGGTTCTGAAGCGGGCTACCAGATCTCTGTTGAGAGATATATAGATAAGTATTTGGTTTACTTAGCAACTTTTGTTGTTGTTGATTTTTTGTAAATACACATGAGCATACGATGCAGCCATGGTTTTGAAAATCTTGTTATAGATTGCATCCTAAAGGAATGAATTTGACATATGAATTAATTTGTTATGGTGTCCGAAAAGTAAGCACCCAAGCTTGGTGAGTACCTAGAGGAAGTGATAGGCTCTGGAGCAGAGCTTCTATATCCCATTTGAGGGATGTTTTCACAGGTGATCCGAGGCTTGCAAAAACTTGGCTACCTTTTAATGCACACCCTAGAAGAGAGCAGGAAGGGTGGGTACGCTCGAGTGACTGGATAGTAGAGAAGAGGTACCATCCTTGTGTGGGGTGGGGCAGGTCTTGTGAGTTCCATGGTTGTATAAAGCCAAGTCGGATACACGTGGAACCAAAAGAAGATACTTATGCAGATAAGTATTTGAATTACTTATTGATTTTATGTCAATATACATGTGAATATGATTCATCTGTGATTTTTGAAAAATATTTTGAATATGATATGAGAATTGACTCATTGCTTGGGGGTTGAACATAGGTATTGCTGGATGCCAAATACATTTGATATGTTCCAAGTTGAGGAGAAGTATTCTCTAAGACCGGAAGGATATTGGTGGTATGGATTGATGCATGCAATCAAGGACCTAGAAGAGTTCCATATTGCGCCATTGGACAGATAAAGGTGTAGAAAGAGCACCACGGTCCTAATGAGGCTACATGGGAGCTAGAGAATGCCATGCGGTTGGCACATTCATTTTTTGTTTAAATTTTGCGGAGCATTGAGGGTGGTGCCAGTATAGCATTTTGTTTAAGATGGTAAAGTACTGAGGACAATGTTGTTGTAAGGGGAAGGGGATTGTAATACCCCACTTTTGACCCCTTGGTATTTAATTGTACATGATGTAAATATTGTATTTGAATCATGGCAAGGAGCTCATGGATAGATGATCAAGGTGGATACCTATGGTTTTTGTGCTAATTCAAACGCAATAGATATATTTTGATATGTCATGTAAATGTACAAATTAATATAAAACCACAACTAACTATGGGGTTGCAAATGTGAAAGAGATGGGGGCATGATTCCACAAGGGCATAGGGTGGGGAGTGAGTCAACCTCTGAGCCTTAGGTTGAGGCCAGATGTCAATAGGAGAACTTATGAACCCTCATCTCTCTTTTGTCTTGTGTCCTCAATCATTGATTCTCTCCAAAAGGTGGTTGAGATAGTTAATGCCTAGGGCAGTGTAGGGCATGGAAGTCCGCAGTCTACGTAGGCTTGCAGCTTGGGGGAATTCGTACTTTTGCTTCTGCAGGAAGAAAGCATGTGATGCGTTCCCAGTCTATGAGAAGAGATTGCGTTGGGTTTTACTCACTCCTCCTCATTCATTGAAACCATTCCATCCATTCCATTCAATTGATTTGTGCTATTGTTGTTCTTGCTACAAAACCTTGTGTTGTGTTGTGATTGTCCCTCTATTACTCAGAGCTCACCTATTTTGGGTCATTCTCCTTGGTGAAAGAAGTGAGTTTCTTTCCGAGCGAATGAGCAGTGGAGATAACTTGATTTTGTAAGGACTGATCCTCTGTGGGTTTCCCAGCGTGGGTGTTTTCCTACAGTAGAAATCCTCTATTACAGTGTTTACCCTATTTACTGTGAGGGACCTATTTTGTTGGTTATCATTTCATTGTTGTGCTATGCATTTACCCTGAGAACTATGTTTGATCTGGATGTGCATCCCTGATCTTGCCGTCATGTTGGTTCACTACCTGAAGCTGTAGAACCAGTTATTTGCAAGTATTTTCCTTTGTCGATAAAGAGAGCAGGGGTTCGTGGTTCAGACGAGATTTCACTCTCTTGGGTCATGGAAGGCGTTTCTGTAGTGCGTTTTCTCTATTACAAAGTGAGTAAGCCTTTGTTTCTATGTTTCTTTGAGGATTGTTGTGTAGTGCATCCTTGTTTGGTTGGAAGGCATAGGAGTGGAGTAGGGACAGAATTGGATGATAAGCCTAGTTAAAAGAGTAGCCACACAAAATATCAAGGGGGTTGGTAAATCCGGCCTGCACACCCGTGTGGGCACTAGAGGGAAGGTATGGCCTGAAGGACTGTATAAGCGGAGAAAGGAATACTTACTTGTTGAGGGTGGGGTAGAGTCGTGGAGACCAGGACAAATATAGTGTAGGTATCCTTAGATCTGGGGTTGAGCTCACTAGCACAACACGTCTACCTATCCATTTCCTTAGTAGCCTGATAAGCCCAACTGTTGGTTGGTTTGGTTGTGTCCTCTTGTTTTTTGGCTTGTTTCCTTAGTAGCCTATGAATCCCAAATGGTTATTGGCCTGGATGGACAATATGTGAAACCCAACTATTAGTTGGTTTGACTTTGTTCTTATGTGTGTTGGTTGTGTGTAATCCTATTGTTCCCTAATCCCTTGGGGAAATCATGCCCGGATCGGGGGTGGCAGTGTGTTGAGAGATTAATGAACACATTGGCTTATGGTTGGGTGGAACGTTGCAGCGGCATAGTTAGTTGCGGAACAACTTAATCATCAAGATACGTATCTCTGTTACTCTATTTATGTAATGTATTTGCTTATGAAAGACTATACTGGTTGTGTATGATGCTTATGAATATGATGAATTTCTATGTTCATGCTGAATGCTTGTTGTTGATTAAGTAGAGGTTTACTTGTGTATGAATGTCCCTGTAAATTCTTGTTTATGCCTTGTATGTTTTATGCATTTCACTTCTGTATATGCCTTGTTTTTTCGAAATGAAATTTCCTAAGTTCATCGAGGCTAGAAGTCTGTTATAGAGATTAGAATGCATTTGACTTAGTGTTTTCTCCCCTTGGAATCCGCCTGCAGAAGGAGGAAAGCGAAAACTAGAAAAGGGAAAAGTTGGACAAGTAAGATTATGGTGTTTTCGCAGCCCGAGATCCACAGTGGAAGGTGGAAGGAAAAAGGTAGATATCATGAGAAAAGATAAGGCAGAGAGTGGGTTTTTTGACTTCCGATGTTTGAAGTCAGATGGCAGAAGTCAGAAGCATAAAAGGATTCTATGCAGAAGGGATACTTTCCAATTCCTGGTATTCGCCTGTGGAAGGCAGAAAGCCGAAGCGGAAAGGGACATAAAAGTTCTAAGGAAGAAATGAGATTTCGAGTTTCGATGTCCAAGGTTGAAAAGAGGAAGTCGAAAGGATGAAGAAAAGTTAAGTCAAAAGTGTAAGTTCCTGGTTTTCAAGTTCCACAGCGGAAGGAGGAATGCGAGAATGAAAGTTGATCAAGGCTGAGTGTTGGTTTTCTAGGATCCAAGTTCTGCAGCAGAAAGGAGGAAGGCAGAAGGCAGACTGTGAACAAGTTCATATATCATTTTGTTGGTTTCTGATTTTCGAGTTCTGTAGCGAAAAGGTGGAAGGAGGAAGGCAGAAAGTGAACAAGTTTAGCTATCGTTTCGTTGGTTTCCAATTTTTGAGTTTTGAAGTGGAAATGGGGAAGGAAGAAGGTGTAAAGGAAGTTGAAAGTTCCTTTGCACATTTGAGTTTCCCGATTTTCGAGTTCTGAATGTAAAAGGAAGAAAGTGGAAGTGCGGAAGGTGGAAGAGCGTTAAATGTTTCTTCGCAAATTATGTTTATGTTTTTCAACTTTCGATGTAGGAAGGTAGGAAAGCGGAAGTGCATAAGTGAAAGGTTGGAAGAACGCTTTGTTGAAATATTGAAGTTTCAATTTTCGACTTCCGAGGCCGACAATGTGGAAGCAGAGGTGCAGAAAGGGCAAGGTTAGTTCAGAAATGGCCATTCTAAACGCATAATGGATAATTGAAGGGTAGAATGGCTAGCATAGTGGTTCTAAGCTTGAGATGAAGGTTGGAGAATAGGTTAACGTCGATACCCAGTGTTTATCAGAAGAACAAAGAGGTTCTTGAAGAATTTTTTTTAATAATCCAGATTATGGGGTATGGGGACAATACGTGACTATCTTTTGAAAATTGTTTATTGGAATGGGATAATTTACAACGTAGAAATTAGTATGGTCCCAATATTTGTGTTATGTGTGAGGATGATGGGAAGTCTATCAAACAAATTTTTGTTTCTTGTTCTTACAATTTACAACTATGAAAGCATATTATTGATGTATTAAATATACATCAAACTTGGGATTAGGGAACTGTTGAAGATAATTTCTTGGGATGGTACAAGAATAACTTAGATTATAGAATTACTTCAACATTTATTTGCTAGGATATATGGAAGTCTAGGAACCGGGTACTTTTTTAGTGTAAGCCTTCAAATATTGTTGCAAGCTCCTTGATAATTATTAATTATTACAAATAATTTGTAGTGGGCATTTGAAGCGACATAAAACTAAACTTTCTAACACAATAGTGGCTACTAGGTTCTTTGATGGTGTGGCTCAAGATGGAATATGTGGTGTTGGTGTTTTACTCAAGATAAATTTTGAGTATTTTTTCAGACTTATTTTGGATGGGGAACTAACACTAAAGCTGAACTTTTAGCACTTTGGTGTTTGTGCTACTATCATGGGAATTGATACTAAGAATATTTTTGGGAATTCACTAGTAACTGTTAACTGGGAAAATAAGTTGTGGCCACTGCAAGTTATCTCTCGTAAACAATTACGTTGGAGGACAAAAATTCTTTTGGCTTAATTCATGATCTAAACATCAAGCATATTTATAGAGAGAAAAACAAAGTAGCTGACACCCTATCCAGGCCTATGAGATTAACTCAGGATGGGCACCAAAATGGCAATGGTGTGCTGACTAGGGTGTCCCAAGTTTGGTAGGATCTTCTGTCGAAATGGTGGAAAATACATATATGATGGGATCTCACACTAATTTCCAACAGCTTCGACCCTATGTCAATTTTGGGTTGCGAAAGGTTCAAATGCATCTTCACAGAGGGACAACCTAAACCTATATGCATGCTTCCAAATATAGCTGATAAGATCGAGGAACATACAAAGGATGCTCCTATACTTGGGTGAATTTAAACCAATTATGCTCCTAGTTAGGGTAATTTTTAGGGGTGAAATTTCGCCAATTGGGTATATTTTGGGTTTTTTTCAAAAAATAAATTTGCTATTTGGTCATTTTTAGTGTCTAATATCACCTATATTTAAATAAAATATGTTTTTTTAATCATAATATTCACCAAAATTTACACATTTTAGTGTTACTTTTATGTTTCATATTTAGTATTTTCCTACCTATCTATAAACATTCATTCAATTAGTATTTTGAATGGAATGCTGAGATGGTCATCCAGTTGAGGTCCAAGGGCCTCTACCAGGTCACCATGGGGACTGAACTCGAGCCAAACTATGATGTGGAGAAAGCTAAGTATTTTAACATAATTGATGAAGCATTCGATATGATATGTCTCAACACTTCAATGGAACTCCTATTTCATATAGAAATTCTTGGAACACCGAATGAAGTTTGGCTCAAGATTGAGTCACTATTAGGGAAGAGAGATGAAATGAGAGGCCATCAGCTTGAGAATGAGCTAATCTCTCTAAGCCTATCTCATTACAATACCATTGAAGAATTATTTACAAAGTTTAAAGAACTAGTACTTGAGCTCAAACAATGTGGCATAGAGAATAAAGACAATAATATTATCTTATCCGTCCTCTTTAAGTTGGGGCCGGAGTATTCTGTATATGCTTCGACATTTCACTCTAGTAAGCTTACAACTAGAAGTTGGAAGATGCATGCGCTAGAAAATATCATGGAGTATTTGAATTAGGAGTAGGAAAATCTCATACAAATGGGTACCATCATCAAATATAAATATCAAGCCCTTGATTTTGGTGTATCAAATCAATCTGAGAGAAAGAAGAAATATTTGAAGCAAAAGGAGAAAGAGAAGAAGCAAAGAGAAAGAGTCCTAGTGATGGGAGATCGAGATCTAGGAGGAGGAGAAACAAGATAGAAATACCCACATGTGATTATTTCATACATTCACATCTTGAGAAATATTTCTTCAGAAATAATATGGACATCATGACCAAGCTCCTTGAGGAGAACCATATTGCTCTTCCAAAATTTGCAAAAAGATGGGAGCACAAGAAAGGAAATGGTAAGGCTGAGCATGCATTGAGTGCATGGGTAGAACCCATTTCTGTTTTATATGTTTCTTATAGCTCTGATTCTGATTCACATTCTGATATATCAGAACCTGAATCCTCCATCCCTTCCTTGGAAAAAACCCTAGTCAGTTCATCAAAGCTTCCTCCCAAAACTAGTCATTTTTCACTAGTTTTTGATGTGCTTTCTGAAAGCCCTTTCCAAATCGAATCATATATTTCCAATTCTGATTCTGAAGATGATATAAAGGCTGATATACAACCTATGACATTCATTGACTCATTTACCCAACCATTTCATGACCAAAAGACCCAATAACTCTCAAGTTCACTAGTTGGAAATTTTGAAAATTGCCTAGTTTCCAATGCTATGTCTCTTGTATATGTTGCTGTTATGTCTTGTATGTATTTAATTGGTTGGAAAGCCATATAATTGGCCTTCATGGGAATTATGTTCCATATGTTTTGAATTTCTTTAACCACCAATGGTTCAAATCTCAAGTCTCCAGACCTTCCAGGTTTGCTCAATTGTAATTGTGATCTAGTTTCTCACTCTTCTCTTCCTATGGATCCATTCACTCATGGAGACACAATATCTCTATTATTTTCTGCTGTGTATGGCATATATTATGATATTTCAGAGCCTCATGAGCTTTTTTACAGAGTTATGAAGGTGCTTCATCAAATTGGGAGAAATATTCATGGTTTTATTCATGATATGGCAGCTACACATAATGCAGATTTTGTTGAATCTTTTGATGTTATTCGGGAAAGAGTTTGCAGAGATATATTTTCCATGGTTGATTAAAATATTATATCAGAGTATGCTTTCATAAAAATACATTCTTATGATGCCCCTCCATCATTAAATGATAACCATCAAAGGGCCTCTCCACATGATCTTTGTTTACAACACTTTGGTGCATTGATGCATGATCTTGGCATTCTCAACATCTTCATCAAGTCCATCACCAAGAAGTTGTTCTTTCAGCTCATTCAAGTGAAGAAGAGGATCTATTGAAGAAATTTTTGTTTATCTCTGACATATCCAATTTTGAGGGGAGGTTTTGTCCCATGAGGTTTTCCTCCTTACCTCGGTTACATGGATTAATACACATTGTTGTAAAAGGTGACTTGTGCCTTAGTTGCCAAGGACTTAATAAATCATTTTGGATAAATTGTACTAAGTCTAGATTAAGGGGGGTTTCTGGAGCAGTAATACATCCTTAGTATATATATTTTTACCTTAGTATAACTTCATTTTCTTTCATGCAATGATATCCTATGATTTAGACTTAGGAGAGTTGATTCAACAAGCTATCTAGTTATTTTGGCCTATTCACACCTACAACATCACTCCATCTCAGTCAAACAGTACATGTGCACCCTAATTAGTGACATGAGCACTCCCATTCCTCTTTTTGTGGAGTTTGGTTTGACTAGGGGTGCTAGTGGTGTATTTGGTCCATTTTGGCTCTCCCGGGAACATTTATTGCCACATTGAGCCTCCCACTCACCTCCTTCTTCTCAGCCACACATGCCTAGGACTCATGAATACCACAACACACTTCACCAATGTTCACACCTTGGTTCATCACTATTTAGGGTGAGTTGGAGCTCCATTGGTGCACCTAGGGGGGATTGAGGTCAAATCTCACCATGACACATGTACACATCGAATTGGATTTTCGAGCCTCATGAATTTTGTCCAATGTATTATAAATGTGTACTATAATGGATTATAAATGTGTACTAAAATGTATTATAAATGTGTATTATAATGTATTATAAATGTGTGTTATAAATGTGTACTATAATTGGCTTTCCGAGCCTCATGAATTTTGTCCAATGTATTATAATTTTTTCCAATGTATTTGATGATGGTGCTGTAGAAAAGGTTGCATCAATATAATGGATTGTTGTTTCCCACTGTCTTAATCTAGATTCAGTGCATCTCCCTTCCCAATGTTAGCATTATGCTTACTCTTGTATTTCTTCTTCTTTAGTCTAAGTTTGATGGATTGAACTATGAGAATTTCTGGATTTTGGGAAGGATTAACACTGTGCTTACCCCTATACTTATTATTCTTTCCACTAAGGTCCATGGATTGAACTATGAGGATTTCAGAAGCTAGGGAAGGCTTAGCATATTGCTTCATATCCTGGCGAGTTGTAGGCTGCAAAGTTTGAACAAACATTTTTCCCATTTTCTAGGTAATATGCTCAAGTTTGTTGAAGGATATCATCATACCATTGACATGAGGTCCATGTGGTGTCCTAGCTAGATCAAACGAATGTATTGCAGGTTGGTTCCAAAAAGTTTGGTTACATTCTAGAACCTCATCACTCCATTGTGGAATGGGATTCACGTAGATTGCCCCCTTGTGGGTTATACTCCAGGGATATTGTATATTTCTTGGAATTTGACCACACCAATGAGGTGATCCTTGTATTTGATTAGCATTCCAAGGCGGGTTTCCCCCTTGTTGTTTGTAGGAATTCTACAACTGGTGCGGACACCACTTGTTCCTCTACCCTGTATGGTACAAGTATAAAAGAAAACACCACACCCATATATCCTTTCCCTAGATGGTTAATATACTAATGAAAATTACTCTCATACCTCAGATATGCAATCCTTATTCCTTGTCTAGTTGATGTATTTCTAACTTCAGAGTGTATTCACTTGTATATCTTATGTATTGTACCCCAATGTTTATTCTGGGAAGTGTCTATAATGTACTTGAGTCATGTCATGCCCTGATGTTCCTATCAGGAGATTCAATAATGTAAACAAGTAATGTAAAGTCATTGTAAGCAACCCTCCTATTGATCAAGGGTTAAAGCCCCCGTAGTTGTGGGGCCCTAGGGTTATTAGAATCTCCTAGAGAAGTCAGCCCTAGTGAGTTATTGTCAAGTCGGGAATTAGTATAAATAGAGAGTGAGCCTCTCTATTTAACACACATTTCACTCACACTCAGTTGTAGCACATAACTGAGAGAGAAGAAGTTGCTGGGACAAGAGAGAGAGAGACTACTGCTGTCGAGAGATCATCTTACTATTTTTGGGGTTTTTCTTTTGGTGCTGATTCTATCTCTGAGGAAGTTGTGGGTTTTTCTCCTTTATGGTTTCCCTGAGGAAAATTTTTGTGTTCATTGTCTCTTATGTTTGATTTCTGTGCTTGTTATTCTCTTAGTTAAAGATCCTAACATAATGCTAGCTTGAATGATAAAAATATAACATGGTATCAGAGCTAACCTAAGAAGAAGACACTGTGTAGCTGCAAAAACTAGGGCTTCCTACTTTTTGGATCTCTCTCCACATATTTTCAGAAAAAGAAGGTTGGGATGACTCTCCTCTCTAGGGCGCATCTTTCTGTCGAAGCAAAATCTGATTCTGAGCATTTTCAGTTTTTGACCCGACACTACTACCGAAAATTAGGGATTTCCATAGAAGTGGAATTTTTGAGTGAGCCTAGGCCTAGATTGATCTCCTCCTCAAAATAAAAGTTTAGAGATCAAGATCAAAGTTTTTGGTTGGGTATAACTCTAGGAAAGTCAAACGCTAATCTGCTCCTGAACCACCTCTATAGAAATTCAGCTCCAGATCTAGATCCGACATCTTAACCTGGTAAGATCTAAATATTTTGTATTTCCATTTGAGGTTCTCTGTTAAGATGTCTCATCATACCAATCTTGATGAAAATATTGAGGGAGCGGATAACTTTCAAGCCTAGAAGTATAGGATCTCCCTCGTCCTAGAAGAAAATGAGTTGGACTCTTACATCAATGAAGAGGTTCTAGTTCCAAAGGGAGGTGAGGCTAAGGCCTTACACAAGAAGAAAATGGTCATGGCTAAGAGGATTATTTCTAATTCAATCAAGGATCACCTCATACCATAGGTGTCCTTCCTACAGACACCTAAAGCTATGTTTAATTCCTTGACCAAACTATTTGAAGGAAAGAACATAAATCAGAAGATGACTTTGAGGATCCAGTTGAAGAATGTGAAGATCCAGAATGCGGAGACCATATAGTCATACTTCACAAGGGTCTCCCAAATCAAAGAACAACTTGATGTAGTGGATGAAGAAGTGGAGAATGTAGAGATTGTAATGACCACCTTGAATGGTCTCCCTAGGACATGGGACTCTTTCATTCAAGGGATCTGTGCTAGAAAGAAGCTAGTCAAGTTCAATAGACTATGGGAAGAATTCTCACAAGAAGAAGCTCGAGAAGAAAATATGGGAAGTGAAGATCAATCTCTCATAGTACAATCCAAGAAGAACATAAGGGACTATAATAATTCTAAAGGTAAGCATCCCTCCTCCAGAAAAACTCAACTCAGATGTTATACTTGTGATGAAATAGGACACTATGCCAGAGATTGTCCTAGAAACAAAAGAAACTCCCATAAGAAGAAAAACAACAAGAGAAGACATCATGCTCATGCTTCAGAAGATGATGAACCTTCCACAAAGAGAATCAAGCAATAAAGTGATGATTTTTCAAGTGATGAAGAATATGTTTTGATTTCTGCTCTCACGGAAAACATCACACATGGAAGCAATGATTGGCTTATAGACAGTGGGGCTTCCAAACATATGACAGGATTCAAAGAGTCCTTTTTGAAATTATCAAAACATGAATCACCCCACAAGGTGAAACTTGGAGATGATTACTAGTATCCAATAAAAGGTAGTGGGGAATCCTCCTATAAGCTAGACTCTGGAAATTCTATGAAGATGAAGGATGTCTTATTTGTACCAGGAATAAAGAAGAAACTCCTCTCCATATCTGCATTAGATGCAAAAGGCATAAGGGTTGCATTTGTAGATGGACAAGTCCTTATGTGGCCAAAGGGAAAGACTATAGATGATGCAATAATAATTGGAGAGAAAGAGGGAGGACTATACAAATTGAAGGGCCAACGAGAACAAGATTTGGTCCATGAATCAGTAGAGCCAAATTAACTTTGGCATAGAAGGATTGCACATGTACACTACAAAGCACTACCACTTGCAAGAAAATTTGTTGAAGGACTTCCATAAATTCAGACAAAACATGACGGTGTCTATAAAGGATGTGCGAAAGGAAAGAACACAAAGAAGACATTTCCAAGTTGTGAGAGCAAGGCAAAAGGAATCTTGGAAATCATTCACTCTGATGTATGCGAGCCAATGTCATCTAGTTCATTAAGAGGGTATGTATATTATGTTTCTTTTATTGAGGATTTTTCTAGGAAGACATGGATATACTTCTTGAAGAACAAAGATGAAGTATTCAGCAAGTTCCAGGAATTCAAAACCTTCATCGAGAACCATAGAGAAAAGAAGATTAAGAACTTTCGATCAGATAATGGCGGAGAATTCACATCAAATGAATTCAAAGAATTATGCAAAGATTCAGGGATTAAGAGGGAGTTAACCACTCCATATAATACACAACAGAATGGGGTTGCGGAAAGGAAGAATAGAATGATCATGGAAGCTACAAGGGCCATGCTTCATGATCAATATCTTCCCATGCATCTATGGGCCGAAGCTTCTAGAACAACAGTGTATGTATAGAACCGTACTCCACACAGAGTACTCAAGAACAAGACACCTGAACAAGTCTTCTCTGGAAAGAAACTAGAAGTCAGCCATCTCAGAATATTCGGCTGTCCAGTGTACATACATATTCTGAAAGAAAAAAGGACAAAGTTAGATCCTTCAGGAAGGAAGGGTATATTTGTGGGATACTTTGAAAGCTCGAAGGATTACATAATATATTCCTAGGATTCAAGAAGATCGACATCAGTAGGGATGTAACATTTGACGAAGAATCAACTTACAACAAATCCATAAAGAGACCTGTTGAAGATCCCAAAGAAACAGAAGTACCTAGAATTCATGACACAACCATGAATGAAGAAATTCAAGAAGAAGATTGAGAATTAGAAGAACCTCAAGAACATGTAGATCCACCTCAGGAGAAGAATCCTCACAATAGGAAACCTACTTGGGTACGAGAAGCTATCCAAGGTGCAGAAAGATATGGGGCTCCAGAAGAAAATCACAAAGAAAGAAAAAGAACCAGGTCATGCTTTAGCTATGTAGCCTTATTATGTGACTTGATCGATAAAGAACCTTCCAAATATGAAGAAGCAACATAAAGGAAAGAATGGAAGGATTCTATGATTGAAGAGTATCATTTGATCATGAAGAATGATTTCTGAGATTTCGTCCCAAGACCAGAAGGGAAGTATGTTGTAACTTCCAAATGGATCTATAAGATCAAGCATGCCAAAGATGGCAGCATAGAGAAATATAAATCAAGATTTGTGGCTCGTGGCTTCTCCCAGAAAGAAGGAATAGAGTATGAAGAAACTTTTGCACCTGGTGCCAGATACACTTCCATCAGTCAATACTTTCTTTGGCTGCGGTGATGAAATGGAAGATAGATGAGATGGATATCAAGACTGCTTTCTTGAATGGTGTAGTGGAAGAGGAAGTGTACGTGGAGCAACCACTTGGTTTTGAGACACATGATAGGGAGTCTCATGTGTGTAAATGGAAGAAAGCACTGTACGGTTTAAAATAGGCACCCAGGACATGGTACGACAGAATTGATATCTTTCTATCTAGTTTGGGCTTTACCAAGAGTAAAGCAGATTCCAACCTTTACTACAAGGATGAAGATGGTAACCCAGTGATACTCCTACTGTATGTAGATGATCTATTTGTAACAGGTATGGATGGTTTGATTGCTGATACGAAGAGGAAGCTTGCTACCAAGTTTGAAATCAAAGTCTTGGGTACGATGCACTATTTTATAGGCATGGATGTGTGGTAGAATGTGGATGGAATATCCCTCGGACAAGGGAAGTATGTAGTAGAGATCCTGAAGAGATTTGGGATGATATACTGCAAGGCCATGACCACAACTATGGCATCGAACCTAAAGCTATTGAGTGATGCTTCATCTAAGTTGGTTGATGCCATGATGTATCATCAAATGATTGGGTCCTTGATGTACCTGATTGTAACACCCCGGTTTTGACCCCATTTGCATGATGTATATAATGTAATTAATCGTGGTGAGGAGCTAAAGGCAAAATCCCCACCATCGATTTGGTTGTGTATGT
>LPNX010904230.1:132637-168125 GCA_001517045.1 Pseudotsuga menziesii
ATAATCAGCAGAAGCAACACACATATACATTCCAGCATTCATATGCTCATTATAGTTCGTGATACAGTGGATATAATCGTAGGGATGAAGTAACAACAGTACTTATCTTTTGATGAAGAATCCTGCAACCAGCTACGTCGCTGCAACGTTCCACCCAACCATAGGCCAGCGTGCTCATCAATCTCTCAACACACTGCCACCCCCGAGCTAGGCATGATTCCTCCAAGGATAAGGGTCAATGCAGGCTTACACATAGCTAAGGGACACAATCAGCAAACCAATACAGCTGGGTTTACCAGGCCATCAACAAATTGGCCAAGACAGCATCGTCCAAGGGACAACCACTGCATACCCGCAGCCAAAAAACCCTTCACATCCCTGTGAAGAAGCAAAGATGACCAAGGATAATCCAAACAACGATGAGCACAGTTCAAGCCCACAAGGAAACACGGAGCTGTTATTGGCCCTATCGTGGCCAAAACAACTCAGCTGCAACCCAAAACCAGGGTACTCCAGTAGCCACAAACATACAATGAATGATAGCAACAATTCACAGTCCCAAAACAGGGAAATTCAACCAACAGGTTGGAATCAACAGCCCACAGCACACACAATTCCTCCAGCTAATGGCTGGGAAACTTACATAGTCCCAAACAAAGGAGAAGCAAACTCCCAGTGTGGATAGAGGGAAACTCAACCAACGGATTAGAAATCCATAGTGGCCCAAAACGAATTTGAGCACCATAGCCAACAAAATGTAGGGAAGACAACAATCCCAAAATGTAATCAGTGAGCATGGCTCACGACATGGAAAAACGAATCCAACGGTCTGTGCGTGAGGGAACTTGCACCAGACCACAAAACACAGAGGAAAACATACCCGATTTCTCTCTATGGAAAATGTGAATATCCACTGATAAGCAGCTCCCTTCCTGTCTGCGTGAGAAGTTAAGGCCGTGAGAGAACAACTCGCTGGTCTCTGCGCAAATGGAAAGAACGCCACCACAGGCCAACGAATCAGTGCGAGAGTGAGCAGCAGATGGGATTCCTATGTGAGGACAAACAGACAGTCGTGAGGCACCAACCGACCATGGAAGAATGGAGTCGTGAGAGAGTGGAGTGAAGGCAGTTGTGGGTGAAGTGAGCGTGTGGGCAAGGGACTGACAGCCCTGCCACCCCACTCCCAAGGACAATAACTGCCCCAACCACCAGCAGCCATAACTCCTCAACTAATCCCCAAAACAATAAAGAGGTTGACAAGGGAAGACTAAAAAACAAAACAAGGTGGCAACACATGGGTTTTTCCCCCATACCAAGGTTTGACATCCCCCACCCCTTATCCTTTGGAACCATGCCCTTTTCATTCAACGGTGCATTGCCGTAGCTGGTTGTGGTTTTAGTTTTAATTGATGTGCGTATTTACATGATGCCACATTATAATGTGCCGGATAGCATGACATACCATCGACAACTACCCCTATTGCTGAAACATACACGACCAAATCGATGGTGGGGCTTTTGCCTTGAGCTCCTCACCATGATTAATTACATTTTATACATCATGCAAACGGGGTCGAAACCGGGGGTGTGACACTCATCCAACCCCTTTAATGTTTTGTTGGGTAGTTGAGGCAGTTATGGCTGGGAGTGGTGGGTGGTAGGATTGTTAGTCCTTCCCCACGCCCACACTCCACCAGCAGGTTGACCTCACGTTGGTAAGCAAAAACCATCGCCATCCTCTCCAATGTGGGTTCACTCTCACGTAAGGACACGTAGGGGTCAGTTCATCATCCTCCCACAGAGAGACATTCTATTTTTCCTCACACAGTTTTTCCCATCATTTTCCTCATGCACCAGTTGAGGTTCTCCTTTGGTTTTGTGCATGCAGCGAGCTGGACGAGTGGCCTCAAAGGCATGATTTCTGCTGTGTATGTGAAATAGTCATGGTTTTTATCTACGATCAGGCTTGCTGTTGGGTTAACCCACGATTTGGGTTGCTGTCGTTCTTCCCCGATTTTTGGGTGCTGTTGAGAGTCCGATTTCCTTCTTCCATTTAGGACTGTGTGTGTTTCCTTCTTCCATTTTTGGACTGTGTCTTTTCCTTTGTGCACAAGTTGAGATTTTGCTCTTTTTCCCTTTTTCTGCCTGTGTAAGTTCTCCAGCCATTACATTGGGGAATTGTGTGTGCTGTGGGCTCGTGGATGTTGGTTGGCTGTTGATTGCCACATCCGTTGGCTGAGTTTTCCCATGTCTATGCTGGGAGTTCTGCTTCTTTCCCAATTGCAGACTACGTAATGTTGCCATCATTTCATTGTGAGTTTGTGGCTATTGATGTACCCTGGTTTTGGGTTGCTGCTGAGTTGTTTTGGCCATGCTAGGGCCAAGAACAACTCTGAGTTGTCTTGTGGATCTGAACGGTGTTTCACCTTTTGGTTGGGATTGTCACCCGATTGTCTTTTCCTTCTTCACAGAGCTGTGATTGGGTTGTTTTGCTGTGGTATGCAATGGTTGGGCTTTGGACTGTTGAGAGTAGGATTATAGGTTGGGTATGCTTGAGAAGGCTGGTGTTGAGGCCACCATCTTAGCATTTAGCCTTTCCCAGGTCTTTGACATCCTGGTAAAACCCTACTGTGTGGGTTTGGTTGATTGGAAAACCTTGGCTATGTGTAAGCCTGCATTGATCCTTATTCCTTGAGGAATCTTGCCCAGCTCGGGGGTGGCAGTGTTACTGAGAGATTGATGAGCATGCTGGCCTATGGTTGGATGGAACGTTGCAGCGACGTAGCTGGTTGTGGGGTGAATTCTTCATCAAAAGATGAGTACTCCTGACTGTTTCATCTCTGCAATTATATCTACTGTTTCACGAGAAATGATGAACATGTTGAATGCTAGAATGTATATGTTTGCTTCCGCTGAATGTTGAGGAACTGTGCATCTTTGTATGATGGATTATGCATTTGATTATGTATTATGTTTAAGATTTTTAATATCAGCATTTATCCTTGTTCATGTTAATGGGGTTGTCTGCCCGTTTGTTTGGTGTTAGTAGCGTCCTCTTCGCTGGTCGAAGGGTCGGGGACGTTACACTAATGAATACAAGACTAGATATTTTCTTTGCTATGAACACCTTGAGCCAGTTCCCGACAGATCCGAGACATGTTCACTTGATTGATGCAAAGCATATTCTGAGGTACCTAAAGGGCACAGTTGATTATGGGCTTAAGTATAAGGCTGATCAGAAGATTAACCTAGAAGGTTATGTTGATTCAGATTGGGCAGGCAGTGCCATCAATAGAAAGAGCACTTCAGGGTGCTGCTTCAGTATGGGATCAAGTGTGATCTCTTGGTTTAGCAGGAAATAGTCTTGTGTGGTACTGAGTACAGCTGAAGCAGAGTATGTCGCAGCTTGTTTAGCTAGTTGTGAGGCAGTATGGCTGAGGAAGATATTGTCTGATTTATTTGATCTCTAGTTGGATGCTACTTGTATATATTGCGACAACCAGAGTTGTGTGAAGTTTTCTAAGAACCTAGTGTTCCATGACAAGTCAAGGCATATCGAGATTAAATATCACTATATCAGGGATATGGTGCAGAGAGGAGCAGTGAAGCTCCAGTATGACATCATCATCACGTTTTTTCAGGTATTTCTTGTTTTTGGGGTAGTGGGTCCCATCAAAAGTATGTCGAGTGGGTACTCGTTGGATGTGGAATTGAATTCCACATCCAACGAGCTCTCTCGTTCGAAATTTGAGTAAAAACAAAGGGAGATATGTTGAAAATATGAACAAAAAGAGTAGTTTTTTTATGATAACTATCCAAAAATTTATATTAAAAATTTGTTTAAGAGATGCTCCCTATTTGAATTTTAAAACATTTTGATTGGCTAATACATGATGACATGGAATTTGTATTATTTTTGGAAGGCCCATTTTAAATTGAAATTTCCTCTAATGAATATGAATCGATTGGATAGAAAACACCAAGTAATATTAAACTATTTTGACAAAACCATTAAATGTACACAGGATAATGGAAAAGATGTAAAAGTAAAAGAGATTCTTAGGAAGGCTATAATCAGAAAAATATCTATGTTACAAATGAAAATATCAATAAAAAAAGGATGTAAAGTGCATGTTTTCTATATAATGAATGATAATGAAAATGAAAATAACCTTAAACTAGAAGACATACAAGTTTTGAAGGAGTTTGAAGACATCTTTCCAGAACAAGTCCATGGAATTCCTCCGAAAATAGACATTGAATTCATGATCGATCTGATATATGGAGCGGTACCAACATCGAAAGATCCTTATTGAATGAACATAATATAACTTACGGAGATTAAATCTCAACTACAAGAATTGATTGATAAAAAGTATATTCGACCTGGTGTCTCTCCTTGGGGAGCACCAATCTTATTTGTGAAAAAATAGATGAAACCTTAAGGTTGTTCATAGACTATCGATAGTTAAACAAACCGATGCTCGCTACCCTAGATAGATGATTTATTCGATCAATTTCATGTAGAAACTATATTTTGAAAGATTCACTTAATGTTTGGTTATCATCAAGTACGAATAAAATATGAGGACATCTTTAAAACTACATTTAGGACCCGCTATGGTCACTACGAGTTTGTTGTAATGACTTTTGGGTTGAAAAACACACCTACTACATTTATGTATTTAATTAACAACATCTTATTTAACTATATGGATAAGCATGTGGTTATCTTCATCGAAGACATACTAATCTACTCAAGGAGTGAACAAGAACATAAGGACATTTAAACAAAGTTATGCAAATATTAAGAGAACAACAACTGGATGCAAAGTTTAGTAAATGTGATTTATTTAAAGATACTATTCAATACCTCAGACACATACTGTCCAAGGATGGAATCTCTGTCAACCCTAACAAAATCAAGGCCATCATTGAATGGTCGGTTCCTAAAAATGTAACTGGAAATAGATCATTTATGGGGACTATCGGATACTACTAGAAGTTCATCGAAGTATTTTTTAAGATTTCCTACCCCACAACTTCATTACAAAATAAAGGTAAAAAGTTTGAATGGAATGAAAAATGCATGAAAGCTTTAATAAACTAAAACATCTACAAACTACTGCCCCAATCCTAAAGATTGTTGATTCGTTCAAGAACTTCGTTATATGTATCGATGCTTGAAAGGAAGGGTTAGGAGGGGTTTTAATACAAGAAAAACATGTTGTGGCATATGAATCTAGGAAATTAAAAGAATAGGAAAGGAATTATGCTACACACGATTTGGAATTTTCTACCATAATTCACGCCTTAAAAATGTGGCAGCATTGTGTAATTGGAAGGAAATTCCTACTTATGTCAGATAACATAAGTCTTAAATATTTATTTGATCAACAAATTTAAATGTGAGACATGAAATAGGGCTTTCCTTCATAAGTGAATATGATTTTGAAATCAAACACATAAAAGGAAAAGAAAACAAAGTGGAAAATGCTTTAAGTCTCCATGTAAATTTACTATTTGCAATAAGAAACTATGAATGTGATATGGAAAATCAGATCCTATGTGCTGAAATTTATGATAGGGAATATCAAATTTTAAAAGAAAAGACTGCTAAAAATGAACAAAATTAAGTAAAAACAATTTTCATCCTAAATAAACAAGGATTGTTTTTGTATCAAAACAGGTTGTACATACCAAATATAGCATAAATCAAACTTATAGTTATTAGTTAGTTACACAAACGACCGTATTCAGGGCATCTTGTATACCAGAAGATGATCACGATGATTAGAAAAGATTTATTTTGGACAAACATGAAGAAATAAGTGTCATAATACTTATCTCATTACATGGAATGTTATAAAGTTAAGGGAGAACATCAACATCCAGCATGATTGTTGCAGCCACTACCCATTTCAGAATGGAAATGGGAAACAATTAGTATGGATTTTATTGCAGGCCTACCAAATAATTTCTGACAACATGATTCAATCATGGGCATAGCTGATAAATTAAGTAAGGATGCTCATATTATTCCTATTAAATATACCTATAAAGATGTTAACATTGAAGATATTTTCATGAAAGAGATATTCAGGTTACATGGTGTACCAAAATTAATGTCTCAGATAGAGACGCAAAATTTACAGGTAACTTCTGGAAAGCTTTGTTTAAATGTCTAGGAACACAATTGAATTCAGTACTGCATATCATCTGCAAATAGATGGGAGGATTGAAAGAGTAAACCAAGTCCTATAGGACATGCTAAGGATGTATGCCATGGACAAACTAGGTAAGTGGGAAGACTACATACACTTAGTCGAATTCGCTTTCAATAATAATTTTCATGTTTCTGCATGTATGAATTCTTTTAAAATATTATATGTACGCATGTGTAATACTCCAATTTCATTGAGTAGTCCAGTGGATCGGTTAATAATAGGACCTGATTTATTAAAATATATCGAGCTAATCATGAAACACGTACAACAAAACATGAAGGGTTCCCAAGAAATGAAGAAAAGTTATGCTGATTTAGAAGAAATCCTAGAGAGTTCTAGGTGGGTGAACATGCGTATATAAAAGTAAATCCCAAGAAAATTTCTTGAAGATTGGGAAAGTATTCAAAGTTGGCACACATGTATTGCGGGCCATTTGAAATTTTGGAAAAGAAGGGCCGGTTGCGTACCAGTTATCCCTACTACCAGTTGTTAAAGTGCATAATGTGTTTCACGTTTCTATTTTAAAAATATATGTTCATGATGTTTCTCATGTGATTTATTGGAATGTGATCCATGTGGAACTCGAAGGATAGTTACAAGTGGGGCTAGAGCACATTCTCGATAGGAGAGAAATTTTACTCCAGAACCGTACCATCGAACAAGTCAAGGTGCAATGGAAGCACATTAGTTTGGAAGAATCTACTTGGGAACTGGAAAGTAATATGCATGAGGCATATCCAATCTTATTCAAAGATGATAATATGGAAAAATAAAGCAGGAAGCTTATAACACCGAGGATGGTGTTATCCTTGAAGGGGATGTGTATGTAATGTAACAAGAATTATTAATTTATTATTAATTTTTCTGAAAAATACTTTAACTATTATTTTTATTATTTTATTATTTTTGGCAGAAATTCAAAAATAAAATATTTTGTAATAAATCAATTTTTATTAAATAAAATATGTTGAAGGGGGGCAAAAGTGGATATAGTTGTTAAAGAGTGTTTGATGACCCACAAGAGGAAAATACAAGTTGTTGAAGCTACTGAGTAAGAGCTAAATATGTAGGAGGCATCATCCCCAAAAATCAGGTCACAACTCCTAGTTGAGTGCTAAAGAGAGGGAGGCTCATAAATTACCAACTCCTAGGAAAAATACTATATATTAGTGTCCATAAGCAACATGAGTCCCATCATTGGACAAGGATTGAATTTGAGAATGCAAGAGATGGTGCATTGAATTGTTTGCTCTTATGGTTAAACAAATAGACTCGAGTGTTCTAGAGCAAGTAACTTAGCTACTCTGGGAGTTGGTTAGGAGGAACAACTTATCCACTTTTTTTTTCCTAGCATTGATGTCAAGTTCATAATATATGTTTTAACTTGACTGTAGAATGTTTTATTCTAGATCTTAAGAGGTTAATGTAGGACCTAGTATGTATCATTTAGTTTAATTATGATATGACTGAATGTACATAAATGGATATGTATCATTTATTTCCAATTTCTTTCTATACTACCAATTTAGTAATGCATCATTGTATTCCGTATCTATATAATTTTCATAGTATGTAATTAGAAACTAATAATAGGTATAATCCTGTTGGACACACGAGGTACACTGAGAGGGGGGGGGGGGGAATCAATGTGCGCAACTTTTATTACTTTTTTACTTTTAACAATCAACAACTTATTCAATAATATGCGTTATCACATTATCATATCATCATCAACATTATTATCATAATTATATCATCATCACATAAGAAGCATAACATGAAACACAGAACACCATATTTTACGTGGAAACCCAAGTCCTAGGGGAAAAACCACGGAAGACTCTCTAAAATAGTTTTCTGGAAATAAATGGAAGGAGGAAATGACCCCCTTATTACAAAGACTTCAATTTTCTAGCTGCAACTGGAAGGAGGCTACAACCCCCTGATTTACAGGCTACAACCTCAAGGAAACTACAACTCCCTAGTTCTCTGGCTACGACTGGAAAGAGGCTATAATCCCCTTTCCTTTCCCTATCCTGGCACCCTTATATGAAGATAGAAATTATTGAACCACTACCACACTGATCCTACAGACCCGCTTATCATCACTTGTATTGCACTGTACAATTTATACCACACTGCACAACCTATACCACACTGCACAACATGTACCATACTTCACAACTTATACCACACTGCACAACCACTACCACTACTAACCAATGCTCATCATCTGATCACTACTCATCAACCAATCATTTTCCATTGTATCATAGTGCTCATCAACTAGTACAATCAACCTATCCAATCACATTGTACCAATCAATATTTTTATCACATAAACCAACTCGGTCAATCTAATTTTGTACACCAAACTAATCCCACTTGTCTCAAACCAACTTCTCATACAACTCAGCCAATCTAAGTCATACCAACTGCACATAAAGCAACTTGTGCCAATCTTTCTCAACTGGACCAACTTGTACCAAGATGCTTGTGTACTCGTGCCAAATCAATCATATACTTAAGTTAATCTAATAAAGTGCTCTAATAGTCAAACAACCCTTCTTACTTGGCCTAGTTCATCAAGAGACACGTTTGAGAAACCAAGAGACTTCACATACGATCAACCAAACTTGATCCAATCACACTCAACTCAATGACACGACAACAAACCTCCATCACAGTTAAGGAATACTTGACAGTTAAACATGATATAACTCAACCAAGAAGATAGAAGACTTAACCAACTATGTCAAACTCAATCAATATCATAAACTCTTAGACACAAAATTATTTTTCACTATACTCAAATCAAGTCAACAAATCAAACAAATATCAAGCAAATAGTCACTTACAACATTGTCAAAGGTTTTCATTAATAATCAATAACAATCCAACTCCCCTTAGGTCAAGGACATAATGATCAACACTTGTCAAACTAGTTTTCAAAGAAAACATTTAGGTTGATAAAATAAATAACTCACAATATCTACTAGATACATGTCAACTTCTCATTCAATACTACACTTATACAATAGTCAAGATAATTACCAAGATCTATGCCAACAACATCCAAGATAATCATCAAGATCACATCAATATATTTTCCAAGATAACCATCACCATAGCCTCCATAACATATTCAAAGAATTAAAATATATATAACAATATATAGACTCACATACGAAGATCAAAGAGGAACTTTATCCATGAGAGACATGTTCCATTACAAGAGAAACCATGAAGCATGAAGCATACCTTATTGAAGATCACAAGATGATGAAAAATTACAAAAACCAAAATAAACTCTATATCATTTCATCACACATCCCTCGTAACAATATTTTCAACGAGTGAAGAATTTTGTAATTCTGATTCTGTATGAGAAAGTTATGCCAACTTTAGTGAAGATGCCTAGAAATTTCTCTATCACAAAATTTCGCACTTTTCTCCAAGAGTTGGGAAATTCCTGAGAGTATCGATAATGAGCAAATGAAATGTTTGATATTCTATTTATATAGTTTGTGGAGAAAATTTATTACCTTGGTCTGACATGCATATCACTTAATTACAAATAATTAAATTCTCTTTTGTTTAGTCGACTCACCCAAAAAGGTGGGGTACACAAACTTCAAAAATCCATATCTCTTCAACCGTAATGAGTTAGAAGATGTTATACATATAAATGGAAATGGATTGACGAGAACTATATCCTTATGATGGGTTTATTTAAAAATTCTTGGTATATTACCCTTAAATTATTCAATATATATAGGACATCAAACACGCCACGCATGAGGGTGCCAAAGACCATACCATCAACTACAAGATTTTCAAATTGTTCTTTCAAAGTATTCTTCAACATATCAAGGCACATACATGGGATATACCTCCATCTACATCCCAATAGACATATAACCACAAATAGGACCATACATCATCAAGGATCAAGACCCAAGGCACCACATGCAAGGGTTTCAAGGACTCTCTCGAAGATATCATATAATATTTAAACAAAATACTTTCCATGGAATTAAAGGGCTTCAACACCATCATGTTCAAAGGTCTCCATATCATTAAAAACATATCCAATGGTTCCACTATATATATTCATCACCATAAGAGTACCAACACCCCCAAAAGAGGGGTACAAAGACCTCACCACTAGTTTGCAACACCTTATGGGCTTCATATGCATGACTGCAAGGATATTACATGTCAGTGAGCATATAACATCCAAAGGGCATCAAATCACCATACATGTGGGTTCAATACCTAAAATTTCAAGGACACCAAGGACCCCATAAGAATCGGTTCTAATATACCACCATAAGTGTGGGTTCCAAGACATAAGTCTCCACATGCAAGAGGATCAATATATAAGCTTTTGGACTCAAGGACCCCATAAGAACTTAACAACCTCAAGACCAACCAATTCAAGAAATGGGATTCATCATCAACACATCAAGGAATTAACACACATGAGCCACATCATCCATCCAATAACCAATCAAGATACCAAAATAAGTACAAGAATAACAAGAAGCACAAAGACCAATAACCATAGATTAACCATGAGTAAGGAACTCGACAATGGACTCAAATGGGACCATGATACAACTTAGGAGCACTTGACCAAGTTAATGGGTAACCAGGGATTTTTAATTTGATCTAAGGCTTCCAATGGATTTAAGCTTGGTCTTGGACAAGGTCAAAAGGGATCCTCTAACACAAACAAACACAAGAAAAAAAATAACCCTCAGGGGCTCAACAAGGGGCACTAGGGACTCAAAAGTTGGCATCAATGATTGGACACCATTGGAATCAATGACAACTTGATCAACAATCTCTCCCTTTGTCATTGATGACAACACCATAAGTCCTCTTCAGAACAAGCTCCCCTTGTCAACAAAACTTCTCTCCCCCTTTGGCATCAATGGAAAAGGGTACATCTTTTGACCATACTGCTCCTCCTCAAGGCATTCTCCCCCTTAGGCCATTCTCCCCTATCATCAACTTCTCTTCCTTTTCAACTTTGCTTCATGTTTTCATTAATGGCATCAAGAACTTCTTTTGGCACTACTTCTTCCCTTATCACTGAGAATATAAGCTTCTTCGATGGAATTGTATTCTGTCACACAGATACTGCTAGAGAAAACTACTATATGATACTCACATATGATAATTAGGTACATATCTCCTTTTACACATTCTTCATACACTTCATATCACTGGTCGATAGTCTTCAAAATGGAATTGGTTTTTTCCCAAGATTTTCATCATTTTTGCTTTGATTTACTAACTTTATTCTCCATACTTTGGTAGGATGATGGTTCTTCATGTCATTCGATTGAACTTGCTTTCTTCTCCAAACTTTAACTTGTCCCTGAATCCTGCAATTCTTTGCAAAATGGCCATAATGATAGCAATTGTAACACTGAACCAAAAATGTACTTTGATTTCTTTCTAGAGTGATTATGTCACGAGCTCTGCAATGAATGGATTTGTGACCATAGTTGTTACACTTGTAGTAGTGACCATGGACCCTTGTAGGATACCTCTAAGTAGTAACTTCTCTTGATTCTTGATTATCATGGGAACTTCTGAGACTACATGTATTATTATTAGTCTTTTCTTCTTTTACTATAGATATTTTACTTTATTCAATGTTCTTATCGATCTTGGAATTTGTCTTTAACTGAATAGTTGTTTTGTCTAGATCTTTCTTCAGAGACAAGATATTCAATTCTTTTTTTTGACGAATTTCTATCTTTTCTTGGAGTTGTCTCGTTAGATATGCTTCTATCTTCTTGAAATCTTCTACCTGTTTGTTCAGAGAAAAGATAGTGTCTTCAATTTGTTCTTTGGAATTTCTATCATCCTCGTGGGATTGTTGCATTTGACCTTTGAGTGCATTATTCTCCTTTTTGAGTTCTAAGAGGTCATTTTCAAATTCAAAGTTTGTCATGCATACCTTCCATAACTCTGCCTCCAAGGATTTGATTTCAAGTTCTCGTTTTCTTGTTAAATTTTCTTCCAATAGTTATTTAGTCTTGTACGAACTTATCTCATTGTATTCATCTTGTAGCTTGCATACTAACTCTTTTTATTTATCTTCTAGTAGTTTATGAGATTGACCATTTCTTCTGATTGCTTTTGAATACATGTGGCTGACTTCTCAAGCTTGTCTTTCAAAGAGATGGATATGGCTTCTTTAATTCTAGTAGCTTCTTCGACTTGGAGTTTTAGATCAATTATGGTCTGTGTGGCCTTCTTAGATTCTTCTTGATTCCTCTTCTTAGATTTGTCCAATTTCTCTTGCAATAGCTGGTTCTGTTCACAAATATTTTTCACTTTTTGCAAAACATTAGTAGTTTCATTTTCTATCATAGTATCCGCTAAATTTCTACCATAATTCAGAGAGAAAGTATTTTCATCATAATATGAAGTATTCCATTCTAATCCAATATTAAATGTATACATATTGATTTATATTATTTTAACTTTTAATAATCGTTGAATATAGAGGTGTGATTTATCCTTGGAGAGAATCCTAGGATTTGTCCTCCTCTTAGGAAAGTTTGGTGTAACTCTTTTCGCCATGTGTCTTTTTTGGGAGAAACGTGTAGGCCTATCATCCTTTTGTTGAGTGATCAGTCATGTATTTGTATCTTTGGCAAGTTTTCAATGAGGTATAATTATTAAGTTAGGCATTGTAATTTGGGGGGATGGAGACTCAGATTGAGAGGATGGCTTATGATATGCCTCTGTGGATTGCATAGGATTGAAATGGATATCAATTTTGTAATGACTATCAACGTTTGTATTATCTGAATCGTGTTCCAATTTTTTTTCCTTGGTCTGGTATATATATATATGTATGTATGTATGTATGTATGTATGTATGGATACGTTAAGGTATAAACTATGCCTACATTCTTCACTTGTTTTATAACAAATCTGATTTGTGGTGTAAATTTTTTATTAACCTCAAAAGTTTGGAATATATATATATATATAGAGAGAGAGAGATTAATGCATTAATGTAATACTATTCCTGCTTAGATCTGAATCATGCTAACCCTTGCATCCCATTTTTTGTTGATATAAATCTTAACCTTACTGTGATTTACAGTTCGATCTAATCTCCAAACCTCCTTTTCCTTTGTTTTGAATTGATTTATGATTTGAACTCTGCTTATGATTTACATTTGGATCTAATATTGTGTTGGGTATTTGGTGGAGTTCTGGATCTGGTGAGACTTGTTTTGTATCGTTCTGCTAAATGTGCTCATTGTGGAGTTATCTATCAGACCCAAATCTTTGTATGCAATTGGATTCAAATCATGGTATATGTTTGGACCCAAATGGTTGTATGTGCTTGGTTTCAAATTGTGGTCTGCATTTGTGTAATCGTTTTCTAACCATTGATCTGTTAGAGTTGTGGATTTAGATGAAGGCCGAATCGTAGCCAAAAGATACAACCTTTTATATGTTTAGATCGTTGGATTTAAATGAGGGTAGAATTGTATTCAATCACGATTGGCTGGAAAGATATGAACTCTGTGATAACTTCCGTATCAGTTTTATATTGAGTCACTTATTTCAAACCTGTGCCTAATTTTATAGGTTCAATATATATGTCATATTGAAAGATATGGATTTAACTAAATTTATAGGTTAAATATATATCAAATTTGTTAAGCATTATCTGAAAATTGTAGTCTATATATGTAAACCCAACACGTGTGTTTGATTCCTAAATAGATAAAAAATGTGATTTGAGTCTTTGTTCCTTGATTGTGATTGGATGGTTGTAGATATGAATATATATATCAAACTTGTTAAGCATTTTAAGAAGATTGTAGTTTGTAAATGTAAACCCAACACCTGTGTTTGATTCCTAAATAGATGAAAAAAATGTGATCCTAAGTGTTGGTGCCATGATTGTGGTTGATGGTTGTAGACATTAATATATTTACATAAAAGGATCATGACTCTTATTGTGGGAATGATAAACTAAACTAAACTGCATTTTCATAAAATCGTGATCTTCGAACAAAGTAAAGGATTAAAATGTGACCTGCCTGCATGGAATGATGACACTGATGATGAAATGATATGTATATTCATATTCATGATCATTGGTTATTGAATTTGGCTATGGTAGATATACTTTGATTCATTTCCCATATCTACCCGTGTTGGAATGGTATCCAGATTTACGAAATGTGGATCGGGAGACAATCCCATGTTTGAGTTTTGTGGATAACCTTCACAAAATTGTGGTATTGATGTACCTGCCTTAACATTTGACCCAATTAAGTTGTAAATCTAAACACATGCCATATTAACCTTCGATTCGATGCATTATAGAATCCTCAGTTTGAAACCATAGAATGGGATGTGTTAGTCTTGTTTCCAGGTCTTTAAGAGGTCTGCAGATCATTATCAAAATCTAAATGAATGGTGATACGTCTAGATTGGTATATTTTAGAATATGACTAAGTACAAATGTATCTAATGTTAATATTATATGAAAATATTTTGATCAAGAATATATTAATATTTATGCAAAGGTAGGTAGAATTAGTGGCTTACTACAAGGAAGCCACTACACATCTATTCAAAGGATAAAATATATTGTTTCACTAAAGGACTTAATCTCTTTTCCCTTCTTATAACAGAGATGAAATTCTTTGTGTTTATTCAAATACTATGTTCCGTGTAAAGGAATCTAAGAGTTGGTATTTGAGTAAGTATCCTTCATATTCTTGATAAAATAAACATTTTAGTGGGAATGGAATTTATGATTAAAATACTAAGATATGTCATAATCTCGAATTTAGGATTATACATTGTCTAGATAAGCTTTGCAAAAGAATTTATTGTCTCTCGAACCTAGTGGATTCGTCGCCCCATCTTGGGGGTGGCTCTAGGAGGAACACCTACGCTAAATAGAGTCAATGGTTGGGAGGAAAACTCGTACGCACGCTTTCAGTCGCACAATCTTTATTCAGATTAAAGTAGTATTTATAATGGTTATCTTTGTTAGGGAATTGTTTTTTATGTTGTTTTCAAGATTAGTATGTAGCTTACAGTTTTTGGATTTATAATCTTATTTATAGCACTAAAATGTATATTTAGTGGTGGCTGCAGAAGCTGTGTCCCAATGGTGGAAATGCATTGGGATAACTCTCGAAAGACAATGTAGAGTAAGTTAGTTGTATATGTGCATACTTTTTAAATTAGTTTCTTTTATCATCTAAAGCATTACTAACCTTGTGATTTTCTCCCCCTAGGAGACTCATACTTCATCTCGGATGGTTGCTACCAGGGGATCAAGTACAAAATATGCTATTTTGATATGGAGGGTGTTAACCATAATTAAAAGATAGGATTAATGTGTAATCATTTTCTCAGTCCAAGGATCGTCTTACGATTAATGTAACAATTGTGTTTTATTATATTATTCAATAAGAATTTCTTATGAAGGTTATCATTATAGTGATTGTATTTGAGGTTCTTAATCTTAAAAGAATGGTTATAATTAAGCAAAAAATTAGATTAATTGGTGTGATTAAATGTTTTTAAAAGAATAAATTTATATTGCCCACCCAAGAATTTATTTAGGTGTTTGGGGTATGTTGCATGTGGTATTAGAGCTCAAGTTGCAACACTTGGACCTATATGGATTGAAAATAAATAATAAGGTACATGTTGGATGAACTAAGAATTGGGTGGTTATAGATAATAGAAAGCAATAAGGTATATATCGAGAAAGTATTTTCCTCTCGTACTATGAGTCATTTCTATTCTAATGCATGAACTATAAGTATATATATAATCTTTTTTTACCCACTAAAATGGAGATAAATATGACAATTAAAATGTAGACTAAAGCAAGTTCCACCATAAACGAAAAACACTATTTATTGTATATCTTTCTCCTTGTCATGATGAATGCACGATAATCTTGGAAATTCGTATAGTGGAAGATCCAATGATGAAGACAAACTAACCTTGCAGGTTTTGGTGTTACAGGAAGTAAATGAGGGGTGCAAAGTTCATTTGAGAAACATATGGATGGACGAGGATTATGCTCAAACTAGAGAGACTAGTTGGTCATCTTAAACGAAATAAGTACCATTTTTGGGTTTTTAGTATAACATGATTCCTATAAAAATAAATTTTGGTTAGCATTATTAAAAAAGGGCCCTAGAATATTGTTAAATGCATTACAATATAGAGTTGTGGACTACTAAATAGTATGTTTATCCTTTGGTAATTCGAAAGGAAAAATTAGGGGAATTTTGAGGTAAAAAATGGGCCTCAAAATAAAAAAATGTACTATTAAAATTCACTTTAAAAGAACCAATCACATTCTAGAGGATGAAATCATCTATAATAGTTGAGGTGGCATTGGTTGAGTTAAGGATAATTATTTGTCAAATTGTAAATAGTGAGTGAAAACCTAAAGTTAACTATATCAATGTTGTAAGTAAAGCACTCATTATAAAAATAGTACTCATAGATTATTTTTGAATATAATATAAATGTATTACAATACTTTAAAATACTTAGAAAAAAAAGTACTCTTTATATTTCACTATAAAATAAATTACAAATATAAAAAATTAAATGTTTTATTCAAATGTAATTATTTTTTTATATTTTAATATAAAATAAATTACAAATACCAAAAAAATAAATTGTCATTTCAAAATTTAAATTATGTAATTACTTTTTCAATATTTAAAATCTATATTTCAAATATTTATTTAAAATCAAAACCATTTAACATATTATAATAAAAACAATTAGATCTTATAATAAAAATAATTTGATAAAATCAAAACCACTTAACATCTTATAATAAAAACAATTAGATCTTATGATAAAAACAATTTGATAATTAATAGTTTTTGTTTTTTAAATACTTACTATACATAATAATTTATTATAATTATTATTTAAATATAAAAATATTTATTTATTTATTTTATAAAAATAAAATATTATATTATAATAAATTACTATATATATTCTAATCCGGTTGAATTTTAATATTAATACCATTTAAAAAAAAAATTTAGGTACTATTCAAGGTTCATATTTTACTATCACATTTTATTCTTAGAAACATTTGCATCTATACTCACATAAATTAGTCACTTATATTAAGTTACAAAAAGAAATACATACATAAAACCTAAAACCTTAATGTAGTAATGTGAATGAACTATTATATCATAATAAGATATTATATTATTAAATTTTTTATTACATATAATAATAATGTTTACTACATATAATAATAATTTTTATTACATATAATCCCATTTACTTAATATTAACTCAACTTTTTCGTGCTAGAAATTTATGTATTATTCCTTCATCTCAATATTAACATTTTTTTTCTAATTTATTTAATGATGTTATTAATTATTGCATTAAAAATGATATGTGATATACATAATATATATCATAAGAACCTATTCAAAATGAGTTTACACATGTGTTTGAAGGTGTATTAAAAATATGAAAAATAAATTAAAAAATGTGTGTTTTTTTAAATTTATAGTTATATATTTATATTTTAAAATTAATTTTTATTTTTAATCTATATATATATATATATATATATATATATATATATAAGAAATGACAATTTATTCATTTAAATTTAACTTTATGTTTAAAATTCAAAATTATAAATACATGGTTTAAGAACATATTTTGAATATTGAAAAAAGTAACTAATGTTTCAAATTTCAAATTTAATATATTTTATTTTATGAGTACATTACTTTATAAGTACATATATTATATTATATTCAAAAGTAATTTATGTACTCAAAAGTACTTTACTTTTAGTCATATCAAATATGATTTTTTTATTGGTTTTATTTTAGACATTTTTTCAATTTAACTTAACCATAGTTACATTGGTTATAGTGTAAGAGATGAGTTGTAATTATACTTTCTTCACAAAATATCAAACTCATAATATTTTATAATGTCTCTTATGAGGCCCATTTTAGACCTCAAAATTCCTCTAATTAGTAATTTAGATTCCAATTAAACTAATACAAGGAAAACCCCTAGAAGAGGGATCTAAACGTTATACCCACGACAAACTTTGTAAAAATATTAAGAAAATAGGAAAACCATTATTCTATAGTCATATGACATATCTCTTGTATCCGAAGTACCCGTATGATAACCCGTGACAAAATTTGAGGTGTCCTATTAATGGAAAACTTTGTGTCTTTAGAAACATGAATTTTGCATGCTTATACATTAGTAGGAAAAACATTGTGTTAATGATGTATATTTACTAGAGACATTAAAGTATTGATTTGTTGTTACAATTTCAAGTATATTTACGATTCTATTGGGAAAGGAATGTCTCCGTAACTTTAAATAATAAGAAATACCATTTCTATTTTCACATGTGCTTATAAGTGAAACCGTTGATTGAAAACAAAGTAAATGATTTTGTTAGAAGCACTCACTGTATGTTATAGAAAAGCATTGAAAGTCAAGTCAATAGACATATGACTACTTAATATTTTAGTCTAAAGAAAATATTGACCCATTTTGGTGTATGTTATTGGTAAATGATTAATGGTATTGTAAAAGTAAGTGACTAAATATAACATATTTGGAATTGATTATTAGAGTTAAAAACCATTTTCGGGTAAGTGGCGAGTTTAGTCTTATTGACTTGGTATGGGTATATGATTATATGGAAAACTAAGAGAAATTCTTTTACGACTAAAATTTTCACCTTATGACTATGTTGTGAAGTATTGCGTTAACAAATAGTTTTGGATACTATTAGTATTTTTGTGACGTTTTGGAAAACAAGATCATTGGAACTGCTCATTGTTGTTAGTTGAGTTTTAACCAAGGAAGCTCATTTTGAAAGTTTGGTAACGATGATAGAGGTATGTACTTTTTCGATTGTACATACACAAATCAAATAAAATTAATATGAATCATGTTAAAATTGCACAAGAATAGATACTAATATTATATCACCTATTATGCAAAGAATGGGGTGATTCAAATCATTATATTGCACTTATGAATTATAATTAGGCAAGAAATCGATTGCCTATGCCTACTGAATAAAGATAACATAGAAATTTGATTGAAATTGTACATCAGTGGGAATCGTTACATGAAATATTAATTGTTATACAATTTGATATTATGACTAACTATTCATTGAGAAGTGCAGGCATCAGGGACTTGGTTATGGAAATAATGTAGAGAGCCCATGATGGGAACCAAAGTTCCATGACTGCAAGCAACCAAATGATACAAGAGACATTTGGTACGTGTGAAAATAAAAAGAAGAATGTAAAGGAGGTACATGTTTGTACAAGAGGTACATATTTGTACATGAGGTACACATTTCCCCCCGGCCATCTAAGCACCAGTATGCATCATATGGGGATGCCTAGGTGTAATACATCTGGTTGGACTTCTTCCCGCATGAATTTATGTTGTAAGAGGATTGTCATGAGAGTAGGGGCTCCATGAAGAACCTCCGGGTATTATGGTTTCCAAGAAAGGAATTACTTGAGATTGGTTAAACACCCTGAATAACACAGGTAGGAGATACGCTCTAGGAGGGGTATCGTCCTCGTGTTTGGTATCTTGGATTAGTACTTGGAGTACTATTGGAATGGTGTTTGTTTGGGTGGAGGTAATCCAAGAGGAACAAGAAAGGAACTTAATAATACTTGTAAAATGTATATGTGTTGTATTAAGTAAATTCATTTCTATGAGGTTGTGTGTTTATCTATTGATAAATAGAGTAAATAAGAATACTTGAACCATTGTGAACCATGAAATTAAATACTGTTGGATTATTGATTTATGTCTATATTGTTGATGTTGATCATAGTAGACCTGCAGTGGTATGTTTCATATTCTAGGATGGTGGCCTAAAAACACTTGATGTAATCTTGTTAATCTAAAGGATTAAGGTATGTATGGAAAGTCCAGCTAAGAGTATTTTTGCATCAAGATTTTCCATAAAAGTGACACTTAAAAACATAAGTCGAGTAAAACATGTTTTTTCTTATTCAATATTCTGTTGGCATTAGAAGAGTGTATGAATATGAAAATATTCTAGGTAGATCTTGTGATATCTTGCAAAGAACATGTTATAGGACCACAAAGTTGAAGAAGATGTGGAAGCAAGCAATAGTAACATAAAGGGGAAATGAAGACAGCTTTGACGAACATGTAACACCGAGGACGGTGTTAATTCTAAGGTGGGAAGGATGTAACCTCCCCTTAGTACATGATCAGAAAATGGGAAGTGTAAGTAAAAAGAACTGTAAGTACTAATCCTAGCTTCATCAAATTATGGATGAAATTTATAATGTTTGGAGGATGAAAGCTTCGCACGACTAAAATGATCATTGAGGACAAATCCACTAGGGGGAAAGGTAAACGATGAGGGAAATCTTGGGGGGTCTAGTAAAGATAACTTTGTATCATCTTGGTTTCAATGAGGAAACTGGTTACTTTCCTCACCTTAGACCTAAAGTGATTTAATAGACACTCGTCAATTTCCTTACATGTTGAGTTTGTGATCTACCCTTATAATTAAGATGATTCCTTTTATTGTTGCTTGTTTTTTATGTCTCAAACACTAGGTCAAGCTCTGGTTCACCCCCTTGGTAGCCTCCTCCCTCCCTAATCCTTTCGTGTTTTCATTTTACCTCCTCTATTCACCCATGACCATTGTCTCAGGGAGGGATCCAAGCCCTCCCCCCATGCACCATTCATTCTACCCCTCTAATGCTCACCCCTCAGAACCCATCTTGGAAAACCCGCCTTTTAATGAGACCCTGCAGCCAAACATGGTCGGGCCCGACCAGGAGCAGCAAAACCAGTTGTCGGATGATGCCAGTCCTCGTACCCACACATGCATTGGCATGTTAACTGAAAAACCTAGAATAAACATGGCCCCCTCCAGGATCAACGCGTACATCAAATACATGCAGACTTATGCGCTCATTAGAAAATTCATGGGAATATGGCCTACCGAAAAAGATTTACTCCACTGGATCACTAGAAAATGGAGACCCAAGGTCCATTTTGACATTCAGGTGGGTTCAAAATGACTCTTTGCCATCATTTTCACCCTGATAGAAGACATAGATTGTGTCCTTGAAGGAGGGACCTATTTCCTTAATTCTGCGGGTCTTTTTCTCAGAAATTGGGTGAAGCGATTCAATCCAGATGCGAATTTTTTTTCCTGAGCTTTGGTCTAGGTCCACCTTTACTCCCTCCCTCTGGATTACTGGGATGAGGAAATGCTCAAGGACATCGACAACGCGTTGGGAGATTTTATCAAAGTTTCTCACCAAACGCGATAGCAAAGGTACACTTCATATGCTCGTCTTTTTGTATATATGCATATTGGTAAAACCCTACCAGATTCCATCATCCTAGCACATGAGGACACAGAATGGGTTAAGCTGTTAGATTATGAGCATAAAACCCTTTCGATGTCAGAAATGCCATGATCATTCTCATCTTACCGACATTTTCCCAAGAATAAAATCAACATAGAAGAAAATCCTACTACTGATGAGGAAGGATTCAAGAAAGTCACAGGAAAAGGAAGAAAAGGAAGGAAAAATCCCATTGTCAGCAACTATTCCAACCCATCCACTAGCAACAGATTCGGGGTCCTTGACACTCACCTAGAATAACAGAGCACGACACTACATATCTTCCAAATTTGTCGAAGCGTCCCCACTAGGAGGCACAAAAAGGAAAATCCTCTGCAGCGAAAATCCAATAGGATAAGATCCATACTGAAAAGAAGTCCCTACCAGTCATGGAAACAATTAACCCCCAAACGCCTCTCTTATCCACTCATTAGGCAGACATCCTTAAGTACGAGGAAACGGGGGACATAGAACTAGGAGACTTGGATCTCGTAGGTCTGGAAGATGCTTGTAAGAACAATACCTTTCAAGATATTTCTCCCAATCAGATAAAAATGGTCATGGAAATTCTACACACTGCTAAAGCCAACAAAAAATTGGGCATAGTCACCACCACCCCCAAGGAAACCAAGAAAGGCACTAAGGAAGGTAAATAAAAAGGAAGGAAAACCACTCTTTAGAGGATAGCCAATATGGTGACCATTTTGGTAGAATCAGGACAATAATCCCATCTTACTAATTTTTTCCTTCTCAACCCCACTGTTAATCAATGAAGATTATCTCCTGGAACGTAAGAGGCATCAATAGTCCTAGTAATCACATAATTATTAATAAAAATATCCAACAAGAGAACCCCACTATTCTCAAGTTACAAGAAACTGAATCCAATAGCTCCAACATTGACTCTCTAATGTCCAGACTCTCATGAGGTAGCCAATCCATTTCCCTCGACTCTTCTGGAGCCTCTGGAGGGCTCACAATCTCTTGGAATCTAGTAGAGGTGGTACTTGGTCACTTCCTGGATTCTTTCCACTCTATCACTTCCCTCTTTCACCCCATTGGCACGAATATACATGGCTGAATAACTAATGTCTATGGACCCCAAATCCCGAATAAAAAATCCGCTCTTCTTGATTTCCTCCAATGGATTATTCTAGACCAAGCCCATCCTATTGACATTCTTGGCAGAGACTTCAATATCATTACCTCCCTTCAGGATAAGCGAGGAGGAAGGTGCATACTCACAGAGGAAGAAAAACTCTTCAAGGGATTCACTGATAATAACAATATGATTGACCTCCACACCAACAACGACATCCATACCTAGAACAATCGTAGGGGAGGAGTTGCTTAGATCACTTGTGGTCTTGATCACTTTCTCATTTTAGAACACATCATACTTAGAAATAATGAGATCCATGCCTCTATTATCCCTGCGGTTGGCTCAGATCATTGGCCAATTTGTCTAAATTGGAAATTTGATGATGTATCCAAAAGGAAACCTTTGTAGGTTTGAGAAATTCTGGTTCACTCACCATGATTTCCATGAGATGGTTATAGGATAGTGGTTGAACATTCACGTCATTGGGACTTCATGCATGCAAAAACTCCATAACAAGCTAAAACTTCTCAAGTAGCACCTCAAACATTGGAACTAACACACTTTTGGGAACATATTTACCAACAAAGCTCTCCTGGAACAAGACATGGCTCACGTTTAGCAACAGATTATCTCCTCAGGACGCACTAAGGAAACTAATGCTTGAGAACAACTGCTCACTCTTCAGATTGCGAAAAGGACCAAACGGGAGGAGATTTACTGGAATCAAAAGTCATGCATAAAATGAATTTGGGAAGGAGAACGTAATACTTCATTCTTTCATTGGTCTATTTTATAGCACTGTATGCACAACCGCATCACCAGTCTAAAAAATACTAAAGGTCTTATTTTGGAGAGTCACCAGGACATGGAAACTGAGCTTCTCACCTACTATGAGGATCTCCTCACTAAGAATGATCAAGACAGGGATTTGGATATCCAAGAAGTCACCTCTCACATTCCCTCCCTGGTAACTGAAGAACAAAACATCATGTCCATGAGGCGCACAATGCTTCAAAAAGTAGAGATGGTTGTGATGCAAATGAAAGAAGTGGTCTCGATGGATTCACTGTTAACTTATTTCACTCTTGTTAGAAGTTGCTAAAGTCCTAGGTCTAGAAAATGTTGGAGGAATATCACACCACTTAGAGAATATAGCTTGCCCTTAATTCAACCTTTCTCACTCTCATACCCAAGGAAAATAAATCCTCCACTCCTAGTAGGTTCCGGCTCATTGCACTCTGCAATGTGCTCTACAAAATTATTACTAAGATCATATCCAATCGTTGTAACCCCTCCTTCCCTCTCTCATGTCGGTGGAACAACCTGGCTATGCTAAAGGCTCCAAAATTTTAGACGGGATCATCCTGGCGCATGAATCTATCCACTCCCTCAAGACCACAAAAAATCATGCTATGCTCCTCAAATTGGACCTCTCCAAAGCATTCAACAAACTCAACTGGGATTTCATTGAGAAAATCATGTCAGCTTTTGAGTTCCATCCCTCCTGGATTCATTGGGTGATCCACCTCATCTCTTCTGTGTTCTCTTCCATTCTCCTAAATGGAATTCCTTTTGAAACCTTTAACCCCTCACAAGGTATTAGACAAGGAGATCCCATCTCCCCATTCATTTTCATTCTCATGTCTGAAGGCCTTGGCCGCATGCTCACCCAGGATAAATTCCTCGTATCCCTTAAGGCTCTCTCACTCCACGATATTCCCATGATCACCCATCAAAAATTCATGGATGACAACCTCCTTATGGGACACCCATCTGTCCAAGAAGCCATATTTTTCAAGCACATTCTCTCCACCTTTTCCAAACCCTCGGGTATGACTGCTAACCAGAAAAAATCATAAATATTTTTCTTCAACACTCCTATCCCAACCAAGAGAATCATAGCTCGCATTCTAAGTTTTAAAATGTCCACTCTCCCTTTGAAGTACCTTGGTGCCCCCCTCATATACTCTTCCCTCAAGCATTTCTCATGGAGAGAACTTCTAACTAAGCTAGAACTTCACTTGTCTCACCGGCCTCTATGTTCTCTCAACCTTGCAGGTCACCTAGTTCTTATCAAATCCATTCTTCAAGCCATGCCTACGTACCTATTTTCAGTTTTAGCTGCTCTAAAATTGTTATCTACCCAAATGGCACTTCTCCGTCTGAGTGCCGACATTTCCTATGTTGGCACACAAAAGGACATTTATGGATTGAAGGTTTCCTAAAACACTATAGATGGGCATGTTATGAAATACATTCATTATCCATCCAGCTTGCCATTTTTACCTTTGAATATGTCAATTGCTGTACGCGCCTTTGCCTATATGCAACACGCGTACATACATGACTCTTCCTATAGCATGTCGCGTACTGTACACGAGTCTTTGTAATTGCAACCCACGTACAGATCTGTACATGGGCTTCCCTTAGAGCAATTCGCGTGTCATATGCAGGTTTCCAGTATCAATACCCGTGTACACCTTCCTTTGACATTAAAAATAATAAATTGTGATTATTTAAGATTTGTTAGGCCCTTAACTATAACCATCTTAACTGTCTCAACCTCCTCAACCCTTGAAACTGCCTTATTTCACTAAGTATAAATAAAGGCCTTGGGGAGGGTATTAATCAATCATACTTGGAGAGCAAAGTTATGCTGGTGGTGTCTATTCAGAAGTATTTAGAGCAGCGAAACTCAGAATCCTTTGGTTGCAGAGGAGTCCTTGTCTTAGGTGTTGGGTTCTAATCTTAACTCATTCACTATTGTTAATAAAGAGAATCCTTTTTCCAAATGTGTTTTGAATGTCTTTCATGTATCATGGTTTGATGAATATTTATGATTAAACACTCTATATATTGTTTATCTAACCTGCTCTGTATACATGTATAAGCTTGCACTTGGAGGATTTGCTCTTTATAGGTGAAGGAGAAACATCCCTGAAGGCTTTGGAGGAGAAGCAGAGCGAAAGAGGACAAAGCTAGGATCAACCGTCATGAATCGGGTGAGTCTACTCTATCTTCTTGTTTCCTTTCTGTACTCTAAAGTTGATTTCCTGTAAGTTTTATGAGTATGTTGGTAACCCCAGACCTTCAGTTATAAGGTGTTTATTCTTGTACAACAGAACTGGCGACTCCACTGGGGAGCCCAGACTGCTGTAGGTTATTTCTGTCACCCTTGACCAGTCTTTGCCTTGAAGTTTGTGTGTGGTATTTTATCCTGGTTCATGCTTACCATAGTATTTGAAGGCCTTGTGGATTTTTCTTTTTTCTTGAGAAAAATTTTGTACCTGTACGTGGGTTTCTCTCAAACACAATCGCGTACAGAGGCCTGCATACGCGAGTTTCTCTCTTGGATAGTCGCATATAGTACATGAGTTGCCCTTATACACAGTCGCGTACAAACCTGGAAATAGGGATTTTTGGGCTAGGGTTTGCTTGTCCCTGTCCTTTTGTGATTCCTGTTTGTTAGTTGGATTTCTTTATAAACATTGTGCAGTCAGTCTGAAGACCTTTGTGACCACACTTTGTGGTTTCTTGTAAAGCCCTTGGGTTTCTTTTGTTTGGATTGTCTTGTGTTTTCATTTTGAAGTAGGTTGACCTGTTTTGGGTTATAGGTTGAAGTGTTTTGTCCGAATCAGTGATCAGGTTTTTGGGCAATGTTTTTCTAGTCTATATTTTGATAGTGGTTGGTTTGTCACTTACCTTCATGAGTTTGCAGTGATTTATTGTCATTGTACACACCCAAGCTAGGGTTCCTGGTCTTCCCTCGTTGGTTGATTCTTGGTTTTATTGACCTATTTACTTCAGTTTGCTTATTTTATACAGTTGATTTGATCCAAGTATACTCAAGTTTAGTGCATTTTAGGTGCATAGTAGTAGTTGAGCATTTTAAAAAGTGAAAAGAAAAACATTTTCAAGCTTTTGCATTTGCTTTTGCATAAGTAGTTTTCATTTCAGTTTTAAAATATAATCTCAAAAACTACAAAAACATAGTCTTAGTTTCTCTTTATCGTTTGCATTTGTTCATCAATCTATATTTACAAAAAGAAAAAGAAGTTTTCTTTAATAGTGGCAATTTGCTTTGAAAAAAAATACACCTTTACTTTTTTATTTCTTATCGAGTCAAAAACACCATAGTTCATCACTCCATTTCCTTCTGAATAATAAATAGCCCTTTAAAATGAACGCAATAATTAAAATTTACTAGTAATTTTTATTTTTAGGGGCATTTCACCTACTACCTTAGGCTAGACTTGTGGGATAGGAAGTGTAAACTTCCCATAAGTTTTAAAATTCAGACGTAGTGGACCTTTCATTAGGTAAATCCTTGACTTTATCAATTGTATCTGGGAAGCTCCTCTCAAAAGGGAGTCAAGCACGAGGCCGTGTGGAGGCATTGGACTGAGGAGATAAGCCTCCGATTCCTTGTCAAAATGTAAATCATGACTTTTACGCATCTGAGTATTTTGTCATAGATAGATTTTCAGGCTCAGCTACCCTGCCCATGTGTACGATTCAGGCTTGCGACTGTCCCCCCAGACTGTTGGTATAGCTAAGGTAGCCTTTAGTCTCTTGACATTTAGGGTTCATACCTAGGTAAACCAGAAGGCTATTTCTGGTTCACCTTGGACGGGCTTGGAAGGTAACTCTTTTTGTAAGTGTGGGAGGGTGGTGGGTGATTCCTCCGCTTGTGCCTACAAACCACTTCAAGGATGCCAAGTAATCATTCTTTAGCTTTCTTCGGGAAATCATATCTTTCACCCTTGATTGATTGTTTGAGGCTTTAGGAACTTTTATAGTGTGTGCTTTGTGGTTTTTCCTGTGTTTAGTTGGACTTAGGGTTTGATTTGTTAAATTTTCAATCGTGGAGGAACAACCTATAAGAAGGTCAAGAAGGTTGCAAAACCTTCCTCCTCTTGTCACATTGGAACCTCCACCTCCACCCCAAAGGCAGAGATTGGACACGGACGGTTCATTTGAACTGGTAGGAGTAACTGAAGTTCTAGGTGAACCATCACTTATAGCTAACCATTTTAATATTGATACAGTTGAGATAGAAGACTTGTAGACTGATGAGTTTGCAAGGAATTTTAACACACCCTTGACTGATTTAAATGATCTTGTGATCGTTCAGGTTAGACCTTTTGATTCACCTATTTTAGGTGTCCCTGTGGGTAGGATTATGTCTTCTGCAGGAGAAAGTTCTTTTGTGTTCACCTCAGCTGTTCTGGCTGAAGGGGTACTAACTCCCCCGGTAAGTGCCCCTAGATTCAGCATACCTTCTACACCTTTGACTCCAGCGAGCCGGGTGGTCCAACCACCGGTTCACTCAAACTTAGTAGGTACTTCTGGTGATATGGTTACTGGGATTCCTAGTATACCTACTGTTCCTTCTTCCTTCCCATACACTACCCAGAGTGGTCTGGTAGGATCCTCGGCTTTTGTCCAAGTATTTCCTTGGAATGGGGGGCACATTCCCCTATCCACTCCATACGTAGGCCCATCACCTTCTTATGTAGGAGTGCAGTTTGGAAACAATACCTCTTATGGGAAAAGTTTTCAAACCCCGATTTTGGCCCCGTTTATGAGCTCTTCCTTCTTTTTATTTAGCGGAGGGATACCAGCTCCTGTCTTTCAGACCCCAGTTTCGATTGGGATGGCCCGAACTTCTTATACTGCACCTCCCACTCACAACCTTGTGGCTTATGGATGGAACCCATTTCAAAGTAATCTACCCACTTCGCAACCAGTGGCAGGGGGAAACCCCACCTTTACCTATGGGCATTCGAGGGTAGGTCCCTCTAATCCCTAGGCTGGCACTTTTAGTGCCCCGATTCGACCCAAGCTTCCGTTCCTGGCAATGTTAAAATTGCCAGATTTGTCTAAGTTGATGAATGACCCGGTGAGGCATGACCCCTCGTGGCCACCTGTTCCCACCAAATTGCCATCGGAAATCCCTAAATTCGAGGGAAAAGTTAGTGAATATCCTGGGGTTCATGCCACCACATTTCATTTATGGTGTTCTTCAAATTCAATGAATGAAGATTTAGTTAGGTTGAGGCTGTTCCAGAGAACCTTGACAAGTACTGCGGCAAAATGGTATATTGAGTTACCTTCTGCTACTTTCAGTAGTTTCTGGGACTTGGCTAGTGAATTTCTTAGCCACTTTCAGCTTCCGGTCCGATATGATTTTGGAACAGACTTGTTATATACCTTTAGGAAGAACAAGGCTACCCACATCTTGGATCACATCCAAGAGTGGAGGAGGTGAAAGAGCCTTATAAAAGCCACCATCCCTCCTGAGTTCCTACTAGAGTGGTTCCTTAAATCCATGTTGCCCTACGTATCTTAGGACGTATCCACCTCAGGAGTGACGAATGAAGAAGAAGCCATTCTTAGGGCCCAACAATTGGATTTGATTTATTCACAATCTAGGATATTGTATGAGATTATCCCTGAGGCACCGAGGCCTACCCACGATGCGGAGAAGCCTAAGCCTGGCCCCATGCCGATGGTGTGGTTGGGTCCGTAAACTCTCCCACAGTAGAGTATTTAGCTAAGCAACTTCATCAGTTGTCTGTCAAGCAGTCTATGGCGGAGGTAGCAAAGGCTACCCCCTCCCCCTAGAGTGCAAATGTTTTTGCACAGACCTCTCAGAAGGGCAATCAACAGCTCAGTGGGAAGAAAAAGAGAGGAAAGAAAGGAGATGAAAACCAAAACAAGAAGAAATCCGCGAATAACGCTAATGGGGGCAAGAAAGAAAAGAAGAAGGTTAATTTCCCATGTAAGTTGTTCCACGAGGACCACCTTACTCACCTTTGTCCCCTTATGGACCAAGCCTCGAAGCCGCTTAAAGCTCAACAACCCGCTGTCCTGAAGGATCCTTTTCCCTAAGGGCAGAACTCTGCTTCAGCTTCTAATGTAGGAGGGGGCACTCAAAATGCCCCTGACCCAAACTATATCAACATGGTTTGATCTTCGACTTTGTTACAGGCAAAAAATAAAAATTATGAGAAAGAGACTTTTGAGAAGGGTAAAGCTGTAGGTGAAACTTATAACCCTCTCACGATAGAGAAGCCTGCTGAAACTATGCTGAAGATACCTAAAGGTATCTTCAAGAAGACCTTTCATAACCCTAATGCTAGGGTTTCTTCAAACTACTCCGTGGTTGAAGATCTAGCCCAAACCCTGTATGCAATGTCAGCTTTAGAGGTGTTATGGAGTTGTCCCACCCAGCGGGATGCCCTCTTAGCAGCTTTAGGTAGCATGGACTCATCGAGTCTTATAGTGAAATTTCATTTGTCTGGTGTTAAAATTTGGCTACCTTACCATGTAGCCTTATCAATAGATTTCATCCATGGTTGAAAGACCATTGGAAGGGCAGTTGTTGATGAGGGTGCTTCTACATGCATTATGTCCTTGACCTGTTGGAAAGCTCTCGGATCCCCATAGTTGGTCCCGTTAAACACTCTACTTACTGCTTTCGATGGAAGATCCTTCCGTCTACATGGTATCTTGCTAGATTTTGAAATTAAGCTAGCAGGGAAAGTAGTTTCTGTTGAGGTAGAAGTAATTGATGCACCCTTGGACTATAATCTGCTTCTGGGAAGAAACTAGACTTATGCGATGTCCGCTATTGCGTCGGCTGTCTTTCATGTAGTGGTTTTTCTACATGAGGGAAAGTTGGTTACTATTGACCAACTTGATATTACTTGAAAAGGATGTTTAGAGTCTAATGAGTCTGCTGTGCCATTGGTTGATCAAGTCAAACCTGCTGCACAGAGCTTGGGGGATGGAATGTACACATCATTGATGGGCACATTTGATCTTCCAGCCCCGGTTAACTATATTGGTTCTACTAGTGTGGGGAGGTCCATAGCCACGGTTGTTGATAGGATTGATCCTTGGGTTCTCCCTTCCCCCCATGAACCAGAGGTGCCCTTATCAGCAATGGAAGTAGCTTACCAACCTATCACTCAAACCACCGTTGACCCCATTCCGTATCCTCTCATAGTCTCGGAGGACCTGGAAGAAGTCTATTTTCCTGCATGGGGGGAAAACTCTTTTCACTCTACGGACTGTTTAGATATGATCTTACCTTTTGATGAAGCCATCTTGGAAGCCATGAGTGGACGTGGTAAGATTTGTGAGGATCTTCACCATCGATCCTATTTTCTTCTAGAACCAAAAAGAATAGAAAATCAAGAGTTTCGTTTGAGACTGTCAGAAGATGTTGATACACCCATCAATCCCTTACCCAGGGAAGGAATGTTTGTCGAGGGGAATATGGCAAATATTTCTGCCACTATACCTATTAACATCTTTGTAAATCCTGATGTCATGGAAAACATATACATAGGTGCAAACTGCTCTCTTGAAGTGATTGCTATCTATACTTCCTTGTTTAAGGAATTTCGCGATGTCTTTGCCTGGTCATATGAGGAGATGCCAAGCATAGATCCATCGACTGTTGAACACGAAATCCAAACATATCCTGATGCCAAACCTGTTCGACAAAAGTTAAGACCTGTTAACCCGCGCAAAGCGGCGGCTGTGAAGGCCGAAGTTGAAAAGCTGTTGAAGGCTAGTTTTATCTATCCCATAGCTTTGACAAAATGGGTATCCAAACCTGTTCCTGTTGATAAGAAGAAAGGGAATATCCATATCTGTACTGACTTTAGATATTTGAATAAATCCTGTCCTAAGGACAACTATCCCACGCCATTTATAGACCACATTATAGATGCTTGTGCGGGAAGTGAAGCGCTCTAGTTTATGGATGGTTTCTCTGGATATGATCAAATTTAAATAAAACCGAAAGACCAACATAAAACTGGTTTCATTTGTCCTTGGGGTACCTTCGCATACAAGAAAATGCCCTTTGGATTGAAAAATGCCGGGGCAACCTTTCAACGAGCTATGAACTTTGCCTTCCATGATATTAAAGCCATTGTCAAACCATACCTTGATGATCTGCCTACACATTCTCGTAAGAGGATTCAACATCCAGATCACTTATGGTTGATATTTGAGAGATGCAGAGATTATAAAATCTGCTTGAATCCCCACAAGTGTGTATTCTATGTCGAGTCAGGAAGATTGCTTGGGTTCATTGTCTTTAATAGAGGCATCCAGGTGGATCCATTAAAAGTTGAGGCTATTGTAAATCTGCCTCCTCCTCGTTCTATTAGGCAACTTTAAAGCCTGCAAGGGAAGTCTAATTTTCTTCGACGTTTTATTGTTAATTATGCCAAGATTACAAAGGCTTTCATGTGCCTACTCAAACAAGACACCCCATTTGTATGGGATGAAAATGCACAACTCGCTTTCGAGGCATTGAAAAAAGCTTTGTTGTTGGCACCCTTACTGCGTCTGCCAGATTATTTTAGGGATTTTATATTATATCTGGCCGCGTTCGAGTAAACCATTGGGGTAGTGCTGGTCCAGGAGGATGATAAGCTCGTAGAGCATGTCATTTATTATCTTAGCTGTGTTTTGGCTGGACCTGAACTCAGGTACTCCCACGTTGAGAAATTAGCCTTAGCAACTGTCTATGCTGTTCAGAGGTTACATCACTACATTTTACTGAGGACCACAACACTAGTGGCGGATGTGAATCCGTTTCAATATGTTTTATCCTGATGGATTGTTGGGGGAAAATTCAAAAAATGGATAGTCATTCTCCAAGAGTTTGACTTGGATTTTCAGTCTGCTAAGTCTAAGAAGTCCTTAGTTTTTGCTGAGCTTATAGTAGAATTTCCTACTGAAGAAGATTAGCCATTGAAGATGACTCATTCCCAGATGAGTACATCTTCTTGACATCCACCTCTGATCCTTGGTACGGAGATATTCTTATATATCTCCAGACTTTGAAGTATCATACAGCTTCCTCACGGAAGGAACGACGTAAATTACGCCTTCATCCTAAGAACTACCTCATCATAGGAGATACATTATATCGAAGAGGGGTAGATTCCATTTTGCATCGATTCCTTGCCCATGAGGAAGCGAAGATTGTTCTAAATGATTCCCATAGAAGAGTGTGTGGGGGTCATTTATCTAGGTTAGCAACGGCCCAGAAGATACCACGTGCTGGTTATTTCTGGCCCACGATCTTCAAAGATTGTGTGGAAGCAGTGAAGCGCTGTCATCCTTGTCAGCTTTACACCAGGAAAATGTGGTCACATCCCACTCCATTGTTTCCCATTGTCTCAGTAGGCCCCTTCATGAAATGGGGGATTGATTATGTGACATGTAACCCAACCTTTACTGGGGGGCCTAAATATATCATTGTCGCTGTTGACTATTTTACGAAATGGGCGGAGGCAATGCCTACTTTTAAAGCTGATGGGGAAACAACAGCTTTCTTCATATTCAATCAGATTATAGTGCTTTTTGGTATACCCAAGGTGATTGTCACTGACCATGGCAGTCATTTTCAAAATAGCACGATGATGGAACTGACCACTATGCTCGGATTCGGATAAGAACATTCATCTTCGTACTATCCGCAAGCAAGTGGTCAGGTTGAGGTTGTAAACAAGACTTTAAAGACTATCCTTAAACATACAATTAATGCAGCCCATTCTAACTGGCACATCATGCTATATCCTGCTCTTTGGGCCTACCAAACTAATGTCAAAACTGCTACGGGTTTCTCCCCTTTCCAACTCGTTCATGGAGTGGAAGCAGTTACTCCGATTGAGTGTGAAATCCCATCTCTAAAAATAGCTATTCATGTGTTACCTGATATGATAGAGCTTGAGGAACATCTGGTACATTTAGAACACCTTGATGAATAGTGTAGAGATGCGCTGACTGCTAACCAAGCTCATAAGAATAGGGTCAAAACTCAATATGATAAATCGATAAAACCTTGGGTTTTCTCTGAGGGGGAACTTGTCTTGCTTTGGGACCAAGACAAAGAACCCATGGGGGTAGGAAAATTCAAGGCCATGTGGTTAGGATCTTATGTCATGTCGAAATTCTTGAAGAAGGGTGCATATGAGTTAATTGATTTTGATGGGAACAAGCTTCCTGAGCCTAGAAATGGGCTCTACCTGAAGAAGTACTATGCTTAGGCTTAGTACTTTTTCTTGTATTTTTATTGTATGTATTTTTATGTACATTAGGTTGTGGGTTTTGTTTTTTATACCATCTGCTGGTTGTTGCAGATGTCTTCTGAGAGGTACATAGGTTTCGTCGATGGTGCCAGCCGCCACACTTGTAATCTAGCTTCAGCAATGTGGGTCATTTACTCTCCCTCAGGACAGCTAGTTGCCATGGGAGGCGCTTGCTTAGGTCCTGCTTCTAATAATGTTGCTGAGTATAGGGCTGTAATTGAGCTTCTATGGGATGCTTTGTCACATGGTATCACTCAGCTCAAAGTCCATCTGGACTCTCAACTAGTGGTTTCCCAACTTAATCGAGCTTATCAGGTGCGAAATCCTATTCTATTACATCAGTTCATGCAAATTAGGTTATTGGAAAGAAATTTTGAAGTTATTATATTCAATCACATTCCAAGAAATCAGAATTCATTGACTAATGCATATGCTAATTACATTTTAGATTGGCATCTAACACACATTTCATAAAATATACAGCATGCACATAAAAAACACTTGTAAATAAACTAACAACAATATATATATATATATATATTTGTCCATAGATAGGTCGAGTCTGATCCTCAGATCCAGTCATAACTGTATAATATACAAAAATATACAAAAATGTGGATCGCAGTCCATCAAAATGTCCTAGATCTAAGCAGGACCACCTTGGTCCCCATGGTCTCTCTATACTCTGGCTTCCTCAGCCTCCTCAGCTTCGGAAACCTCCACAGCATCTATGTATACAAGAACTGCTCTGGCCACTCGCCTCAAAAGGTGTAACCAGACAGGTGGAACTCCAACCACAAACTCCTGCATGACAGCCGAGATATTCTCTATCTGCAAAGTGGGAACACTTTGGGTAAGCCTGGCCAACTTCCCCTCTAGAACCCTAATAAGCCTCGGGTCTTCACCTACGACATGACGAACAAACATACGTGGATTCCCCTCAGGGCGGACTGGTCCAATATCTGCATTTTGACACGTTTATAGGATTAAGACTTGTACACATATGTATATATCCATCATTTTAAAATTCATAAAAATTTTAAAAATGTTAAAAATTAATTTTTTTTTTACCTAGCTCTCCCCATGCTCCTCCTGAAAGGAGGACAAGGTCTGGATCACCTCGAAAATCCATGCCGGCATACGAAAACTGCTCTAGTGCTGGTAGCTGTCGCTCCCACCAGATATAGAAGTCATCATCGTATACACTTTGCACTGTGTCTCCTATTCCGTGACAAAGGAAGATGTCTCCCCATCTGCTCAGCCTTGGCTAACGTGGAGATCGGACTGGTAGAGGTATGGCGGGGCTCAACCCTAGTACTCTCTCAAAGAAGAAGGAAACCAATATGCTAGAATACCCAAAGTTCTTTCACCTTCCTCTCTTGTAATCAGAAAGTTGTCTTTTCATAATGGGGACAACTCCTGAACACCAATCATAGAGGGCACCATGCATACATGTTAGTTTTTCAACATTTAAGCTAGCATTATGTTAAGATCTTTTCACTGAGAGAATAACAAGCACAGCAATCACATAAGCACATCACAAGAGAC
>LPNX010904265.1:0-78986 GCA_001517045.1 Pseudotsuga menziesii
TCAACTGAACCACGAATACCAGCTGAAATTTTAGTCTTAATGAACATCATGCTTAAACAATTAGATCGCTCCCATCGCTCATAAAGCGTGATGTCTGCTGCAGTACTGGTATGGGTGAGTGCTGGTGGTTCATCTTTCCTAATAACATAATCTATGTCCATCCATCCCAAATGAAGGAGAATTCTCTCCTTCCAGACCTTATAGTTATCTCCCTTAAGTTCAGGGATATCACAATGAATTTCAGAGAAATTTGCAGGTTGTACAATTGCATAAAAATAAAGATCACATGCTTACGTTAAAATTGAGACCAAATAAAATTTCATGTTTTACCAATGTAATTTCATGCTCTAAGATTGAATCTAATGACATAAAAATTGCCTGTGGGCTAATTTTTTAATTCAAGCAGATTCAAATATTCTTCATGATAAAAGTATTAATTCATAATTCCTGTGGGTAAGTTATGAATAATTCAATATTTTATCCTAATTAATTACATAAATACAATAAAAATTCCTGTGGGATAAAAATTTATTATATTTAGTATAATTAATTACAATTAATGTCTAAACTTTCTTTATGTGATCCTAAACAAAAATATAATATTAATTAATTAGAGATGCTGTGGCTATTCTCTAATTAAATATCATATAGATCACTAGACATTATCGCTGTTCACTGTAACAAAACAAGCTTCAAATGAACATATCTAAATGAGGACAAGCTAAGAAATTTAAACTCCATTGTCAGTTCCAGAATTTAAAATGACTCAATATATATATGTCTATCTATAAGCCCATTTACTTCAAGAAAATGTTCACCAAAATGCTACTTGATAAAATACAGCTTCAACAATGTACAATTCAGTAAACTTACGATCACCCAAAATAAATTCTTTCCAGCTAAGAAAGCAAGTATTTTTACTAGAGCCTGAATATAAATATTTCATTTCAGGCTTCAAGATTTCTTAGTTTTACCTTAAAATAAATATGATAATTAGGCAACCTCAACAGGTTTTAACTTAATATAAACTTCTTTGTAGCTAAGAAGCTAAATACAAAAAGTATTCTTGTGAATCTGAACTCAGAGATCGAGAAAACAGAAAAATAAGTTGAATATTTATTTAAGCTTATGGTATTTTCCTTAACGGTCAGTTCACAGTAGAAACTTCAACCTACTTCAATTTATTTAATCTGCAGGCACTCAGGCACAAAGGCCAAACGAATGATCAACATTAATCTCACGTACTTTTTGTCTACATATTCTTCATTTTAATCGGATGCAGATAAAACTGGAATTGCTACCAAGCTTGCTCTTTCATGAAACCTATCATTCATCACTCACCACAGTGCATTGTCTAGATTTTGTAGAGAATAAAAAATGCTTACATCGCATCCTTATTAGTTGTCGCAACAGAAAACAACTAAACATAAAGGCACGAAAGTTGAAAATAAAATAAGAGATTGTCTACACAAAAGTGATCATTGAAACTTTAATTAATTTATAGTGTGACTTATAAGTACATTAGAGCAACATAATAAAAAATATAGGTACCCTAACAATACCAGAAAAATCAACGCAATCATATAGAATGAAAAGGTTTGACCATAACTAGTAGGCTTAAGATATTTCCTGAATACAGAGCGTAACAACAATCGACTATGTGTTACCTTATTGAAGAAGCAAATGAAAAGTGGACTGGGTCCTCTGAAAATCAAATGGGGACTCGACCCTACAAATCGATTACGGTTCTTCCAGAATTCAAAGGTATGAGGAATTCAGAGGAACATACCACGGAATAACCGATGTCAGGCGCATCTAAAATGGATGTGGGCACTCCCAAAAAAAAAAATGACGCGGATGCCTTTCTTTAAGCACGAGAATAAAGTGTAGAGGACTGAGATTCTGGAGCCTTAAGCGAGGGATTTCCACACAAACCTAGCATGCATCAAAACAAAATGAAAATGCAGGAAATCACACAGAGAAAACCCTATAGTGGCGACTCCATATAGAACACCAAGGCAGAGATAACCGCTATGATACCAACTGTTAGCATAAACTTCCGATTCTGAACAAATGCGGGATAAAACTCTGAAAGAGAATCGAAATAGAAATACCAATAGATCATACCTCCAGCCATTGATGCTACTTGTCTTGCTGTAGAAGTTTTCCCTATTCCATAAAAACTTTAGCTTCCTGTACGGTTCTTCCAAGCTCTGCTTCCTCTTTCTTGATGGTGTAAAACTGAAGGGGATTGAATTGGTGAGCTTGGGGAACAACAGGGGTTTTAAATAGCCAAGCTTCCATCAAGCTTTTGTAGGCTGTGTGTCAAATGTTCCACAAATTTAGGTGATGGACCACTCCAAAAGCTCCCAGCAAGAAAACGGTTGCCAAACTAAATGAACTGTCGGCAGTTTTGAGGAGCTGCTCAATGGATGCGGATGATGAACCGTCGGCTCGCTGAATGGATGCGGCTGCAGGAGCTTACACAGAAAACAAACCCCCTAAAAATAACAACTCTAGTCAGACACTCTAAAATAGTAAGACCAAACATCTCCAACTTGTGCAATGGTTATTGTTGCAGTAATGGTAGTTCATCAAATGAAGCATGCAAATTGTGTATTGTTAAACAAACTTCGAAATCTTCCAAGTCATGGTGCAACCTACTTGTGAACCATTCCACCATGGACAAACATTGGGAGCATAATACCTTTGCGATGGTAGATATGAATCTTCTCGAATTTAGTGAACGAGGAATCCCGACCATATTCTAATCTTTTTGCAGAAGATACAGCTACTTTAGCTCATAATTTAGTGCAAATAGAGGAACTATTGTCTCCCCACAGGAATCTCCTATTCTCTGCATCAAACTATTCAACATATTTTGCATTAGAAGAGTTTTAACGGGGAGCAGTAATGGAGATGAATGAGTTTGAAGATATCATGTTTTCTCATCAAAGTAATATGCAACGCGTTAACAGTCCTCCAGTCGCCGAGCATGAAATAATGAACGAATTCTATGATAACATGGAAAACGTAAATTGGATTCATGAACTAGATTATTTACATAATCTGGATTCATGAAGTCGATTCTTTATAGAAATCGAGTTTGCATTCACTGAGCTTGCTACTGTTGGCATCTAGATAAGAATTATGGGAATGCTAATTATGCTCTACGGCTAAATTTGGTTGCTAACGATGTGGTATAAAAAGTTTACTATCTTTCCCCTCCTAGCCACCCATGCATACTGTTTTCTTCAATGATGACACTTGGAGGCAGGTTTAAAGACGCGTGTATGGCATGTATAAAGAAGCAACACGTGAGGGAGAGGGCGTTCATCCAACTCATATCATGTTATTTGTGCTCATTTTCCAGCTAAGCCTTAAGGTAGCTTCTTTATCGTTTAAATGATAGTTAAAGCCTTCTACTTTTATGTTTTGGTGCATTCAATTTTTTACGTTAGTGTTATTGCTCATTAGTGTTAGGTAGCATGTATGTAGGGGTTTCGTTTGGGGGACAGTATTGCCTTCGTTTTTATAGATAATGTATGTTTATAATGTAAACCTAATTTTAATATTCTTGGGAAGTAGTACAATTAATTTCTTCCTTCCTTCATCTATTTAAGGACTGGTGATCCGTCTTTTGGAATATTATATAACACTCGTTATGGTTTCAAACATGGGTTAAAAACCATGCATCATTTAGAGACTTTAATTACCATTTTTTCACACATTATGATGATATACTTTTATCATTATGATCAATAAGGCCATGAAGGTTTTAAACTAAACTCCCACTTTTCGAGTCATTATCATGATCCTGATTTTCTAATTCTTGTTACCAAGATATATGGTGCGTTGATCCAGTGAAGAGTAATATTGATTTTCGAGTCATTATCATGATCCCGATTGTCAAATTGTTGTTACCAAGATATATGCTGTGTTGTTCCAATGAAGAGTAATTTCTTGGCTAGGATTCCTTTAATGTCTCTTTAAGAAACAACAAATGTTTCTTTTCATAATTATTAACTGTATAAAATTTAACAACTTCCTACATTTAACAATATTTATATATAGGGTACTGTTTATTGGTCTAAATTATAAGCAAAAGACTTCTTGAATCATTTTTCCTTAACTGGGTTATGTGTTACCTGCAACATAGCTCATGCTTCTTAATATTAAAACGTTGTAAGGTTTGTTAGGACTGCTAGCAATTAAACTGTTTTTTTGGTATTTCCAGCAATCCCTTAAGCAGGGACTTAGTTGTTTGGCAACTTTTCTTGTTGTAGTATTCTTTCGACATATCAATTATTGTAGGACCTTTCCTTTTTCATGGGTGCAACTTTAAATTTATGTATAAATTTGTGTGTTTGTTTGTATGTTTTCCTTCTCATGACTATAACTTTAAATTTATGTATATATTCCTTTTCCTTTTCATGTCCATGTTATAATCTAATCTCTGCTCTTCTTCTAGGAACTTTACTATATTCGGGTGTATTTAGTCACAATCTGACTGAACACTGTTGTTTTCCATTATCAAGCTCTAAACCCTTTTAATTTAGTAATTAAAGACTCTTCTCTATCTTCAAGAGGGTAGTATGTGATGCACTCCCGCAAAAAGTTGTTGTACATGAGAGTTTTACTTTATTTAGTTATTTCAGAGTAGGAAATTATGTCAATGAATCATTTTATTCCCTCTTAAAGACTTTGTTGTTTCATCCATTTAGTTTAGTATGCCTATTCATTCATTTTAAATCTTAATTAGCCAAATTTACTAAAGTTTGCCATAAAATATGAATACCGTCCAATCTATGATACCCTTGAACACATATTCCTAAAAAAATACTCATGTACTCCTTTAAACTAGTTGAAAGAGTAGTGCCAACTGAAACAAGTAAAAACAAATGCTATATTTTGTTTAACTTGAATTACATACATATACATTCTCTATTTCATAGTTAAAAATTGGTTTCCAGTTGAATTATATGAAAATACGTTTACTAGAGTTAAGATAGATTATTTTCCTTAGAATTGTTGTAAATAAGTATAACTTCTCAAATAGTGGGTTTATTCTATCCTTATTGAGACTACGTCCAACCATTGTGACTGATAAGTATCGAAGCATTAAAACACAAGCCTCTGCACAAGGATCTGACTTAAGGCTCCAACCATGTCAACACGATAATGCACAAGCCTCCACACAACTAAAATTGATAATTATCCCTCTAAAAAATCTAGTTTGCTCATGGTTTCGTTCAAGTGAGCTAACCAACAATTTTGTTCTACGTTTTTGTTTCAATAACTTTGGTCTTTTGAAAATACTTTTGAAGTTTTAGAATGCAGGGACATTTCCACCTCATAACTCTTCTTATATGTACATACTTTTGTTTTTCATATATATATATATATATATATATTCTTTTAATTTAACAAGGGTGGAAGTTGTGATGCAACTAAGTCCCTGGCAAATGATGGCGAGAGGGATTTTTGCATTTTAGGTAATGTTTATGAACTAGACATGGTAGTGGATACCAAAAATATGCATGTTGATGAAGTGCACAATGTTGTGGCAACATGTGTAGTAGACGACATTAAGAAATAAAGTTGGTATCATAGCGCAACATACAATAGGAGGGAACACCATTTTCATGAGTATATTGTCATATAGCTCTTCAGCCCTAAAGGAATAACAACTATGTATGATGTGAATGAGACTGACTAGGGTGACATGGTACCTATAACACTTTCAGCATACAAGACTACATATAAGAAGTTATTTCATTAGACAACATCCAAGTTTGTATATCGACAAGAGGCAATTTCACTCTTAGATTTTATTGCTTAAATTGGACCTAGCGAAATCAAATTAGAATTGGTTGTATCAAACAAACAAAAGAAAATAGGAAAATGACTAGCAATGGCCTCAAGTAATGGAGATGTTGTTTTACTTTATGACATCAAGGTTAAGGGAAAATCATGAGAAATGGAAACAAGCTAGATTGGAACTTATTTTGTTGTAGACATTAAACCACCACTAAATCCTATTCACTATAAAAAAACAAACCAATAGTCATCAACTACAACTGTACAAGAACAATGAAAGAATGACATCAAGTTGGATAATGAAGCCATTGAAATTATATATACAACTACATTTTTCATTATAATGAAAGAATGGCATCAAGTTGGATAATGAAGCCATTGAAATTATATATAGTGACTACATTCTTCATTATAGGAAAATTTGGTCCATCAGATGCAATGGCGACTATGAATGATGGTAACATTTATGCCTAACTTTGTTATTTCAATGAACCTTATACATTTCATCATTATTAAATTATAAGTAGCTTGTTGAATTGTTAGGATAATCTATAAAATGTTAAGTTGGAAAGTTTTAATGTCTGTCAAAATCTATATACCAACGGAAGTAATATGATGCTGGTTAATGGACTTTATAAATTATTGGTTGGCCCAACAATTGGGGCAACAACTAAAGTATATGTGGCATGCTATATAGGATATAGGTGCCTAACTATATAAGCTATATGTGAGGCATTTTTTTTCTAGCTAGATGTCTAGAGTTCTAAGGCTAGCTGGAGGACTTGTCGCTAGAGCACCTGACAAAGTGAGGTAGGTGTCATTGACCTAGTGGATGTGGTTATTTTTTTTTGACGTTTATGTGAGTTGAAAGAAATGTCTATTTCTAGGGCACTCTTGTAGGTGGCGGGTTTGCGCCTGGCAGGAACCATATTGTTTAATTCATTAAATTTATTGTATTTCATTGTTATTGAACTGTTATCTTGAGTCTATATAGAATTGAATTGGTTGCGAATAATGAAGATTACTTGCATGGCCTATGAGGAAAACAATCACAAAATATGAGGCTTGTTGGAAAAATTAGAAATGCCAAACTTTGAGGAGAAGATGGAATTAGACAAGTTTTGATTACACAACAAGTTTGTACTTGACATTTTGTCACTTAAAAAATTTGCAATCCGAGATGGAAATACCAGGTTAATAGTATCTATTTGTAGTACCCTTCACACCTAGGATTCTAATAAAAAATGGGGAGGCACTCGTCATAAATTCTTCTACCTCTCTCCAAACAATACAAAATAGAAGTATCATCTATCTATAACACACATCAGAATGTTTGAAAACACCCCAAAACACTAGATATGCCATTCATGAAAGAAGTTGAGTTTAGCAGCGAGATCCTCTCCTGCACTAGAGCATGCTTAAATCTCTGGCGAGTGGTTTGAAAAGGTTGTAAGACCTCATTTCCAAGTTCAATGCTTTTGAATACATCCAAGATGTTATTTTTCCAAATGTCATGAAATATGGACCGTTCAACATCATATCTCCTTTCAATCTTTAGCTCCACTTATACCGTTCATCCTTGGTTTGATTTATCCACTTTGTTACATCTTTCGATGAAGGATTTATAGGTTCCAAGATTATATCTTGTTGACTATTGATCGTGGAGTTTTCACTCCCGCCAGTTGCATACATTTCCCATTGAGTTTACTCATTGTTCACCACATGGAAGTATCCATGCTTGGTCCTGCATTCATTCATCCATTCACAAGTGTTTATTTCTTGATAAGATAACTACCACACTGCAATATTCAAGGGAAGGATGATCTATTCACTTGGGAGTTCATTACACAATGTTGATATTTTGAGAAAATATGGAGATACTTGATTCATAAAGATTTTATCAATCAATCACTGCACATATGAATCTCCATAACAAATCAACCACATAAATCATTCATCCATAGGAGATAAGATATACCCTGAGAAAACCCTCCAAACACGGAGAATGAAAAACCCAACAATTTTTTGAGTATGATAGATAGATTAGCAAAGAATGGTTTATAACACATTAGCAGATTGCCTGATAAGAGGTATTAACTCAACAATAGAGAAGAGAGATCCACAAAAACTCTATAGTGAATTTACCAAGTGCCTGACACTTTAATAACAAGTCAAAACTCATGCCATGCATTGTTTTCCTAACACTAGTGAAAACATGCACTTCAATTTTGAATTTTCCTTCAAGGGTGTCAAGTTGGTGCCTTGGATTCTTCATCATGCAAAAGGATATGCACCATATCTTCCAAGAATAAATTTAATTGAATGATAAATGTCTTTCAACTGGCCTTCAATATTTTAACTGAAAGCATGACCACTTAGTTAGGTAGCTAACTTAAGTGTCATGGTGCTTCACTCTTAGTGTCATGAGTAATTCACTCTTAGTGCCATCAGTGCTTCACTCTTAGTGCCATCCATGCAAATCACTTTATTTACTTTTTTTTCCATGGATCACATAGAGATTCCTTATTTAATTGATACATTCTTTATTACAACTAAGGATTGTTGTTGCTGCAACAACTACCCAAAAACATTCTTTGTATTTTTTAGGACCCCTTTGAAAGTCTTAGTTTTCTCCTTCAAATGTTTTGAATTTGATTTTCAGCGTTTACAATTTCTACCCATCATTAAGAGTTCCATAGATTCATTTTTTAGTAAGGCAGAAAGTGAATTTTGATCTACTGCAATGGATGGTTTCCCAGCTTTGAGCCGCTATGGTGGATTCTTCTTTGAATTCGGGCCGCTATGGCGAGTGCTCTCTTGTGTTTCGAGCCACAACATCGGACTACTTTTCATTTGCGAGCCGCTACCGTGGGTGCCTTTTTTATTTCAACCCACCGCAGTGGATGGATTATTGTGATCAAGTCACTATAGCGGGTATTCTTCTCATTTGCGTGCCCGTTGTTTTTTAACTTTCACTATAGCAAGAAACTTTGCGAGTGGCGCTCGCTACGGTGGAAATTTTTTTTTTTTATCTTTTGAATTGGTCTCCGGGAGCCATTACACTGGACGTTTCCTTCGATTCGAGCTGCTACGGCGAGTGGATCTTCAAGTTTGTTGCGGAAGAAATTGTCGGTGCACTGCCGCTACGCGGAGGCATTTCTTGTTAATATCTGATCCTGGTACGACCCGTTGTTGCAGAGGATATTTGAAATCGAATCTGCTACGACAACTGACATCTTGTTCCCTCGCCGATATGATTTTAGCGACCGAGCCACAAGGGATTAAGGTACCAAATAGTTTGGAGTTGTGGGTCGGTAGTTGTAGGTGGATCAGTGTGATCGAGTTGCCGCATTGAGGCTCTTCCCATGATGACTTACGTTTTCAGTTCGAAGCATTCGACGCCAACCAAATTTTTGGTATCATATGTGCAAGTGTTAATGACGATTTAAGACCCTCTGAAGGACTTTTTATTTACCAAGTGCGAAGTATTGTTTTATCATTTTATTTTTTATGGAGAGAGTTGGAAGTTGGAGAGTGTTTCTTTCTGTTCGAGATTATTGTATGGATTCCTTGGTGGAGCTCACGTGGCACATGCTTTCCAGTTGCTTTCGATCGTGTGTCAAAACCTCCAACCTGACAGGTAGGTTTCCTTTTCTTTTTTTCAAATGGTTGATTTGTTAAGGTCGCAAAGCTGTCCAACGTCGATATGGGGTGGGTTAGGTGGTGTCATTTCCCGGTTCATAAGGGTGTTTTTTGCCCGTATTTTTCATTTAGGTTTGGGCATTTTTGTTTAGATTTTCCCACATGCAAGGCCCGTCTGCTTGCCCAGAGGTGTTTCACCCTGTCGGCTAGGTTTATGATCAATTTTTAGGGAGCTGAGCTTTTCACCGGCATGAAGCCAGTTGGCAGCTAACTTGGGGGCATTGGTGTGGTATGCGGTCTCCTTGCCCCGCGTAGAGCCCATAGATGGTTGGTTCTTATGTACCAATCGTGGGATATTAGGCCTGATTTTTACCCTAGGGAACCATCATCGCGAGTTTGAAGTTCCATTTCACTTGTGGGAGAGAATGTCTGGGGCTGAGTGGGGGTTTCTTTGCTAAAAAAGAAAAAATGCAAAGGTGTCAACAGGGTTGCTCATATTCGACGTTGTTTGTATAGCCGTAACCCTGGCCCTTGCCCCGTATTTCCTGTTCTAATGGATGAAACAGACAGAGTAAGAAAAATTTGAGGTTTTAATGCTGTGGGATATGTATACATATGTATTTGCTTATATGCTTACATTGATAATCATTGCTTTAAAATATGGGCGCTAAGACAGCTCTATTTTTCACAGGTACAACTTACTGCATAAATCATGACAAAGAAGGCGAGAAAGAAGCCTAATATTGTCGAGTACGATTCTGACACAGAAGTTGTTGAGGTCTCGCCGGAAATGAGGACTAAAATAGTGTATGAAGACACTAAGGCAATTACAGGAGCAGAGCTTGAGCTCAAATGGGGCCATATCTACCCCATGCTGGTTGAAAGAAAAGTGCCAGAAGCTAGTTTGGGAGACCTAAATTTGTATGAGAACATATTGAGGTCTGGGATAACTAAAATAGCAACTAGGCCAGAGATTTTTCCCTGTGTGGAGGTCATTAGATGGATGCTTCCCAAAATATACACAGTAGGAATGATGATAAATGATGAGGAGGGCAAGCTTGTTGCATCTTTCGCACCTGCATTCATTTCGGCAACCTACAGTCTACCAAAAAAGGAAATAAGTGTAACACGGAGTGGGTCAAAAGTATGAAGTTTGATTATACAACCACAACAAAGATGATGGTGGTTAAGGGGAATAATTTCAGAGACAAACAGTCGAGAGAATATGAGACTGCCCATCTTCGAACCCCTTTTAGGATAATAGCATTGATGATGAGCAAGCTGTATGGTAGGGCTGATGGGAAGATGTATAATTTTGGTTGGATTCCCCTCATGTACTATGTATCCATGGAGGGAACGATTTTTAATTGGGAAGATATAGCTACTAGAAACTTGGCCAAATCTGTTAAGACAACTCAAGAGGGTTTGAAACAGAACAAATCAAATTTTTTTATGTGTGGAAAGAGGGGAGGGCCTCTATATATGTCACATATCAGATTATGGGAGCCCATAAATATCATAACCATTACTAGTTGATATGTGAGGAATTCATAAGGCCCCTGTATAAGTTCATTTTTCTAGAAGATTGTCCATGTTTGTCAAAAGGAGATGTAGAATCAATAAAAGAATGTGGAGATTATTTTTTCTCCAAAGAAGGCACGTATCTGAGAATGTATGGAGGCACCAAGGCACCCTCACTGCTGCTCAAGTATGCAATGGATTATATAGTATGCAAGGAGGCAGTTAGACAAGTATTTTTGGATGGTTTTGCAAATCATTTGTTTGATATAAAGAAAGTTGTATTTCCACCCGTACCTTTCTATGTAGGGAGCTACAAATTCAACAAGGTCAAGAGTGCTCCAGAGTTTGTCAAAGAACTAGAGATTTTCCATTTCGGGGAGAAAAGTTTCCACCATAATGATTCACAAGGAAAGGTGGCGGCTCATAAAACTTTTCACAAGGTAAATTTCAAATATACGAACTATATAGATAAAGAGGAGCAAGTGTTCAGGAATGTCTACAGCATGGAAGCTATGAGCAAGTGGTTGAAGGGAAAGGTATCTAGGGTCAAGGGAATTAGCAACAACAATACAAAACCAATTGAAGGAGAAGAAGAAGCTATAAAGAAGGCCCAAGAAGAAAGTACTCGTAGGCTTTCAGTAGGAGCAAAGCAATTGTTGGCAGAGGAAGCACAGAGGGATAAAGCATAAGCTGTTTTGGATAAAATTTTAGAGTTAGAAAAAGCTATTGCTCGAGAAGATGCAAACCCTAAGCTAGGAATACAAGATACAGAAGGGCTTACAAAGGGGAAAATTTAGGAAAATGAAGAAGTTGTAGGTGGTGGAGCTCAGGAGAAAAACCCTGTTCGGGATAATCCAGAAAACCCTCCATCCACATTCAGTAGCATCCCTACAGGAGGTCATGTCCCCATAGCTAAAATGAGGCTAATACCATTTACCCCATCTAAACAATAAGAAGTGGCATTCTTGGAGGATATTCATTTTGATCCTAAAATGAAATCCATTACATGGAGGACAGAGAAAACCTTGAGGGTAGGGACTTAGCCACCAGTGACCACCGTGACAGAGAGGACGGTCATGAGTAATGTAGAATCACACCCAAAGCAGTTGGCTTCTATGGCCATTGCAAATGCCTATGGAAATTCTCATAATGTCGACAAGCTTACAGAAACCATTAAGCAGTATAAAGGAAAGATGGCCAAAATGAAGGAAGTTTTGAGGAGGGAAGAAAAGGTCGGCTGAGAATAAAAAAGAAAATATGAAGCTACCTTATCAGATTTTGAGAAGCTTGAACATGGACACCAAAGTTTAGAAGAAGAGCGGGATAGTTTAAAGTTATCCAATGAATATTTAAGTAAAGAGAAAAGGGATTTGGAAAACAAGGCTGCATAATTGAAATTGCAGAAGGCTACTACTAAGCAGAAGGCAGAACATTATGAAACCTAGGTGGCAGCATTGGAGGCACAAAAGACTTCATTGGAGGTTTTGTTAAAGGTGGAAAATGAGCAAAGAACAGATATAGATCCTTTTACAAAGCATGCCCTCATGCTCAGAAATAAAATTTATCAGATGCAACTCTATATAGCAGATGAGTTGTTGAAGGTCTGACAAGTGGAATCTAGGTTGGAAGAGATTTTAGGTATAGCTTCTCAATTTAAATGCAAGACCCAGGATGTCCTAGAAATCCTTCAAGGGTGTTTGACTTGGTTGGAAACAACCAAGGAACCTCTAGAAAATGCATTGATCAAAGACTCTGAGAGAGAGAAGCTGGAATATGAGCTGATAGAATTTGGGAATAAACCTATTGAAGAACTGATAAGGGCAGCCCAGAGAACTAAAGGTGTTTGCACAGAGTTCTGTAGAAAGGTGCTTGCAAATTACAAACGCTGCCAAACATATTCCAAGAAGAGGTTAGATAAATTACCAGAGCATGAAGAGCGCTTGAAACAATTGCATGCAAGATGGCAGGAGGATGAGCTAAGAATTCGGTTGATCAAAAGTTTGTATGAGAGAGTGCTTAAGAATGTAATATCCCAGGAAACAGTAAGAAACCATCTATTAGAAGATCAACTTTGATTGCTTCCAGCCAGGATGGCTAATATAAAAGCTCAAGTTTCCAAGCATGAAGTCACTATTAGATTTCTAGAGCCATTAGAGTTTGAGACAATAGTGACAGATGCCTATGCATGGAAGTAGTTTATTACTGAGGTGGCCAGGCCCACCTAGAATGTTTGTTTTATTGGCACATATTTTGTAATATTTATATTTTTCCTAAATTAGAAAGCTCACTAGGAGACAAAGTCAATTTTGTAACCGATTGGTAGGGGAATCCCAAAAGGCAGGAAGACCAAAAGACATTTCAAGTTGTATAAGTATAGGTAGAGTCGATGAAGAGAGGGACTTTTCCATGCTATCTTTTGTGAAGTTTATTGTAAGAAGAACTATTTCCTTTTATAATAAAGAAAGCCATATTTTCTGCGAGAGAAGGAGCTGTGAAGTTTCACATGCATGTTGTAGATTGGTTGAATGTCGAATTATTTATGTTTCAGCTTATTCTATGAACTGTGAGACGGTTCTGATGTATGAATTACTTCCATGTTATGAATGATTGTCTGTTATTTTTATGAAACTTATGCAGTATATTGAGTAATGAATGTTTTAACCAACAATGAGCTACCTCTATGTTTATCTTTATACATGTATTCATGTATTCTGAATTATGAAAAACTATCTATAATATTCTTTATGCATGTTTTACAGTACATTACTCAACATTAAACAAAATCTTGCTCCCTAGGGATAGGTTAGATATAATTAGCTAGCTTAGCATAGTTGTTGTTTTTTTATGGTTTAGAAGCAAAAGGGGTAATAAGACGAGAGGTAAGAACCTGCACATTACATTGTGAACTCTTTGTTGTCTCTATCATTTGCACTTAGACTAGGCACTTGCACATCATATACAAAATAAAACTAAAAAATACACTTAAATGGTGGACCGGGCCGCAACCGGTAAAAGCAAGCTTAAACCGTTACTTGAAGTACGGTAGTCGGACCGTAAACTGGATGGATTCCCCATATCAAACAATAAAGAGCTAATTGGGAACATTTATTGGGGAGAATCCCTACTATTGTTACTTGGTATTTTCCAGGCCTCAACAAGGATTTAATCCATTACAATTTGAGTTCACATGAAGGCATACATATGTAATTTGAATACTTTCTCTTTCTCTATGCTTCTCTCTTTATATTTATCATTTACCACATGGTCCACATGTGCATTATTATTTATCCATATTATCATATCATACTCACAAAAATTTTTACACATAATGATGATCATATCATATTACCCCGGGTCATATAGTCATATGCTAAAGTAGATCACACTAGGGGTAGCTAATCCCTAAAGGAGACTTATAGCAGTCATTGTACATGACCAGTAATACATCATATAGTATTTCCACTTTACCAAGTGTTATAGCTCAAAATGACAAATCCCTTCCTATGACCACTTTCCCATGATTCCGTCGCATGTCGACACTTCCATGACGACACTTCATGAAAAGTCACTGAAAAAACACCTAACTTGGAGGACCCATATCTTGAGTTTTGTAACTTCGTTTGATCTCATCTCTACACCATTGGAAATATATTTTTGTTAGATAAAAATTTCTAGAAGACATCAAAGTCTGAAAATGAACAGAAATACCATAAAAATGAGTTTTTTTGTGTGTATGTGACTTTCCTCAAGGCAAACCCACGTACGTACGTGAATTGCTCTATATAATACCCGCGTACGTACGCGACTTGCTATATATAATAGTCGCATACGCCTTATGTATGTGAATTTTTTGCATTAGAACCCACATGTATTCCTCGTGTACATGACTGTTGTTTCTGCAACCCGCGTACGCCTCTTAAAAATGTCAAAAAACACGTCTTTTGAAATTCGGGTAGTTTGGATAGTTATGCAACTGACTCCTTCAGTTGTAACTACTTTGTCTTCACCCCTAACTCTTCCTTAAGCATACAAATAGAGGTAGGGAGGCCCATGAGAGGAGACTTGAATCTTTGCATTGTCATGCTAGAGGAATTGGAGCTCTCTTTGCTCACACCTTTGCCCTAGCGATCATCCCCTTGTGTTGCAGAGTTTGGAGGCTGAGTTCCTTGGAGAAGAGAAGCAGCAGAACCAGGTCAAGGTTTCATGAGGTGCTAAACTTGAAGAGAAGGTATACTTGTACTTGTTTTCAATATTAATAAATATTTGATGTCCTTCTTCTTCCCAAATCATTGTTCAATGTGTTATTGAATCTCTGTTTATGATCAGATGTTGATGTTAATTAGATTATTATTTCATGTTTATTTTATTATCATTGCTTTATATGTGGTCATATTGGTTTGAGGAAGGTATAATTCGTTTTGCAGGTCTCTTGGGGCAAGAGGAGCAAGAAGAGGATTGAAGGGCTGCTTGGATCAACCTTCATTTGGCTAAGGTATGAACCATTCTAATCTTTGAATCTTGCTTATATATGCTTGCTGAACATCATCCATCCACCTTTCAACCCCAGTATGTTGATGGCCTCTTAAAGCCTAGCCATAGGATACTTTCCTTTACAACAGAACTGGTGACTCCGTTGGGGAGAGACTTGTCTGTTTGGGGTTTCTCTTTATTTTTTTCAGTCTTTTGCATTGTTTTAGGTCCTTCTTGCCACTTAGGAACACTTTATAAGTCTGATAGCACACTTCCCCTGCCTTCCTAAGGCTGTTTTTGACCTTTTTTGGGATTTTTTTCACCCATACGTGAGTTGCAGAATGAACAGTGGTGTGTCTGGTTTGGTACACGTGACTTTCTATACTATTAACCTACATATGATACGCGACTTGTCAGTAATACAACCTACATGTGCTTGTACATGTGACTTGCTGTATTGTCAACCCGCATGTGACACACGACCTGTCAGTAGTGAAACTCGCGTATGCCCCTTTAAACAGTGTTTTTTCCTCTTTTGTGGTTTTTCTTCTGTTTGAAGGTTGTTTGGTAGGTATTTTGGTGTCCTCTGCAGGTGCATGACTCTAGGGAAATAGTGTCATCCCTTTTGGTTGTTCTTTATCTATGTGGTAAGCCTTTTTATAGCATTAGGGTTTGTTCTTTGCTCTTTCCCCCCATCTCCTTTGCTTGGCATGATTTTTGGCTTATGTTTCTGGTCAGCCTCTGTTAGTGATCTTTTTCTGAGTTTAGAATCTTGTTGGTGTTGGTTTCTTTCTTCTTTTGTTGGTTAACTTCACCATGCCAAATTAGTTGACTTGTCTCTTATGCAAGCCTTCCTTCCAAGTAGGGTTTATATTGACTTTAGTTCATTCTAGAGTTTGTTTGGTGGTTGTATAACAGAGTTCCTTTTGCTTGGTTCTTGTTATCTGCATACTTTTGTTTGTAGGTAGTTTTCTTTTGCATTTATAAAAGAAAAATAAAAAGAGCATATACTTGTTTTTACTGCTTTTCCCCCCACCTCCTTCTTTGGCTTGACCTTGTTGGACAAGGTACTGAGCAGCCTCTGTTTGGAGGTTTAGATTGATTCTTGGGACTTCTTGACCTTTGTTTATATCAGTATTATTTGCTCAGTCTCTTCATTCCAATTTTTTTGGCTTGTTTACCTTTGTGAGCCTTCCTTTCAAGAGAGGTTGATATCCTACTTTAGGGAAACCTAGGGTTTGTTTGTGGGGTGTAGAGTAGTTGTCTATTTGCTTTGCTTACAGTACTTGCTTGCATTTAGGCTATTTTTTATTTTGCATTTATAAAAGAAAAAGGCAAAAACACATGTTTGCTTTATATGCATGTAGATTAGGTTTTTAGTCTAGATTGCATGGCATATCATTGTTTTTGAAAAAAAATAAAAATAAAAAAGAAATTGTTCTTTTGTGGCTTTCAAGTTTAAATTTCAAAAAGAAAAAGAGAATACTTTTTGCTTTTTGCATTTCATTTCTCTTTTCTTAGTCATTTTGTTTCAACTTTGAGTAAAAACACCACATAAGTTTCACACCATTTACCCTCTGACTAAAACAACCCTTAAAATAAACGATATAATTTAAAAATTACCAGTAAGTTTTATTTTATAGGGTCATACACCAACTAGCTTAGGCTCGACTTGTGGGATAGGGAGTTTAAACTCCCCACAAGTGTTAAAATTCAGATGTAGTTGGCCAATCACTAGGTAAACCCTTTTCTATGTTGATTGTATATGGGAAGCTCCTCTCAAACGGGAGTTAAGCACGAGGCCGCGTGGAGGCTTGGATTGAGGAGATAACCCTCTGATTCCTTGTCAAAGCGTAGACCAAGCTTTTTGCGCATTTGGGGATTCTGTCTTAGACAGGGTTTCAGGATTTGCTACCCTGCCCATGCGTACAAACCAGGCTTGCGACTATCCCCCCACACTGTCAATATAGTTAAGGTAGCCTTTAGTCTCTTTGACATCTAGGGTTCATACATAGGTACACTGGAAGGCTATTTTTGGTTGACCTTGGATGGACTTGGAAGGTAACCCCGGTAGAAGGTGTGGGAGGGCGGTGGGTGATTCCTCTGCTTATTCCTAAGAACATCTACAGGGACACCAAGTAACTGTCTATTAGCTTTCTTTTGAAAAGCGTATCTTATACCTGTTTGTTTGTTTGGCTTTAGGAATTTTTAGTGAGTGCTGTGTGGTTTGTCTGTACTTAGTGTGCCTTTAGGTGTGTGCTTTGTAATTTTGGTTTCCTATCAACCTCATACTTTGTCTCCTATTTTGAAACTATGGCTAGCCCCCCTTTGAACACCAACCAAGAGATCCCCATGCTGGGAACTCCTTGTACTATTCCTCTCATGGGGAATGTTGGTGTTCCCTTGATGGCCACCCTAAATCTACCTGGATTCACCCTAGGGCTACCGGTGTGGTTGTTTTCCACTCCAACTATCCTGAATGCTCCTGATGCTTCTCAAGTAAGATCTTTATATCAAGGGCATCAAAACACTACTTCCCCTTCACCTGTAGTTGATTCTCCTCCTCCTTCTACCTCATGCGGCGAAAGTACTGATACTAGTAACCAGCAGTCTAAAAGGAGTAAAAGAAGGAGGAATAGGAAGAAGGCAAATAAGCAAGGGGGCACCCATTCAACCTCTGCAAATCAAGTTGAACCTCACCACCCAGCCTCTGCAGTTCATGCTGGGGGCACCTATCCAACCTCTGTAGGCCATGTTGGATTTAAGCACTCAACTGCTGCAAGTCAAGTTGATCTTGACCATCCAACATCTGTTGTTCATGCTGGTGGGATCCTTCCAACCTTTCCAGGTCACGTTGGATCCAGTCACTCAGCCTTTGCAGGTCATGTTGAAGACACCCATTAAACCTCTGTTGTTCAAGTTGAACCTACCCATCCAACCCCTGTAATTCATGTTGGATCCATCCACCCAACCTCTGTTGTTCATGCTGGGGGAACACACTAAACTACTGCAAAGAAGATTGATCCTAACCATTCAGCCTCTATTGTTATTGCTGGTGGTGCCCTTCCAACCTATATAGGTCATGTTGGACCCAGTCTCTCAGCCTCTGCAGGTCATGCTGGGGGTAGTCTCTCAGCCTCTGTAGTTCACGCTGAAGTCAATCCGTCAGCCACTGCAAGTCATGTTGACACTGTTGAAAAGACTACCCGTTCAAAACACAAGCCCAAGTTTCCTTGTAAGCTTTGTGAGGGAGACCACCTTACTTATAAATGCCCTTCTATCGCAAAGGTGTGAAGAGTTTGGTTTCATGGTCATCCCATTTTTGAACATTCAGAAGCTTTTCAACAACCAACCTCTCTTAGTCAGGTTGGACCCAGTCACCCGGCATCTAGTGTTCATGCTGGGGGCAAACTCTCATCCTCTGCAGGTCATGTTGAGAGCAAACAGTCAGCCACTGCTAGTCATGTTGACACCATTGAGAAAACTGGTCGTTCGAAGTGCAAACTTAAGTTCCCTTGTAAGCTATGTGAGGGAGATCATCTTACTCACTAGTGCCCTGCTATCGTAGAGGTGCGAAGAGTGTGGTCCGAGACTCAAGAATTTCCTTCTCCTGAACAACCTATAGTTTCTTAATAACCTACCCAACCTTTGGTTGATCAAGTGGTCAAACCAATCTCAGATTTGGTCAATCCCACTCTTCTTTCGGAGAGTGATCCTGATGTGATTGAACCAATGTCATGTTTGGTCAATCCCACTCTCTCTTCAGAGAGTGGCTTTCACGAAGTAGTTGAATTGAGTTCAGTATCGATCAATCCCACTCTTCCTTTGGAGAGTGAAGTGTCTATTAGTCATGTTTTCTTCACTGCCAGTTCAGAACTTACTGAACAAGGGGGCACTGAACTCGCTTCAGATCAACCCCCACCAAGCTCTTAGATTGCTTCCTTTGATTGGGATAGCCTGGTTAAGTCACGCCTTCCTTCTGATGCACCTTTCCAGTTAAAGGTCAAAGTTGAACCTTACACTATTGCTCATTGTATTGTTGATGAAGGAGCCTCAGTTAGTATCTTTTCTGCTCGTGCTTGGCAAGGCATGGGATCTCCCAGCCTTGTGTCGACTACTAGTTAGTTACTGGTGTTTGATAGAAGAAATTGTATATCCTTGGGAATTCTTGCTCAAACACCTGTTACTTTGGGTGGGAAGACTATCTTAGTTGACTTCATGGTGATAGAAGACCCCTTGGACTTCAATATGTTCCTTGGATGTGATTATGTCTATGCCATGCAAGTTGTGGTGTCAACATTCTTTCGTGTGATGTACTTTAATCATGGCAAAGAAATTATCACTATCGATCAGTTGGATTTTCTTGATCCATCTCCTGACCCAACTAGAGACCAAGTTTTTCCTTTATCAATTCCCAGTGTTTCTATAGACACTACCCCGCCACAGGTGAACTATGTGGCCTCTTGTCCTTTACGTTCAATTTCTATTGAGAAGCAGCCTCTGTTTTCATGCTTACCTTCTCGAGACTTGGTCCCAGCAGTTGACCAGGTGAGTCATCCTATACAGACTGTGGAGTCTACTCTCCACTCTGTCGATCCATTTGAAAGTTTAGACATGTGTCCTATCTTGGATAATCTCCTTCCTTAGGATGAAGTCTTCCTAGAGTATTTGATACAGTCTGACCTTATTTTCGATGTCGGTTCAGTTGTGACTAAGTCTAACCCTGATCTTCCTAGTAATCATGAACTTTCTTCTTATGTTAGTGTTGTTGAGTCTCTTGACTTTTCCTTTGAACAACAAGTCAGTGATCTTGATGAGTTTGATTTTTCTTATGATTTTTTCAATTCCTGTGATACTGAGTTTGTTCCTACAGACTCTATATCCCTTATTGATTTTTTCTCTCCTTCTGAGTTTGATCTTACTGATTATAAACCCTTGAGACTTGGTGCTATAGAATCTTCTTCGGTTGATTCTACCTTGACTTTACCTTTTATAGAAGATAACAAAGTCACATGTGTTTCTGCCAAAGCGACCTGCATCAAATCTTTTCTTCTGATTATGATCTTGATGTTGTTGTTTCTTGGAGACAAGATTCTTAGTTGGATTCACAACTGTTTACTAGCCTCACCTTATGTTTCAAGTTGTAATTGCATTTGCATGTGCCCTGCTCGTGCTTATGAGCCTGATGCTGGCTTCCATGCTTTTAGCTCGTTGTATAAGCCCTCATCTTTTTTCTCATTGTCGCTAAGCCTTGTATCATTTTTCCTTTGCAACTTGACACCTTTTACCCTGAGGAGACATTCCCTGAGTGTCCTTATCTTGCTCACTTTCCTTGCATTATGCATAGGTTTGTTCCTTGCGCTTGGAACTAGTTTCGCCTGTTTATGACACTCGTCTCCTCGCATTTAGAGCATTCTTTCGCTCTCCTTCGAGCTCATTAAAAACAGTAAGGAGGCTGCGAGTTGACTTTTTCGGACTCGTTAAAACTTCACGGGAAATATATTGAGTTTCTTTAGGCCCAGGTATGACTCCTCAAAATAGACTTGATTGCCGAGTAAACTTGTCCATTCAGGCTCGTTCAGGATATGTGAATGGGCATCCACATTGGTGGTAGGTTATCACTTTCTCAGACCGTGTGGAATAATACGAGAAAGGAACACTCTCTTTTCTTCAAAATTGAGAATATTATTCTTAGGCATAGGTTTATCACTTTTCCAGACCTGAGGGACTAAACTTACGGAAAAGGAACCCCCGGTATGAGCTTAGTTTTCTCTTTTTCATGCTCTGGACCAAAACATGAAAAATATTTCGAGTGTACTTTATGTCTTTGTCATGCTCGTTAAAACTTAAAGAACAAAGCATCGAGTTTATTATTGTAAGGCCCATTTCTCATAATCAAATGGATCTTTCCGAGTGATCTTGCCTTCCTTCACACTCGTAAAACTCAGGCTATATGCTGCTTTTGAAGGAGCGCTGGGTAGGTGGTAATTTAACCTTTTTTGGACCTTCCTGACTAAATACGAAAAAGGTGCGCCTTACTTCTTCAGAAGCTAAGAGAGTTCTTCTATGGTTTGTTTTATACTTTTTCAGCCTTGAGAGACTAAATTGGACGAAAAAGCACCCCCCTGGAGTCTTCTTTGGAGTTTTCAGACTCTCTAAACTATGAAAAAACTGTCGAGCATGTACTAGTTTGGGCTCGTAAAATCCACGAATCAATTCTTTATCAAGAATTCTTCTTTCTTTTCTTCGAGCTTGCCAAAAATGAATATGGTCTCGAGTTTGCTTTCTTGGACTCGTTAAACCTTTACAAGAAAGAGGGGAAGGGAAGTTCATTCACATGTTTTTTACATCATGGCAGCAAGTCTTGTTTCCTTGAACAAAGTACCAGCTTTGAGTCTATCAACAGTTGGGTCCTAGTTTTTTGATCTTATCCCGATTCAGAGTTTTTACTCCTCCAGTTGGTTTCTTTTCCAATTATATGGGGAATATGTCAATGTCTCCTACATTGCATATTTGTTTCGTTGGTCCTTTTGTGTCAAATGCTGCCTAAGTCACTTTTGTGTCATGCTCACTGTTCAAGGATTAAACCTTTGTCGGCCATTCTGCAGTTGCCTTAACCTTTTGTGTCAGCCATTCCCTGGTATCGGTTCATTACATCATGTGTTCAGCGTTTCTTGTCTTGAAATTCAGTACCAATTCCAGATCCAATTAGTCTTTGAATTACCTCGTGTTGGATGATGAAGGATGCCTTAATGCCTTCCTTCCAATGGATCTCTTCCTATTGACTGCAACACCTCTTGCTCTGGGAATGAGATTTAGAGTTTTATGACAGTACCTTGGGGATTGTAGTCATCAATGGAAATTTCTCTCGCTATTGGGTAGTGGGAATACCTTAATGTTTCATACTCGATGGATTCTTCAAGTGTTCGACTTCAAGTCCTTGTATTCACACTTGTTAGAATGTACTAGGTACCTTGGGGACCATTTTCATTAATGGTGGTTTCCCTCGCGTTTGTTAACGGTTCGCATTATTGACCGGTAATCAAATGGTTTCCTCCATGTTCGACTTCAACTCTTTTATTCGCATGGTTAGGATTCATACCTTTTTTGGGCAGTTTGGATTGAAGACCTTGGGGCGACAATAGCATCGTCATTTTTCTATTTCCCAAGTTGCGCAAGACCTTGTTACATTTTATATGACATTTTGCTGAGACATAGATCCACCTTGTATTTTTGTGGTTATGATCAATTTTTGAGTATGGATCCACCTTGTTCATTTTGTGGCCATGACTCCTTTAGATTTGATATGGCGTCTGTTTGCATATTGAGCGACCATGATAGTTTCATCAGTTATACATATGTTGGATCCGCCTATATATTTATGGCAATGTTTTGTATATGGACTTGTATGTCCCAAAGATTAGTTTTTTTTGACATTTATCTCTCTTTCAGGTACCTTCATTCGAGCCTTTTGATCTTGGATTCTCTGCTCTCTCCATACTCAGTTGTTTCCTTTATAATGCATTTCAGCTATCGTCTTCCCCTCTAACCTCATACATTAGGGGGCATCTATTATAGATCAAAATGACACATCTCTTCCTATGACCACTTTCCCATCATTCTGTTGCATGTCGACACTTCCATGACGACACTTCATGAAAAGTCACTGAAAGTCATTGAAAAAACACCTAACTTGGAGGACCCATATATTGATTTTTGTAACTCTATTTGACCTCATCTCTACATAGTTGGAAATATATTTCTGTTAGCTAAAACTTTCCAGAAGACACCAAAGTCTGAAAATGCCCAAAAATACCCTAAAAAATAGTTTTTTTGTGTGTACGCGACTTTCCTTAAGGCAAACCCGCATACGTACGCGACTAGCTCTATATAATACCCATGTACGTATGTGACTTGATCTGTATAATACTCACATACATACACGAGTTGCTATATATAATAGTCATGTACGCCTTATGTACGTGACTTTTCTGCATTACAACCCGCGTGTATTCCTCGTGTACGCGACTGTTGTTTCTGCAACCCGCGTACGCCTCTTAAAAATGTCAAAAAACACGTCTTTTTAAATTCGGGTAGTTTGGGTAGTTATGCAACTGACTCCTTCAGTTGTAACTACTTTGTCTTTGCCCCTAACTCTTCCTTAAGCATATAAATAGAGGTAGGGCGGTCCATGAGAGGAGACTTGAATCTTTGCATTGTCATGCTGGAGGAATTGGAGCTCTCTTTGCCCACACCTTTGCCTTGGCGATCATCCCCTTGTGTTACAGAGTTTGGAGGCTAATTTCCTTGGAGAAGAGAAGCAGTAGAACTAGATCAAGGTTTCTTGAGGTGCCAAACTTGAAGAGAAGGTATACTTGTACTTGTTTTCAAGATTAATAAAGATGTGATGTCCTTCTTCTTCCCAAATCATTGTTCAATGTGTGATTGAATCTCTGTTTATGATCAGATGTTGATGTTAATCAGATTATTATTTCATGTTTATTTTATTATCATTGCTTTATATGTGGTCATATTGGTTTGAGGAAGGTATAATTCGTTTTGCAGGTCTCTTGGAGCAAGAGGAGCAAGAGGAACAAGAAGAGGATTGAAGGGCTGCTTGGATCAAACTTTGTTTGGCTAAGGTATGAACCATTCTAATCTTTGAATATTGCTTATATATGCTTGCTGAACATCATACATCCACCTTTCAACCCCAGTATGTTGATGGCCTCTTAAACCCTAGCCACATGATACTTTCCTTTACAACACCAAGTAAAGTTTTCCTTACCTCAACAAATGGAGGTCCTCTTGAATGAGTATCCATTCTATGGATGACTTCATTAGGATCATTCCTTGATATAACTCACAATCCCATCTCCAGTTAAGGAGATCCATCTCATAGGGTACCATTTATGAGAATCATTGACTTGATATAAGACAGGTCCATACTTAATACAACAAAAGTCTCCAATACTAGCATCCCACCTCAACACATGGGGATATAGATAGGATTACACAAGTCTGGACTTGATACAACTATATACACAACTCGCTTGGATACACATATTCGACTGCATACACATACAAATTATGGTCACACTCTCTAGTCATTGTTAAGGAAGAGAAATTCCAATGGCTTGGGGTGCCACAATAGACAGATTAACTCCAGAAATCAATCCTTTCCTATATGCAAGAGAAACCAAACATCTAACACTAAAGGATCTCGATTCATACCTTATTCTGGAAGGTTGATGTAGATCCCCGTTGAGCTTTTCCAATCTCGCTTGTATTAGCAATTTTCTTCATCAACATTTAGCAAACAAGATGCATGCTATATATAATTGTGTTAGACCTACTCTAGCATATATAATCAATAACATATAAGCATTTAAAAGCATCCATGGATCAAATACTCATTCAAATACACATTATTGGACAGGAAAACATAGATATAAAATAGAGATTACAATAGTGACAACCTCTGTCGGCACATCTGTGAATTGGAGAAACTGAGTCTCCCACTTGGGCCTCCACCACTTCAATCCTCCATCTCTCGATAGCAAGCTCACAAGAAAAAGGCAATCTTGGGAAGAACACAAAGTGCTGCAAGGGACAAAGGGATGCAGACTCAAGTATAAGCTCCGACAACAACGGACTATAGTTTTCTTTCTCTTCAATGCATCCAAAGGGTTCCTTATATAGCTCTTCAATGGGGTAATGGAAGGTCGAATTCGAGCGATCTCAAAGCATATGGAAGGCCAAGAGACAAGTGACTTGGATCCACTTCAAGGAAAACTCCAAAATCATTTGTCCTTTTGCACACATCCGGATGTACGCGGGTTTAAGGGTCAAATCCATGTATATACGAGAGAAAGGGATTAAAAGTCGCGCATGGCAATTATTGCATGTTTTTAGGGATGATCTTGGAAACATCAAAGGTACAAAAATGGTCCATGGGGTCTAAAGAGTCTACAGAGGGACAGGGAAGGCAATAAAGGTGTGGTCCACCATGTGTGGTAAAATCAACTGTAATGGATTCCCCCTAATGTGTGAGGTCAGAGGGGTCATACGATGGCCGAAATATATTATAAGTCCATCCCAAAAGTGGAGTGATGAAGAACCCAGTGGAAGAACCAGCCATCCAATCAATGCAATACAATGATCAAACTATGCACATAACTGCAAGTAGATGTAGCAGTTCCGGATCCATAAGAGTACAATGGCCATGAATAGGCATGATACAAAATATGACATGTGTGGTCATCAACATGTACAATATAGATAGTTCAGAATCTCCATGACGAAGATATACACAGGATCATGATCTCCATGTAGGTTGAAGATATATAATGGATCAAGATCTCCATAATGGCTGGAAATATCTGACATATACTGGAATCAAGTCACGAGAGCTGAAATCTCATGAACACTGGAATGATCAAGGAGGTAGCATATATAAGATGCCACCAGTCTAGAAGGTCTTCTACACAAACTGCTACGAGTACATGTCCTACTATGTGAATAGAGGTGTCGAGGTCGAACATAGTAGTCCATTGTCTGATTATCGGTCATTGATGTATACTGTTAACAGACGTGAGATCACCCACCGATAATGAAAATGGGAATCAAGGTACTAGAGTGCAAACTAAGAAGTGTGAATAAATGTGTTGAGGTCGAACACTTAAAAGGATCCATCGATCAGGGGACATTGATGTATTCCCAAAACTGTCGATGGTGAGAGAACCTGCCACTGATGACTACAAGTCTCAAGGCACTCAAAAATGACTCTAGATTCCTATCCCAGAATAAATGATCTGAAGTCGATGGGATGAAATCCATTGGAAGGAGGGCATTAAGGCATCCCCCATCATCCAACACGAGGTACTCAGCAAAGTTGTATAATGTGGAAGGACTCGATCATAATGTGCACAAACTAGTAACTGTACCGGGAATGGCCGACATGCAAAGTCAAGATAACTGAGGAATGCCTGACTTAGGTTTCAACTTCCTTCGAACAAGAGCATAAAGGTGAATGGTGACTGAATGTAGGTAGCATAGACTCGTTATAAAAAACTGGGACATCTCTGCTACATAGGAGGCATTGACAGAGGCTCCATAGGGACTGGAAGCTTAACCAGTCGGTGGAGATAAACTCAGAGAAACGAGTACAACTCCTAAAGTCAAACTATTAACCCAACCAACGGATGTGATATATAGTGCTTTGTTCGAAGGCGACACGACTCGACTGCTGCCAAAGATAACATATTTTCTTGTTCGGCTTTTTGGTTTTTTGATTTTTTTTGGACTTTTTCAAATATTTTGAAAAGCTTGAAAAAGAATAAAAGTGCTTTATAGTTATAGACTAGAAGGAGATGAGTGTTAATGGGAAAATAAAATAGTTCCAAGCACCGAAACATACCTATGCTCAATGCAAGGACACATGTGTAGGATAGCGACACTCGTGGGAAAGTCCCCTCCCGGTAAAAATAGGGAATCAAGCTGCAAAGGATATACAAAATGGATCTGCATGGCTAGACATGAGACAAGCTCGGGCTATATGGCTGATACTCAAAGTCAGGGAAGCTGACATAAGGCTCAATAATGCAGGAAAAACTCATGATAATGCAATTACAACTTGACATAAGGGAGTCCTGGGGAAATAGGCCAACAAAAGATCAAGAGGAGTATGAGGCTCTTATGAAATGACATGCCGATACTATACAACAGACTCCCACACCCTAATGGACAAAGTGTCAGCATGGGTTCCAAATGCAAACAAGGAGCTAACTAGGGAACCCATGTAAGGTCAAACTCTACCATTCACATCATGCCACTTCTAAAACAACAAGAAGGTTCTGTGACAGGATAGAATGGGTTCGTACCTAAGGTTATAATGAAATGGTCATAAGGTCATGCAAAATGCAAATGGAGGTGAAATCTAACCTATATGCTAGTTTAAACATCATACCTGAGATCGACACGAACGGGTCAAAACAATGGTCGAAGCGGCGCTCAAAACGGTCTCCTACATCATCATAGTAGTAAAAAATGGTCCAAAAGGGTCAGAAACAGTTCAAAACTATAGAAAAGGGGGTAAAAATTTGAAAAAAATTGAAAAATTTCTATAAATAGTAAAAAATTCAAAACATTATATATCATTTGAAATTTTTACCCAATTGAGCTCAGAACTTCAAATGCGAATTCCAGGAGTTTCGTCAGGCGAAATCTGACACCATTTTTTCTAGGTAACTTCCCATGCCCTGCTCTTCCATTTGCATGTAAATTTTTTGAATTTCCATGGTCAAAATAAATTTCTATGCCATTCTAATATAGTCAATTCGGCCCACGCAAAAATCAAGGATTTTTCTGCGTATAGGGCTAGCTATACATGGAAAAATGGCCCAAAGTCACGTACATACACGGTTGTTTTACAAACAGTCACATATGCAGCTGTGTTTAATGTTTTTTAAGACAACTAATGACCAACACTCAATGTAAATGTGCAGGATGGTTCTAGAATGGAGGGAGAGAGAACACGGGGACATAGAAGAGGCTGTACGGGGCGATCTAATGGCTCAACAAGCTCTTCGTGCATGTGGGCTATACAAGTTTTGGTGTCTTGGGGGATTAAGGGCCAAACCAAGACTGCTGCAAATTCTAGTAGACTACTGGGATTCTGACTCAGAGTCATTCCATATCGATGGGATGTCCCTCACTATAGAGGTGGAGGACATATACTTCATTACAGGATTGTCCCGACGGGGGAAAGTGGTGAACCTATGTTCTTGCGGGATCGAAGGTGGCCTCACCATTGACGAGTATATTGCTGTATACTATTATACGGACATGGAGAAGGTTGGGAGTTAGATCCCAACCATCTCCATACAGGTACTAGGCCTGAAGGCCATACTGCTGACACTCGATAGGATAGCAGGGCTAGCCTCACTCCACCAGGCCTCGTGGCCCTTGATGTTCTATGCAGTGGAGTGCATGAGACCCATAGTTTATGATTGGAGTACTGCGCTATTGAGTAACATGAAGCAATAGCTCAACGACTGCAAGATGGGCAGGGTACGAAACTTCGGTTTCAGCAATATACTAAGCACGTTCTTCTTCGAGCGTGTTTCGGGGCTCAGCCCTAGAGTTGGCGTTCCTCCTCACAGGGTTCGAGATCTAGCCCAATGATGTTGGGTAGGTGCGATGCGCAGACTGGGTGGAGGTAGGGTGTGTAACCCCTACCAGCTGATTTATTTCCATGGTGGTGACGGTAGATAGTTGCCATCGATGATTACCCCTATGCAGAGATAGATTTTTGTGGAGATCCCGACATGCCCCTACCACCAAGATCAGCATACGATGACATTGGTAACGAATTCCAACCCTCTTTTTAAGTTTTTTTTGAATTATTTATTTTTTTTGTGTTTTTTGATATGTGGAACCAAAAGACATGTTTTTGTGTGACGACACATAATGAAAATCTGTCATATGTATGCAGATGTAGGATCACGGCGGCCTGACGGTTTCCATCGTCATAGACGGAGGGGAAGAGGAGATGACATTATGGGTGTGGATGCGGAGTGGATGCTCCAAAGCATCCATACAAAATTTGTGCAACTGACACATAGGGTACCCATGGCGCAAGTCGAGGACTTGCCTGAGGCCATGCAGCGCCAGGTAGTGGGTGTGCCACGAGCATGGGTGCGGTTGTTTCGACCACTAGCTAGAGCCGTTGTGAATTTCCACGATCAAAACCCCCCTCCTCCTCCCCAGGCTTAGATACCTAGGAGTGACACATTTTGTACTACCGTGTATTATATTTTGGTGGCTCGGAAGCCCCATTTTTGTATTATGACACTTATGTATTGTCACATTTTGGATGTTTAATGAATTTTTTTTATGATGATCGATTTTATTTATTTACATGTGTAAAAATGTATGTTTGTGATGAGCTTATGGTCTGTGAAACAAATGCCAATCTAACAAATAGTTAGCATATGAGTCAGCAACTTGATTATAAATTCTTGGAACATGTATGTATGTTATGTTGTCAAATTGTCGTTCTAACAATATCACACGTAAGAATCTTCGTAATAATGTTGGATCCCTAACATGATATAAGCCATTCAGCTATGACACTATTAACTACGAATCAAGACGTACCTCAAGAGAGAGAACACCATGCGAAATGGCATCTCATAGAAGCTCGATAACGACACTATATTCTGCAACATTGTTTGAAGAGGGCCATAAACATATGCCTACTGAAGACAATACCTGACCCATAGGAGTATAAATCATCCATGCAGCATAGGTTGAGTGTTGAGTGTGACAGCTAGCACCATCAGTGAATCCTATAAAGATGGAAGACTCCATTGACATCTGCCATAAGAAACGAAAGCTAATCAACAAACCCGATCGCCATAAGAAAATCCTAACTATGCAAAATACTGTACAATAATATCCAATAATCAGCCCTGGCTGAGGATCATGCATAGTACTTTTTAAGATAGAGCCCATTTTTAGGCTCCGCCAAGGCTGTCCCCTTGTAATATACTAGCTCATAGGCACCCTTCTCTACCACACATTTGACAATGTAAGGACCATGCCACATGGGGTTAAACTTTCCTGCCCCCAAGGGTTCTTTAGCTTGATCCCACAAAAGGACCAAATATCCTTCACTAAACTTTCTCGGACGGATAGACTTATCATACTGGATCTTAACACGACACTTATTTACTTCTAGAGACACTAAAGCATCTCGGTGCTACTCATCAAGCTGCTCTAAGTGGAACAAACGTTCCTCCAATGGGGAAGTGTCTCGTAAGAGCTCTATGGCTAGCTTCAATGAAGGGATTTCGCATTCAACTGGAAAGATAGACTCCACTCCATGTACAAGCTGATATGGAGAAAAATCGATGGTAGTCTTAACCTGCGGTTCTATAAGCCCACAAAGCAGGATATAACATTATATGCCAGTTGGTATTGCTTTGTGCGATGGTTCGTTGGAGAATGGACTTAAGTGATTTGTTCACTGCTTCAACATATCCATTTTCTTGAGGGTAATAAGAAGAGGAACGATCCTTCTTATACCCTAACTTCGAGGCCAATTCTTCCATCATCTGATTCTGAAAGTTCCTACCATGGTTAGTGACAAGCTCCTTCGGAATACCGAACCGAGTAATGATCTGGTTGAATACAAAATGTGTGGTTGTCTCACCATCGGATTTAACTATGGGCATAGCCTTAGCCCATTTCATGAAATAGTTAACAACCACTATAATGTGATGATTCACCCCAGCTGAAGTTGGTTTGCAATCCATGAAATCAAGCCCCCACTTATTGAAGGGACCAGCGGTGATAATCAGATGTAATGGGGCAGGATGTGAGCACATATTGCATGCAAACACCTCGCAAGGGTGGCACTTCTTGACCTCATTGACACAATCTTTAAAGATCGACAGCCAGAAATAACCCGCTCTCAAGATTTTTTGGGCTGTAGAAAGCCTAGATAAATGACCACCACATGCCCCTCCATGACAGTCATTCAGCACAAGCTCAGCCTACTCTTGAGTTAAACAATGACGTAAAATGGAATCTAACCCACAGCAGTACAATGTGTTATCTACTATAAGGTAGTTCTTGGATACATGACGTAACCGTCGTCGTTCATCCCGTGAAAGGCGAGTATAGACCTTCAATGTTTGTAAATATATGTTGATATCCCCATACCATGGATCCAAAGTTGAGATCAGGAAAATGTGCTCATCGACAAATGTATCTTCACAAACTTCCTCCTCCTCCTTGCTTGGAAAATCAGATATAAGCTCCGCAAAAATCAACGATTTTTTCGATTTTGCCGAAACAAACTCGAGATCGAATTCTTGCAAGATGACAATCCACTTATTATACTTTCCCTCAATCATCCTTCTAGTGAGGATGAACTGAAATGGATTGACATGGGCTACCACCAAGGTCTGGCGAAGGAGAATATAGTGTCTCAACCTTTGAACCGCATGAACGGTAGCTAAGGCAAGTTTCTCCACATGGGAATAACGGATCTTTGCATCTATAAGGTTTCGGCTCAAATAATATATGACATGCTCATGGATATCCTCATCCTCTTGAACCAAAACCATACCAATCATCTCCATGGACGCGGCCACATAAAGTAAAAAGTCATGGCTATAGTCGGGTGGACTAATCACGGGGGCCAATGCTAAGGCTTGTTTAAGTGCTTCAAATGACTCCTGGGCTCACTCATCCTAGAAAAAGGTAGTGTCCTTATTCAAAAGACGCATAAAGCCTCTAGTCAAATTGGCAAAATTAACCACGAATCTCCGCAAGAAATTTGCCATTCCTTGCAAACATTGAAGATGTCTAATGTTTCTCGGAGGAGACAATTGAAGTATTGCCTCAACCTTTAAGGGATCGACTCTTATACCATCCTTGGAGACAATGAACCCTAACAAGCAACCAGACTTCACGCAAAAGATGCATTTATGAGGATTTAACCTAACCAAGTAATGATGGAATCTTTTGAACACTAATATCAAATGGTAGGAATGACGCATCCTCTGACGAAAATGAGCAACAAGGTCATCCAAAAAGACTTCAATAATCGATTTGAGATCACGAAAAATCAAGGTCATAGCCGGCTGAAATGTGGCTCCATCGTTTTTACAGCCAAAAGGCATCTTCCAATATGCAAAGGTACCCTAAGGACAAAAAAATGTAGTTTTATGTTGGTCCCGGGTTTGATCTAGATCTGATTGTATCCAAAAAAACCATCCATAAAGGAAACTACCTTGCTTCCGGCACACTCATCCAAAATTTGATCAATAAATGGTGTGGGAAAATTATCCTTAGCACAGGCACGATTCAAGTCATGGAAATCAGTGCATATACAGATCACTCCCCGCTTCTTATCAACCAGAACAGGTTTTGAAACCCACTCTGTCAAGGGAACAGGATAGATAAAACCGGCATTTAATAGCTTTTCTATCTCAACCTTAATCGCGGGTGCTTTTCTAGGAGTCACTGCACGGAAGTGTTGTCGAGCAGGCTTAGCATTAGGATAATTTTTAATTTCATGTTAAACAATGCGAGGGTCGATACCTGGCATTTCCTCGTATGACCAACCAAAGACATCACAAAACTCTTTGAATAGCTCAGTATACTCTTGAATCTCAGCATGGGAACATTCTACCCAAATATAGACATTCTCTATCTTTCCAGGATCACGAGAGATATTGATAGGGATGGTAGGAGATATATTCGCCATGTTTCCATCAGCCATCGAACCAGGAGAGCTCAATGGAACTACATGACTACCAATTCTCTCACTAAGAATATCCCTAAAGTCTTCACACTCCAAATGGTCAAGCTCAGGAATAAAATAAGATCTATGATGTAACTCTTCCCAAGGTGACTCAAATCCAGACATGGCCTCAATAATAGCTTCATCTGATGGAAAAACACTATCAAGGAAATCATGTGCGTGAGAAGACTCAACTTCCCATGCATGCAGCACATATGGGTCCTCCTCCTCCATCCGTGAAGAGGAAGGACTAGGCTCTACAACACATTCAAGATTCGCTTGATATGCTATCATTGCTGCAGGCAACGGCATGTCCATTTCGATAGGATTACTCGAAGGACTCGGTGTAGGAAGGATCCAAGGATCTTCCATATGGGAAGTGCGAAAAGAAATCGATCTCAATGAAGATGAAGCCCCATTGGAACTAGACTCGATCATACGAATGGGTGCAGGACAACTAAGCTTCCCATAAGGGATGGATACATGCCAACATCCACACTCCCAGTTACCGGCTGAGAATGATCGATAATCAGGATAGAAGCTCCCGATGATGCAGTAACACTCGGATTTTTTAATGATGACTGATCAATTGTAACAATCTTCCCATTAAATGGAAATCATACAACTCGAAATAGAGAAGAAGCTACGGCTTGCATACTATACATCTAGTTCCTACCCAGTAACAGATTGTAGTCAAGGGGCGCATCAACCACCTCGACCTCGATTGCAACGTTCTTCCCTCCCAAATGGACCTTAAGAGAAGGAAGAATTATGTGCATCTGAAATGATCTACCATCAAAAGCAGTCAACATGGTAGCGGATTTAGACAGCTCAGGGGAACCCAAACCCTTCCAACACGACAAAGACATCACGGAAGTAGCAGCGCCTTCGTCAATCACAGTGCGCTTAACGGTCATGTGAAGAAATTCTACATGAATTAAGAGAGACACATAGTAAGGCAAGCGAGGTTGTAGTCCCGCGGTTTCAAATTTTATGATGGAGGAAGAGTTATCATCGTTAACACCAAGAGCAGAAAGAAAAGCCTTCCTTTGCAAAGGACAACTCTGAAGTACTTCAAGTGCAGACATCGCAGAAGAAGTGTGGCCCAAATCCTTGACAAATGAATAGTTCTAGGCGGCTCGGGCATTAGGATTGTGTCCCAAACGCTTTAGGACTCCCTTAGGAATGCGAGGTGTGACTTCAGGTTTATCTGTATGGTTTTCAATACTCAAAGGACTCCCAGGTGGAGCAGGTTCCTTTCCAAGGTCTGGTTGTGACGAACCATAGTCCTTCACACAAGTCACAACCTTAGTAGCACGCACCATATTGATGCAACCATGACCACTACTAGCTTTCGACAGATCTTGATCTCCACCAGACTGATCATGGGTCATTGAGTTCATGTTTTGATTATGTGGTAAAAGGTTGTTCAGCACAGCTGGGCCCTGTGCTATGAATCTCGAGGCATCTTCTATACGAGGGCACAAGTGAGTGAGGTGATCATCCTTACACAACTTGCAAGGAAACTTAACCTTACGTTTAGATTTCTTGTCCCCCCAAGCACTGCGAACATTATTGTTATTAGAATTGGAATTTTCATTCCTATTCCCACCCTTACGATTGTTTTTACCCTTTTTCTTATTCCTTCTAGGTTGCTGGTTACCCTTCTAGTCCGACGATTGCACCGAAAGCACATTCACCGTTTAGGTGGGTTGAGACAAAGTTGTGGCTTGTCCCAAGGTATATTGGTTGATAGACAATTGACTCACCTGTTGCACAACCAAATCCACAGGTTTGGTACTCATACAACCAACAATTCCATCGGCATGTGGTCCAGGTTTGACCTTAGGGTTGAAACTAGAACACAGAGTGTTAGGAATGATCTCATACAACAATCCGGATTGAGCATAAATCAAATCCAATTCTTGTGCTCTAAAAATAGCATGTTCCTCGTTCTGAACTCTGGACGTAGAAACATCCTTCACTATATAATGCAATAATGATTTAAGGAACCACTCAAGGAGAAACTCCTGCAGTATGAAGGCTTTAATCAATCTCTTCTATCTATGCCACTCTTGGATATGGTTCGAGATATGTGTGGCTTTATCTTGCCAAAATGTCGACAAGAGTTCTGTACCAATGTCATAATGCACTGGTAATTGAAAGTGATTGAGAAAAGTCATAGCTAAGTCATCGAACAAAATGAATGCCCCCCTAGGTAACTTTATGTACCATTTCACTGTAGGCCCGATGAGGGTGTGTTGAAACAAACTTAAAGGGATCGAATCATCATGTAAGGAATTAGAAGAGCACCAAAGGTTAAATGTAGTAACATGTTCACTAGGATCTTCTTCTGGTTTTCCCTCGAATTTGGGAATTTTCGAGGGAAGCTTGGTAGGGATAGCAAGCCAAGCCGGGTCATGAGATACTAGATCGTTCGTTAGTCTTGACAAGTCAAGTAAATTTAACGTTGCGAGGAAAGGGAGCCTAGGTTGAGCAGGTCAATGCCACGCTCCCTGATTGTTTTGATTCTGTTGGGGCCTCGAAATTTGCAGGCGACAACAGTAAGGGATTCTCCCCAATCAACGTTCCCAACTAGCGCATTGACTGTTTGGTATAGGGAATCCGTCCGGTTTGTGGTCCGGCCACCGTAGGTCAAGTAACAAAGCGAAGGCCTTACCGGTTGCGGCCCAGTCCACCGAGTTTTTGTATTTTGACTTAATGTATGCAAATGCAAATGCCTAACTAATAATGCAGGATGATGAGGATGCGGGGAGCGTCACAATGTGATGCGCAGGTTCTTACCTCTCGTCTTAGGCTCACACGCATCTGCATCACATATGCAAGAATGAAATAAAATAACTAACTACCTACCTATCCACCTATCCCCGGGGAGCTAGAAAATGATTTATTTATGAGTAATGTGGATTATTCATGCCTTATAAACAGAAATTACAGGTAGCTGATATTCTTATCTACAACACATGAAAGATTAAAGATATTTCAACAATCAGATAGCCAATTGTTTATTAAGCAACATACATTACTCATAGTGGAAATCTTCATGAATAAACCGTAAATCATTCATACAAAAACATAGGTTCAATGAGTTAGAACGGTCTCACAGTTAATGGACATAAAGCTGAAAACGAAATAGTTCCTCTTCAACAAATCCATAGCACAACATTTGAATATTCCACTAAGCTTTCTCCAATAGGCAAACTGTAATTTTCTATTGCAAAAGGAAATAGTTCTTCTTACAATATGTCTTCACCAGTTTCACTGGGAAAAAACCCTCTCTTCTCTTCTAAGTTTCTTACATTTATACAAAAAGGGTCAGACTGTTGGGCTGCCCAAAGTGGCCTTTGGGCTTCCCAACCTCTCGTCTCCCAACGTTCTATTTTTCTTAAATGCTTTACAAAAATAGTTACAAATTACAATAACGACCGACCCTTCATGAGGAAGGGCCCACTTGACTATCCAGAAACTTCTTCCACGCTATAGCCTCATTAGCGATGCCTTCAAAAGTACAAGGTTCTAAAAACTGAATATTTATCTCAAATTTCTCAGCTTGTTTCTTGATAGCCTCGACCCTGGACATACTCAAACGGAGCTGATCTTCAAGAAGCAGTATACTGATAGCTGGGTGATCTACTTGGATTCTCAGGATCAGATCATCCATGGATCTGATGTCTTGTACCTTAGCTTCTTCCTCCTGGAATCTCTTCTGTAATAGCTCTACAAAGGCATCGTGATCTGGAAGAGCTTCAAGCCTCTCCTCCACTTTTATCTGGCACCGATTGAATGTATTGAGAATTCTTTTGAAGAATTCAGTGCATAATCCCTTTGTCTTCTTCACTGCCTTCTTGAAATCTTCAGTGGTATTAATAGCAAACTCCACTAGGTTATAGTCCCGTTTGAGGGCCTGCTGGTCTTTTGCCGGTAGCTCCACTGGGGTTTCCTCGTTGTTCTCCAACCTTGCCATTCGTACAGTCAGGACCTCTAGGACGTCCTGGGACCTGTCCACAAAGTAGGACGCACTTTCCATAATCTCCTCCAAATGGCCGTTGATCTGAAGCACTTTACACCTTTCTTCTTCAACAACAGTCTGCAGCTGCAACATCTTGGTTTTCTGGGTCAATACATGTTGCTTGAGGGGTTGAATATCGACCTGTTGTTCTCTTGCTACTTCCAAAGCAGTGTTCAAAGCAGAGATCTGCTCCCGCTGTTCCTTTCTCAGTTCTAGGGTGTGCACATCATTGGCCTGCAAGAGGATCTTCAGCTGTTCTTCTAGGTCCTCCACCTTTGCCAGTAATTGCTCCTTCTCCTTCTTCAACTCTTGATCTTCTTCTTGCACTTGCTCAAGGCGTTCTTGTGTAGTCTCCTAAGCCTATCTCTCTTCATGTAGGGTTTACAAATCAACCTCAGTAGTCTTCATCTCCCTCTGTAAGTGTTCAAATTTCCACTTCAATCTGTTTCCTTCCTCTCTCTCTTTCCTCAAGGTATCTTTTAGCTGAGCAGAGGTTTTCTTAGATGACTCCAGTTCAATCATCACCTTATTTATGTTGTCTTCTGAGGCATCGATCATTGCAGCCTCGGCTCTCAGCGTGAACCTAGGATCCTGATATGTTCCTAGCATCACAACCATATCCGTTATCATCTTTCCTGGTAGGTCTCCCTCTTCAACTTTCCTTTCTGTCCTCTTGATTATCCTTTTCGTTGCTCTATCATAAAACACAGTGTTGAAATCAGGGATTTCCTTTCCCTTTTCCTGCACAAATAAGACTAGCATGAGCGTGGGAACCCTGGGTATGCTAATAGCAGGCACTTGAGGGGTCTGTACCTCGGGGTTCTCCACCTCCTGAGTCTGCCCTGCTGCTGTTTCAGAAGCCGACTGTTGTGTCGACTTTATTATTTCAGCTTCTTACTTTTGAAGCTCCTCATCGAGCTTTCTCTTTGCTTCTTCTGCTTTCTCGGCTACTTCCTGAGCAACTCTTCTTTCTTCTTCTGTATGAAGCCTTTCTGCAGCTTCTTTTTCCAACCTATGGGCTTCTTCATTTCGATTTTTGGCTTCTTCTTCAGCCTGTGCCTGTTCATCCCCTTTTCCCCCTTTGGTGGTGATCTTTTTCTTGAATCTTCTCATTAGCATTGTCATGTTTGGGGCGTTTCGGAAAACAGATTCGTCCTTATCAAAATGGTGGGCGTACTCGAAGTGCACCTTGTGTTCTTTTCAATGCTCAATGACCTTGCCTTGGGTGTCATTTCTGCGGTAGGGCATCTCCCCGAAATGGAACTTCTCCAACTCCTCTATGAATTCAACAACTTGTTTCACCTTGGTGAATTTATAGCTTCCTAGCTTGAATGGCAAAGGAGGGTAGGCAGTCTTCTTATGTTCGAACAGAAAACTGCCTATTCCATCTAGGAACACTTGTCTGACTGCCTCCTTGTGGAATATGTAATCCGTTGCATATTTGGGCAGCAGTGAAGGTGGTCTTGATCCTCCGAACATCTGGAAGTACATGCCATTTTCAGTTAAGAAATAATCCGCATATTCTCCTATCACTTGCATGGCTTCTTCCGACATACAGTCACACTCCTTCCTGAATATGAGTGTGTACAGAGGCATAATGAAGTGCTCACAGACCTCTCTGTAATGGCTATGGTACTGGTGAGCCCACAATGGTCTATAAGTGGCATAAACAGGCATCCTTTCCCTGTCCCATATGTACCTAAGACCGGGGAAATCCTGGTTGCACAATATGCAGTCTATTAATATTGAACTCATGTAAAACTCTGATCTTTTCTTGGACTCTCCCTCCAAGGCTGAGGTCACGCAAGAAGAAATACTGTTGGACACCATGCTGGCCCAATTGAAGACTGTGCCTTGAGTTGCCACATGAAAAATAATTGGTATCCATTCAAGTTTGAAGAGTTTGCCATGAGCTCTCCCAAATATTATGTTGAGCATCAAGGCTATGAATCTGTAGGGAGCCCTCAAGCTCACTGTATCATACTCACTGGTCGGTCTGTGTTGAAAATTCTTTCCTTGCAACATCATTCTCCTAAGAGTCTCCACCAGGTCCATTTTGATGCTTTTCAGCCAATCCTCTGACAAGAAAACCTGGGCTTCTGGTAGGTGATAAGCCAATGCCACATATCCAAGGATAAATGCATCATAGCCCTGTCCTTCAACATTTCCCATGATCATTGTAGTGGTGTCTACTTGGGGTAGAATCCATCCAATTACCTCAGAGCATGGGAACAACTATGGTCTGGTGGCAACTTTCGTGAGAGAAGATTTCTCTATGTTAGCATAGATGGATTCTTCTTCGAGGCCCATGTCAGGAACCCCCCTGCGGGAAATCAATCTATATACTTCACCCCATTTGTACTCGGGTTCCACACCAGAAACACATTGAGTGTCTTCATATATGTACTCGGTCTTTGTGACCTCTTCTACTTCTGGTCCTTCTTCGACCACAGGGGCCTTCTTCTTCTGCCTCTTGGACATGGTGGATTCGAATTCTTCCTGCCATATATAACATTGTAATATTGGTAAATTCAAGTTGCAGACATTCACAAGACACTATGCAACATTTTATTCTTTCTATATGTATCATGACAACAACTAGTCCATGAAGCTAGGATATAAGCTTGCATAACCTGACTGGCCTGACTAACAGGACTATTACAACCAAATGCACACTATCTTAGCATGATACAAAACAGTGTTGTATGATATTAAATCATTCCGTCAACCATCTTCTAGACTGCAATAAAACTACATCCATATGCGATGTGCCATTTTCATGTGTCTTAATGTGATAGCAAGTGCAGTGTTCATTAGTTTAGTCCTTGTATATCAACAAAAGAGATAATTAGCAGTAGTAATATGCAGTATGATTGTGATAGTCTCCTGCGTTTTATAAGAACAATCATTTTAACAATGATTAGCCTTGCCAGACTAAAAATCAATAAGGACTTGTGCAGTTCGCAGGAGAAAATTTACATTAAGCCGACTACACATTTCACTTTCTCTGGTATTATTGTCATCCTACTGCAAAAAATGCTCCTATCAAACTCACTACCCATGCGATTCCCAGCTAACAAACCAAAACAGTGGCATATCCCTTCTAAGCGACTAGGGTTTCTAACGACCGAGCCCAAATGGACTGCGCGGGATGGTGTGAGCAACACAGGCTGGGGTTCGAGAGAAATGGGAAATAACAATAGTAACCACGAGGTTTTCTCAGCGGTGCCACGCCTATACCAATAGAAAACATATTCCCTCCAGGAAGCCACGAGCTCGACGCGGATGCACAGAACCGCGAGGGTGGAAAACGGCTAGGGCTAAAATTATGGGTAACGCACCATGGGAGCAAAAGCCCCCAAACCCCTAAAACAGTCCATGGCAGACTTACCTCATACCTATCATGACTGAGGAGAGTGGTTTGGCGCATACGGCGTAACGACCGTTTGCGCCGAAACCCCTCAATTCCTATGCACAGGGTAGCGGAAAAACAAAGCTGCTATGACGGTCAAAAAGATATAATTTTCACTTATATAAGCGTATAACCTAGCTGGACGAGGAAAACGGCCGGGGACAACAAAACCACCGTAGAAAACCACTAACAGTTTAAATGTAATGGGAAAAACGACGAAGAGCCTACCTGGTAACCCGGTGAATATGGTGAGTCGATGACGGTCGGGCTTCTACCTTTGCCACCTGGACGTTGGTACACCGATAGCACGGACCTTCACTACCTCAAGAAAACGACAGCTCGACAGCGAAAGTGCTTGGCAGCAAGAAAATAACAATATAAAAACAACACGCCGTCCTCGTATATTTATATATATTTGCTCACACATGCGAGGAGAAAGTATTGGGCATCGGCGAGCTTTTGCATCGGAGGCCGGGAGTAATCTCCCTTCCGCAATGGCGGATGGGAAAACCGTAGGCCCAGCCACGAAGACCCGCATGGTGAAAAAAAAAAAGTTAGAACATCGGACGTCGGAGGCCTTTTGGGTCGAAAGCTGAAAGCTTAAAATCTTCCGCGACGGTGGAAACTCATAACATAAACTGTCCGTAAAGTTCAAGTCGAAAACCAAATGACTATACGTCGGAAGCCTAACGCTTTTCCCATCCGCAACGTCGGGATCTCAAAACTCAAAACCGTCCGCAATGGCGGAGAGAGCGATGGTAAAAGGCTCCGATACAAAGCCAAAAGACAACCGAAACCCATAAATCGGAAGGAAAGTGAAAACCCATCCGTAACGACGGAAATCAAATGCAAAAACTCGTCCGCAACAGCGGACAAGGAAATAACCGCACCTTTCGACGTAAAGCCAAAAGTCAAAAATCAACCAAAGGATCGGAAAGGAAAACAAAGGCAAAACGAACAATCTGTCCGCAACGACGGAAAACCAAACTGCATATTTCTCCACAACGGAGGGAAATGAAAAGGAAAGAACATCCGCAACGGTGGGAATGTCAATTGACAAACTTCCGATTCAGAGTGGCTTCAACTGTATTCAAAAATAACGATAAGGCTTGATAAAAAAGGGAAAATTTCAAGCGTTAGAGGGAGATGTAAACAGGTGGTAAACCAATTCAGCATGAGAAACTCTTTTCTTAAAGTTCCCTGACCAAATCAAAGCATAAAATCAAGCTAACCAAAGCAAAAGGGGGGTCCTAAATTTTTTTGGAATTTTGGGAAATTGCTGCAGCTGCAACAATTGGTGACTACCTGGTGAACACCAGATATCTGAATTAACTCCTTCCCAGTGCAATACTGTCTGAATAAAAATGAAATCTTCTAGACGCTTGTATTCCTAAGCAAGCCAAAAAATGCATTTAAAGTATTTAAAGAAGTCCATTCTTCTGGGAGATGGTAACATCAGAAGCATTGCGAGTCTGAATAACTCTTTTGAGGCCAACTAAGTGTGGTTTATTTTTCCTATCCTCAGGTAGTTTACAGCTTGGACACCACAGGATTGTAATAGAGGGTAAACAATATTATCCTTTTGTTCCTCATTCCCATGCCAACTGCACTTTTGTGCCTTCTGAACTTTAGTTCTTTTGATATGAGTCCTCCTGCAGGCCTTTCTTACTGAATTTTAATTCAGGATCCTCTATCCCATAGTGTCCTTTTGTGTGAACAATGTACTTCATATTTCAGTTCACGAACGGAGAGGATCTTGTGGCCATTCAGTACTTCATGTTTTGATATTTTGCTTTGATATGTATTGTTTTTCTTCAAGGAGTTTTGACTCTTGATAGCTTTTTTGCTTTTCTGAATATATGACATGGAAACATTTATATATGACATACTGTTTTACTCTGCTTCCTTTTCGTGGGTCTTTTGCTGTCACCCCCTTGGATATTTAATATGTGAAATGGATGGAGCCTCTAAATAGTATTCCAGACCTCTTTTACTCCCGAGTTATTTACAGGGGTTAAGCAAGACTTCAATGAATGCTTTTCCGGCTAGGAACATTGCTATTAGAATACATTCTATACTTTTACAGCACAGTCTTTCGCTCAAGATTTAAGTTAATAGAGAACCCTGATGTTTCCATTGCAACCAAAAGTTTGCCTCTTTATTCAAAACCGAAAGAAATGCTAGCAAAACAAATAAAAGAACACATCATTAAATCAGATAACCAAAGGTAAAAGCATCCAAAAGAACACAAAATAGTTTATTTATGTACAAAGCAAAAGAAAAGAAAAAATATTGCCCACCCCTGAAAATCTTTAATCATGAGGAGTTAAAGGATGGGCTGAATAATAGAAATGAGTCATTTAACCATGATCGAGCTGTGCTGTTTTTGAAACTAAACACATGTCTACTATTCTACAATCATTTCTTACAGCCTGAGGGAGTTGAAGGAGCTCAGGCTGGGTGTTCGTTATATAACTAGCCTTTCTTGAAGTAAGATGTCTTAATGCAAGCTCAATCAGATAATTTCCAAGGACATACTCAGTAGATTCATTTCCCTCTCCTAGATTAGTGACATTGTGCTTCATATAAGGCTCTCTTAATATCTTAATCAGGTTTGGGCTTCCCTTCTGAGGTAACCACAAGTGTGACCAATCTGAAGAAAAGTACCCATTCAGTCTTGCTATCCAATCTCGGTTCAGGATCATTCCATAGCCATCAGGTATGTCTACTACTACTATGTCAATGTAATGACATATCCTTTCATTTGCAGACAATCGGATCAGAACATTTTCCATTTCCCCCACTACTTTGACACTAGTCTTGTCTAGTTGAGTGACGTCCCAAATAGTAGGTTTTAGCTTCCCATTAAGCTTTTTGCAAACTGCCAGAGGCATAACATTCATGGATGACCCAGAGTCCACCAAACAATTATGCACCTTATGATTCAAAATCTCAAGAGTCACAAGGAAAGGTGGAGCACTGGTTTTCTTTGTCTTAATCAACTCGATCTTTTCTTCCACAGGTTGGTTTTTTGTGGGCATCCCTTCTTTAAGTTTGTCATCTTTTCCTTCCTCATCATCTTCCACAGGTTTGGTTGGTTCAACAAGTGGCCTTGTTTCCTATTTGCAAGTGATGGATTTAGGCATATCATTTTTACCATGCACATCTTCCTGCCTCTTGACTTTCTCTTGCAATTCTTTAACCTTTAGAAGTATTGCATTGTCCTTAATTGCTAAGTTCTTATCTTTTGTGGTTGTAGGCGTACATTGAGACTTGAGAGCATTTTCTTCTGTGTTAAACAGTGAACCCCATTCCATAAGAACATTGTATCATCATCTTGCTTTTCTATGGTCTGTTCTTTTCCTCCTTTTTCACGACTTTCTTCAGTCATTTTGGGATTCAGCAACTTATTCATTACCAAAGACATTGAATTCAACCATTGAGGGCACTTCTTCTTCGAGTGAGGTTGCTGGTGAAACGTACAAAAATTATCCCCCCCTATTTCTGTTATATTTATTGAGGCTAACTTTGGGGAAGGGATTTTCCATTGGTTGTTGTCCTCTCTTTTCGAGTAATGGGGCTCATAAGTTTTTTGAATGTCCCTTCCCTTTTCCAGATCAATTATTCGGTTGGATAACTTCTGCATCATTTTCAACATTCCCTGATAATCTAATGAGTGATCCTCTTTATATTTAGACAGCGGTAAAGCTCTTCTATCTGTGGTTTCCTTTCCAGGTGGGTCTGGATAATATTCTACACTTTCCCTCACAGCCTCTACTCTTTCCGCCTCTTCATAAGTTTCTACTAACGTAGGTTTGGCCTTCATCTTGGAAAACATGGCCAGCTCAGGTCCTAGGGCTGAGGTAAAATACTCAATTAAAACCTTGTCTGAAGGTCTGTCAGCTTCAGAAAAGTTCTTTAGGTATATTGAAAATCTTTGAGTGAAACTACATACTTTCTCATTCTTTTCTTTTCTTAACAAACCAAGACCTTTCATCAATGAGGCATGTGTTTTTTGGGTGGTGTATTTACTTCTGAAAACCTTCTCGAAGGTGTCCCAATCAGGAATAGAATTTGTAGGGAGACTGAAATACCAGGATGCTGCTGCTCCTTTCAGGGTGTGAGGGAACAGTCTACAGACCACATCTTCATATTCCCCAGCCCTTAGCCCTTCTAATGCTAGATAAAAACTTTGCAGGTGGTCATCTACAACAATCCTTTCTTCGGGGGGTCAAACTTAGGTAACAGCTTGTCAAAGCCTTGAGGTAAGTTATGCAAAGGTGGTGTAAGGTTCAAAGCAGACCTTTCCTTCCATGATGGTGATGGGTTGGGCTGATTTACATTGATTCCAGCCATAGGTACAGCTACAAGAACATGATCCTGGACAAAGAACCACATAGGATGAGAAAAGGTATTCTTACTTCAAAGGTATAACCGAAATCTGTAAGTACCTGGGTCAGGTTACAAGCTTCAATTATCTGCTGGTAAGGTAGTCTTAGGAAAACAGCTTTCCACGGCCAGCCATGCACTGGCGGCCCTCCTTCTAGTGCCAATTCTGTTGGGGCCTCAAAATTCGTAGGTGACAACAGTAAGGGATTCTCCCCAATCAACGTTCCCAACTAGCCCATTGACTGTTTGGTATAGGGAATTCGTCCGGTTTGTGGTCTGGCCACCGTAGGTCAAGTAACAAAGCGAAGGCCTTACCGGTTGCGGCCCGGTCCACCGAGTTTTTGTATTTTGACTTAATGTATGCAAATGCAAATGCCTAACTAACAATGCAGGATGATGAGGATGCCGGGAGCGTCACAATGTGATGCGCAGGTTCTTACCTCTCGTCTTAGGCTCACACGCATCTACATCACATATGCAATAATGAAATAAACTAACTAACTACCTACCTATCCACCTATCCCCAGGGAGCTAGAAAATGATTTATTTATGAGTAATGTGGATTATTCATGCCTTATAAATAGAAATTATAGGTAGCTGATATTCTTATCTACAACACATGAAAGATTAAAGATATTTCAACAATCAGATAGCCAATTGTTTATTAAGCAACATACATTACTCATAGTGGAAATCTTCATGAAATAAACAGGAAATCATTCATACAAGAACATAGGTTCAATGAGTTAGAACGGTCTCACAGTTAATGGACATAAAGCTGAAAACGAAATAGTTCCTCTTCAACAAATCCATAGCACAACATTTGAATATTCCACTAAGCTTTCTCCAATAGGCAAACTGTAATTTTCTATTGCTAAAGGAAATAGTTCTTCTTACAATATGTCTTCACCAGTTTCACTGGGAAAAAACCCTCTCTTCTCTTCTAAGTTTCTTACATTTATACAAAAAGGGTCAGACTGTTGGGCTACCCAAAGTGGCCTTTGGGCTTCCCAACCTCTCGTCTCCCAACGTTCTATTTTTCTTAAATGCTTTACAAAAATAGTTACAAATTAGAATAACGACCGACCCTTCATGAGGAAGGGCCCACTTGACTATCCAGAAACTTCTTCCACGCTGCAGCCTCATTAGCGATGCCTTCAAAAGTACAAGGTTCTAAAAACTGAATATTTATCTCAAATTTCTCAGCTTGTTTCTTGATAGCCTCGAACCTGGACATACTCAAATGGAGCTGATCTTCAAGAAGCAGTATACTGATAGCTGGGTGATCTACTTGGCTTCTCAGGATCAGATCATCCATGGATCTGATGTCTTGTACCTTAGCTTCTTCCTCCTGGAATCTCTTCTGTAATAGCTCTACAAAGGCATCATGATCTGGAAGAGCTTCAAGCCTCTCCTCCGCTTTTATCTGGCACCGGTTGAATGTATTAAGAAGTCTTCTGAAGAACTCGGTGCATAATCCCTTTGTCTTCTTCACTGCCTTCTTGAAATCTTCAGTGGTATTAATAGCAAACTCCACTAGGTTATAGTCCCGTTTGAGGGCCTGCTGGTCTTTTTCCGGTAGCTCTGCTGGGGTTTCCTCATTGTTCTCCAACCTTGCCATTCATACAGTTAGGACCTCTAGGACGTCCTGGGACCTATCCACAAAGTAGGATGCAGTTTCCAGAATCTCCTCCAGACAGCCATTGATCTGAAGCAATTTACACCTTTCTTCTTCAACAGCAGTCTACAGCTGCAACATCTTGGTTTTCTGGGTCAATACATGCTGCTTGAGGGGCTGAAGATCGACCTGTTGTTCTCTTGCTACTTCCAAAGCAGTGTTCAAAGCAGAGATCTTCTCCTGGTGTTCCTTTCTCATTTCTAGGGTGTGCACATCATTGGCCTGCAAGAGGATCTTCAGCTGTTCTTCTAGGTCCTCCACCTTTTCCAGTAACTGCTCCTTCTCCTTCTTCAACTCTTGATCTTCTGCTTGCACTTGCTCAAGGCGTTCTTGTGTAGTCTTCTGAGCCTGTCTCTCTTCATGTAGGGTGTGCAACTCAGCCTCAGCAGTCTTCATCTCCCTCTGTAAGTGTTCAAATTTCCGCTTCAACCTGTTTCCTTCCTCTCTCTCTTTCCTCAAGGTATCTTTCAGCTGAGCAGAGGTTTTCTTAAATGACTCCAATTCAATCATCACCTTATTTATGTTGTATTTTGAGGCATCGATCATTGCAGCCCCGGATCTCAGCGTGAACCTAGGATCCTGATCTGTTCCTAGCATCACAGCCGTATCCGTTATCATCTTTCCTGGTAGGTCCCCCGCTTCAACTTTCCTTTTTGTCCTCTTGATTATCCTTTCCGTTGCTCTATCATAAAACACGGTGTTGAAATCAGGGATTTCCTTTCCCTTTTCCTGCACAAATGGGACCAACATGAGCGTGGGAACCCTGGGTATGCTAGTAGTAGGCACTTGAGGGGTATGTACCTCGGGGTTCTCCACCTCCTGAATCTGCCCTGCTGCTGTTTCAGAAGATGACTGTTGTGTCGAATTTATTCTTTCAACTTCTTGCTTTTGAAGCTCCTCATCGAGCTTTCTCTTTGCTCCTTCTGCTTTCTCGGCTGCTTCCTGAGCAGCTCTTCTTTCTTCTTCTGCATGAAGCCTTTCTGCAGCTTCTTTTTCCAACCTATGGGCTTCTTCATTTCACTTTTTGGCTTCTTCTTCAGCCTTTTCCTGTTCGTCCCATTTTCCCCCTTTGGTGGTGATCTTTTTCTTGAATCTTCTCATTAGCATTGTAATGTTTGGGGCATTTCGGAAAACATATTCGTCCTTATCAAAATGGTGGGAGTACTTGAAGTGCACCTTGTGTTCTTTGCAATGCTTAATGACCTTGCCTTGGGTGTCATTTCTGTGGTAGGGCATCTCCCTGAAATGGAACTTCTCCAACTCCTCTATGAATTTAGCAGCTTGTTTCACCTTGGTGAATTTATAGCTTCCTAGCTTGAATGACAAAGGAGGGTAGGCAGTCTTCTTATGTTCAAACAGAAAACTGCCTATTCCATCTAGGAACACTTGTCTGACTACCTCCTTGTGGACTATGTAACCCGTTGCATATTTGGGTAGCAGTGAAGGTGGTCTTGATCCTCCAAACATCCGGAAGTACATGCCATTTTCAGTTAAGAAATAATTCGCATATTCTCCTATCACTTGCATGGCTTCTTCCGACATACAGTCACACTCCTTCCTGAATATGAGTGTGTACAGAGGCATAATGAAGTGCTCACAGACCTCTATGTAATGGCTATGGTACTGGTGAGCCCACAATGGTCTATAAGTGGCATAAACAGGCATCCTTTCCTTGTCCCAGATGCACCTGAGACCGGGGAAATCCTGGTTGCACAATATGTAGTCTATCAATATTGAACTCATGTAAAACTTTGATCTTTTCTTGGACTCTCCCTCCAAGGCTGAGGTCACGCAAGAAGAAAGACTGCTGGACACCATGCTGGCCCAATTGAAGACTGTGCCTTGAGTTGCCACATGAAAAATAATTGGTATCCATTCAAGTTTGAAGAGTCTGCCATGAGCTCTCCCAAATATTCTGTTGAGCATCAAGGCTATGAATCTGTAGGGAGCCCTCAAGCTCACTGTATCATACTCATTGGTCGGTCTGTGCCGAAAATTCTTTCCTTGCAACATCATTCTCCTAAGAGTCTCCACCAGGTCCATTTTGATGCTTTTCAGCCAATCCTCTGACAAGAAAACCTGGGCTTCTGGTAGGTGATAATCCAACGCCACATATCCAAGGCTAAATGCAGCATAGCCCTATCCTTCAACATTTCCCATGATCATTGTAGTGGTGTCTACTTGGGGCAGAATCCATCCAATTACCTCAGAGCATGGGAACAGCTCTGGTCTGGTGGCAACTTTCATGAGAGAAGATTTCTCTATGTTAGCATAGATGGATTCTTCTTCGAGGCCCATGTCGGGAACCTCCCTGCGGGAAATCAATCTATATACTTCACCCCATTTGTACTCGGGTTCCACACCAGAAACACATTGAGTGTCTTCATATATGTACTCGGTCTTTGTGACCTCTTCTACTTCTGGTCCTTCTTCGACCACAGGGGCCTTCTTCTTCTACCTCTTGGACATGGTGGATTCAAATTCTTCCTTCCATATATAACATTGTAATATTGGTAAATTCAAGTTGCAGACATTCACAAGACACTATGCAGCATTTTATTCTTTCTATATGTATCATGACAACAACTAGTCCATGAAGCTAGGATATAAGCTTGCATAACCTGACTGGCCTGACTAACAGGACTATTACAACCAAATGCACACTATCTTAGCATGATACAAAACAGTGGTGTATGATATTAAATCATTCTGTCAACCATCTTCTAGACTGCAATAAAACTACATCCATATGCGATGTGCCATTTTCATGTGTCTTAATGTGATAGCAAGTGCAGTGTTCATTAGTTTAGTCCGTGTATATCAACAAAAGAGATAATTAGCAGTAGTAATATGCAGTATGATTGTGATAGTCGCCTGCATTTTATAATAACAATCATTTTGACAATGAATAGCCTTGCCGAACTAAAAATAAACAAGGACTTGTGTAGTTCGCAGGAGAAAATTTACATTAAGCCGACTACACATTTCACTTTCTCTGGTATTATTGTCATCCTACTGCAATAAATGCTCCTATCAAACTCAATACCCATGTGATTCCCAGCTAACAAACCAAAACAGTGGCATATCCCTTCTAAGCGATTAGGGTTTCTAACGACCGAGCCCAAATGGACTGCGCGGGACGGCGTGAGAAACACAGGCTGGGGTTCGAGAGAAATGGGCAATAACAATAGTAACCACGAGGTTTTCTCAGCGGTGCCATGCCTATACCAATAGAAAACATACTCCCTCCGGGAAGCCACGAGCTCGACGCGGATGCACAGAACCGCGAGGGTGGAAAACGGCTAGGGCTAAAATTACGGGTAACGCACCACGAGATCAAAAGCCCCCAAACCCCTAAAACAGTCCATGGCAGACTTACCTCATACCTATCATGATTGAGGAGAGTGGTTTGGCGCAGACGGCGTAATGGCCATCTGCGTCGAAACCCCTCAATTCCTATGCACAGGGTAGCGGAAAAACAAAGCTGCTCTGACGGTCAAAAAGATATAATTTTCACTTATATAAGCGTATAACCTAGCTGGATGAGGAAAATGGCCGGGGACACCAAAACCACCGTAGAAAACCACTAACAGTTTAAATGTAACGGGAAAAATTATGAAGAGCCTACCTGGTAACCCGGCGAATATGGTGAGTCGATGATGGTCGGGCTTCTACCTTTGCCATCTGGACGTTGGTACACCGATAGTGCGGACCTTCACTACCTCAAGAAAATGACAGCTCGACAGTGACAGTGCTTGGCAGCGAGAAAATAACAATATAAAAACAACACGCCGTCCCCGTATATATATATTTTCTCACACGTGCGAGGAGAAAGTATCGGGCATCGACGAGCTTTTGCATCGGAGGCCGGGAGTAATCTCCCTTCCGCAACGATAGATGGGAAAACCGTAGGCCCAGCCACGGAGACCCGCATGGTGAAAAAAACAAGTTAGAACATCGGACGTCGGAGGCCTTTTGGGTCGGAAGCCGAAAGCTTAAAATCTTCCGCGACGGTGGAAACTCATAACATAAACCGTCCGTAAAGTTCAAGTCGGAAACCAAATGACTATACGTCGGAAGCCTAACGCCTTTCCCATCCGCAACGTCGGGATCTCAAAACTCAAACCCGTCCGCAACGACAGAGAGAGCCATGGTAAAAGGCTCTGATACAAAGCCAAAAGACAACTGAAACCCATAAATCGGAAGGAAAGTGAAAACCCATCCGTAACGACAGAAATCAAATGCAAAAACTCGTCCGCAACGGTGGACAAGGAAATAACCGCACCTTCTGACGTAAAGCCAAAAGTCAAAAGTCAACCAAAGGATTGGAAAGGAAAACAAAGGCAAAACCAACAATCTGTCCACAACGGCGGAAAACGAAACTGCAGATTTCTCCGCAACGGATGGAAACGAAAAGGCAAAAACATCCGCAATGGTGGGAATGTCAATTGACAAACTTCCGATTCAGAGTGGATTCAACTGTATTCAAAAATAACGATAAGGCTTGATAAAAAAGGGAAAATTTCCAGCGTTAGAGGGAGATGTAAACAGGTGGTAAACCAATTCAGCATGAGAAACTCTTTTCTTAAAGTTCCCTAACCAAATCAAAACATAAAATCAAGCTAACCAAAGCAAAAGGGTGGTCCTAAATTTTTTTGGAATTTTGGGAAATTGTTGCAGCTGCAACAGGTTCACATAAGACTGACTACCGTAACCACCATGGCCATGGCCATAGTGTCCTCCTCCCATTTGACCCATGTATGGTGGCATGGAAGCACCATAATGTGGTGTACATTGACTATATAGAGCTACAAATCCATAATTCAGGGAGTAAGCAGGTTGTTGATACCCGTACCCATAAGGTGAATAAATTTGTGCATACTGTAGTCCATAATATTGTCCATGATAAGCTCCATGGGATGTCCCATGAGAAACTCCATAAGTAGGAATATGAGGAACTCCCTGCGATAGACCATAGGACGTTCCAGAAGTAGGAATATGACCTCCCGAGACAACAGGAGGTAATTAACTCTAAGACACAACTACGTGAGTAGCAGCAGTATGAACATGACTAGTAGCAACATTCTGGCCTGAAGGACCACGTGAATGAGGGGGAGGAATAACATTCGAAGAACTAGGAATAGAGGATGAAGGGACATGTGAAGTGATGTAAGTGGTATTCCCTATAGTCACTTGTCTTGGTTCTGTTATCTGAATAGGACTACTAACACCAGGTCTAGGACGAACATGTGATGTAGCCTCCACCGCCAGGATGGAGGGTGCAATGTGACTCGTGCTCCCAAATCTCTCCACATGGAAAGGAATAGGAGTGCCCCTAGGCGTGGTGTTAGGTTCAAACTCAGACTCGGCATGGTGTGCCGGATCATGTGCAGGGATACCAGACATGCCATAACTAACATAACTAGTGCTCACAGGTTCATGATGAGTCTCGTCACCCAGCATCCAATATTGACTACCTGTGAATGAGGGATCATACCTAGAGTGTGTAGGTATATCAGGTGAAGGATCGTACCTAGAGTGTGTAGGTATATCAAGTGAAGGATCATATACAGGACTAGGATCTTCTTCCCCAACCTCATGAGGTGGAGAAGACAACTTAGGAATTTCATCTCCATGATATCCCATCATGTGTGAATCAATGTGAGAAGTAGTCTGCCTGAACTGTCTATTTCTCTCTCCCAAAGGAGGAGGACATGTAGAAGGCAGAATTCCTGCTAAACGACGAGAATGATGAAGTGCCACACTCGAATCCACAATGACTAAAAAAATTAAAAAGACTCTTCTAATTACGCAAAACCTAGGCAAGCTAGCGTGCACAGAGCAAACAACTATATAATTTAAAGCTAATCACAAGAAAACAAGGGTAGGAGATGTGAGCTCCTGAATGAAGCAGGTATATATCGCCTAGGAGAGGCTTGAGACTGCCATACACAACAAGCGGAGGTTCGTAACCAATTATTGTGGCCCTCAGCTTCAAAGCATATAGGGACTGTGCTGTCTGACCCCAACCTGGCCAGGACACCTGCAGAATAACCCTTGCGAAGTACCCCCTCGATAACCTAGGTAAGGCAACTAAGGTCACCTCAATATAATCAATGCTCAGGCGGAAAGTCACAGGTGGGATTGACCGTATGGGCAGGGTAGCAAAGCCTGAAACTCTCAAAAGAGCCCCCAGATATGAATACAATCCAGGAAATATCTCTGGTGCTACTCAGTTATGACTAGGGGTCATCCCAGTCAATAACCGCTCACATTGCCTCATGCTTAACTCCCTTGTAAGAGGAGGATCCTAAGAAACACTAATTATACCAAGGAATTTCACACTCTCACCTGGACAGACACATACATGTTTTTTTTTAGTGGTCTTGGAGAATTTACTCATAGTGAACTATTCCAAGACCCTAAAACCTAATCTTGTTGGTGTACCTTATGTTATCAACCCAAATGGCACTTCTTCGTCTGAGTGCCGACACTTCACTTGTTGGCACACAAAAGGACATTTATGGATTGAAGGTTGCCTAAAACACTATAGATGGACATGTTATGAAATACATTCACTATCCATCCAACTTGCCATTTTTACCTTTTCATATGTCAATTGCTGTACGCGACTTTGTCTATAAGGAACCCGCGTACATATGCGACTTTTTCCTACAGCATATCGCGTATTGTATGCGAGTATTGTCATTGCATCCCATGTACAGATCTGTACATGGGTTTCCCTCATAGAAACTCGCGTGTCATATGTGGGTTTCCAGTATCAATACTCGCATACGCCTTCCTTTGACATTAAAAATAATAAATCGCGATTAATGGAGATGTGTTAAGCCCTAATCAATAACTATCTTAACTGTCTCAACCTCCTCAACCTTTGAAACTGCTCTATTTCCCTAAGTATAAATAGAGGCCTTGGGGAGGGCATTAATCAATCATACTTGGAGAGCAAAGTTATGCTGGTGGTATCTATTCAGAATTCGTTGGAGCAGCAGAACCTAGAATCCTTTGGTTGCAGAGGAGTCCTTGTTTTAGGCATTGGGTTGTAACCTTAACTCATTCACTATTGTTAATAAAGAGAATCCTTATTGCAAATGTGTGTTGAATATCTTTCATGTATCATGGTTTGATGAATAATTATGATTAAGAACTCTATATATTGTTTATCTAACTTGTCAAATATACATATATAAGTTTGCATTTGGAGGATTTTCTCTTTGCAGGTGAAGGAGAAACATCCCTGAAAGCTTTGGAGGAGAAGCAGAGCGGGAGAAGACAAAGCTTGGACCAACCGTCGTGAATCGGGTGAGTCCATCCTATCTTCCTATTTCCTTTCTGTACTTTAAAGCTAATTGTCTGCAAGTTTTAAGAGTACGTTGGTAACCCTAGACCTTCGGTTATAAGGTGTTTATTCATGAACAACAGAACTGGCGACTCCGCTGGGGAGCCTAGACTACTGTAGGTTATTTCTGTTATCCTTGACCAGTCTTTGCTTTGAGTTTGTGTGTGGTGTCTTGTCCTGGTTCATGCTTACCATAGTGTTTGAAGACCTTGTGAATTTTCCTTCTTTTTAGAAAATTTTGTAACTATACACGGGTTGCTCTTGCATACAGTCGCGTACAGAGGCCTGCTTACATAGGTTGCTCTCTAGTACAGGCGTGTACAGTACGCGAGTTTCCCTTATACACAGTCGCGTACAAGCCCTAGCATAGGAATTTTTGGGTTATGTTTTGCTTGTCCCTGCCCCTCTTTAAGTTCTGTTTGTTGGTTGGTCTTCCTTATGAACACTGTGTTGTTAGTTTGATTACCTTGTTGGCCATACCTTCTGCTATCTTGTAAAGCCCTTGAGTTCTCTTGTTTGAATTTTCATTCTGTTTGCAAGTTCGAAGTGGATTTGCCTGTTTGGGTTATAGGTTTAAGTGTTGTTTGTCTGAAGCAGTGATCAGGTTTCCAGGCATTGTTTATCCCAGCCTATTTTCGAGTAGTGTTTGGTGTGCCACTTACCTTTATGTGATTTTAGTGTTTTACATACATTGTATCTGCCCAAGCTAGGGTTCCAAGTCTTCCTTTGATGGTTGGTTTCTTGGTATTTTGAATCTATTTACTTCGCTTTTCTTACTTTATACAGTTTGTTTAATTCATGCATACTCAAGTTTGTGCATGTTAGGTGCATAAGTAGTCTTTGAGCATTTTAAAAAGTGAAAAGAAAAACATTTTAAAGCTTTTTCATTTGGTTTTGCATAGAGTAGTTTTATTTTCAGTTTTAAAATATAATCTCAAAAAACTACAAAAACATAGTCTTAGTTTCTCTTATCGTTGCATTTATTCATCAATTTATATTTACAAAAAGAAAAAAGAAGTTTTGTTTTAGTAGTGGTAATTTGCTTTGAAAAGATACACCTTTGCTTTTTTATTTATTATCGAGTAAAAAACACCATAGTCCATCACTCCATTTCCTTCTGAGTAAGAAATAGCCCTTTAAAATGAACGCAATAATTAAAATTTACTAGTAATTTTTATTTTCTAAGGCCATTCACCTACTAGCTTAGGCTAGACTTGTGAGATAGGAAGTGTAAACTTCCCATAAGTTTTAAAATTCAAACGTAGTGGTCTATTTGATACATAAATCCTTATCTTTATTGACTATATCTGGGAAGCTCCTCTCAAAAGGGAGTCAAGCACGAGACCACATGGAGGCATTGGACTGAGGAGATAACCCTCTAATTCCTCGTCAAAATGTAAATCACGACTTTTACGCATCTGGGGATTCTGTCCTAGACAGAGTTTCAGGCTCAGCTACCCTGCCCATGTGTACGAGTTGGGCTTGCAACTATCCCCCTAGACTAGTTGTATAGCTAAGGTAGCCTTTAGTCTCTTGACATCTAGGGTTCATACCTAGGTAAACCATAAGGCTATTTCTGGTTCACCTTGGACAGGCTTGGAAGGTAACCCTTGTTGAAAGTGTAGGAGGGCGGTGGGTGATTCCTTTTCTTGTGCCTAAGAACCACTTCAAAGACGCCAAGTAACTATTTTTCAGCTTTCTTTGGGAAAGAATATCTTTTACCCTTGTTGACTGTTTGAGACTTTAGGAAATTTCATAGTGATTGCTCTTTGGTTTGTCTGTGTTTAGCCGACCTTAGGGTTTTGATTTGTCAAAATTTTCAATCATGGAGGACCAACCTATAAGAAGGTCAATAAGGTTGCAAAACCTTCCTCCTCTCATCACATTGGAACCTCCAAATCCACCCCAAAGGTGGAGATTGGACGCGGACGGTTCATTTGAACCGGTAGGAGTAAGTGAAGTTCCAAGTGAACCATCACTTATAGATAACCGTCTTGATTTTGATACAGTTGAGATAGAATACTTGCAGACTAACGAGTTTGCAATAAATTTTAACACACCCTTGACTGACTTAAATGATCCTGTGATCGTCCAGGTTAGACCTTTTGATTCACCTGTTTTAGGTGTCCCTGTGGGTAGGATTATGTTTACTACGGGAGAAAGTTCTTTTGTTTTCACCTCAGCCGTTTTGGCTGAAGGGTGCTACCTCCCCCGATAAGTGCCCCTAGATATAACATACCTTCTATGCCTTTGACTCCAGTGAGACGGGTGGTCCAACCGCCAGTTCACTCAAGCCTAGCAGGTGCTTCTAGTGACATGGTTACTGGGATTCCTCGTATACCTACTGTTCCTTCCTCCTTCGCATACACTACCCAGAGTGGTCCAGTAGGATCCTTGGCTTTCATCCAAGGATTTCCGTGGAATGGGGGACACATTCCCCCATCCACTCCATATGTAGGTCCATCACCTTCTTATGTAGGAGTGCAGTTTGGAAACAATACCTCTTATGGGAAAAGTTTTCAAACTCTGGTCTCGAACCTGTTTACGAGCTCTCCCTTTTTGTTGTTTAGCGGAGGGATACCTGCTCCTATTTTTCAGACCCCAGTTTCGATTGGGACGGCCCGAACCTCTTATACTGCACCTCCCACTCACAACCCTGTGGCTTACAGATGGAATATATTTCAAAGTAATCCATCCACTTCACAACCGGTGGCAGGGGGCAACCCCACCTTTAATTTTGGGCATTGAGGGGCAGGTCCCTCTAATCCCCAGACTGGCACTTTCAGTGCCTCGGTTCGACCCAAGCTTCCATTCTTGGCAACATTAAACTTGCCAGACTTGTCTAAGTTGATGAATGACCCGGTGAGGCATGACCCCTCGTGGCCACCTGTTCCCACCAAATTGCCATTGGACATCCCTAAATTCAAGGGCAAGTTCGTGAAGATCCTGGGGCTCATGCCACCACATTTCATTTATGGTGTTCTTCGAATTCACTAAATGAAGATTCAGTTAGGTTGAGGCTGTTCCAGAGAACCTTAACAAGTACCGCGGCAAAATTGTACATCAAGTTGCCTTCTTCCGCTTTCAGTAGTTTTTGGGACTTGGCTAGTGCATTCCTTAGCCACTTTCAGCTTTCAGTCTGATATGATTTCAGAATGGACTTGTTATCTACCTTTATGAAGAACAAGGCTACCCACATCTCGGATCATATCCAATAGTGGAGGAGGTGAAAGATCCTTATAAAAGCCACTATTCCTCCTGAGTTCTTACTAGAGTGGTTCCTTAAATCCCTGTTTCCCTACATATCTAAGGACGTGTCCACTTCAGGAGTGACAAATGAAGAAGAAGCCATTCTCAAGGCCCAACAATTGGATTTGATTTATTCACAATCTGGGATCTTGTATGAGATTATCCCTGATGCACCGAGGCCTACCCACGATGCGGAGAAGCCTAAGCCTGGACCCCATGTCGATGGTGTGGTTGGGTCCATAAACTCTCCCACCATAGAGTCTTTGGCTAAACAGCTTCATCAGCTATCCGTCAATCATTCTACAGCGAAGGAAGCAAAGGCTGCCCCCTCCCCCTAGATTGCAAATGTTTTTGCACATACCTCTCAGAAGGGCAATCAGTAGCCCGGCGGGAAGAAAAAGAGAGGAAAGAAAAGAGAGGGAAATCAAAACAATCAGAAGCATGCGAACAATGTTAATGGGGGCAAGAAAGAAAAGAAAAAGGTCAAATTCCTGTGTAAGTTGTGCCACAAGGATCACCTCACTCACCTTTGTTCCCTTATGGAACAAGCCCAGAAGCTGCTTAAAGCTCAACAACTAGCTGTCCTGAAGGATCCTTTTCCCCAAGGGCAGAACTCTACTTTAGCTTCTAATGCAGCAGGGGGCACTCCAAATGCCCCTAACCCAAACTATATCAACATGGTTCAATCTTTGACTTTGCTACAGACTAGGAATAAAAATTATGAGAAAGAGACTTCTGAGAAGGGTAAGGCTACAGGTGAAACTTCTAACCCTCTCACGATTGAGAAGCCTACAGAAACTATGTAGAAGATATCGAAAGGTGTCTTTAAGAAGACCTTTCATAACTCTAATCCTAGGGCTTCTTCAAACTACTCCGTGGTTGAAGACCTAGCCCAAAACCCATGTGCAATGTCAGCTTTAGAGGTGTTATAGAGCTATCCCGCTCAGCAGGATGCCCTCTTAGCAGCCTTAGGCATCATGGACTCGTCGAGTCTCATGGCAAAATTTTGCTTGTCTAATGTTAAAATTCACCTACCTTACCATGTAGCCTTATCAATAGATGTCATCCATGGTGGAAAGACCATTGGAAGGGTAGTTGTTGATGAGTGTGCTTCTACATGCATTATGTCCTTGTCCTTTTGGAAAGCTCTCGGATCCCCAAAGCTGGTCCCATCAAACACTCTGCTTACTGCTTTCGATGGAAGGTCATTCCATTCGCATGGTATCCTACCGGCTTTTGAAATTAAGCTGGTAGGGAAAGCAGTGTCTGTTGAGGTGGAAGTGATTGATGCACCTTTGGACTATAATTTGCTTCTAGAAAGAAGTTGGACTTATGCCATGTCCGCTATTGCGTCGACCGTCTTTCGGGTGGTAGTATTTCCACATGAAGGGAAGTTGGTTACTATTGACCAACTCGATTTTACTTGAAAAGGTCGCTTGGAGTCTAATGAGTCCATTGTTCCATTGGTTGATCAGGTCAAACCTGCTGCACAGAGCTTGGGGGTTGGAATGTACGCATCACTGATGGGCACATTTGATCTTCTAGCCCCAATTAACTATATTGGTTCTACTAGTGTGGGGAAGTCCATAGCCACGATTGTTGATAGGACTGATCCTTGGGTTCTCCCTTCCCCCCATGAACCAGAAGTGCCCCTATCGACAGTGGAAGTAGCTTACTAAGCTATCACTCAAACCACTGTTGATCGGATTCCAAACCCTCTCTCAGTCTCAGAGGGCCTGGAAGAAGTCTATTCGCCCGCTTGGGAAGAAAAGTCTTTGCACTCTACGGATTGTTTAGATATGGTTTTACCTTCTGATGAAGCCATTCTGGAAGCCATGTGTGGACGTGGTAAGATCTTTGAAGATATTCACCATCGATCCTATTTTCTTCTAGAGCTAAGCAGGATAGAAAATCAAGAGTTTCATATGAGACTGTCAGATGATGTTGATACACCCATCAATCCCTTACCCAGGGAAGGAATTTTTGCCGAGGGGAATATGGAAAATATTTCTGCTACTATCCCTATCAACATCTCTGTGAATCCAGATGTCGTGGAAAATATATACATAGGTGCAAACTGCTCTCCTGAGGAGATTGCTATTTATACAGCCCTGTTTAAGGAATTCCACGATGTCTTTGCTTGGTCATATGAGGAGATGCCAGGCATTGATCCATCGATTGTTGAACATGAGATCCGAACTTACCCTGATGCCAAACTTGTTCGGCAAAAGTTAAGACTTGCTAACCCGTGCAAAGCGGCGACTGTGAAGGCTGAAGTCAAAAAACTGTTGAAGGCTAGTTTTATTTATCCCATAGCTCTCACGGAATGGGTATCCAACCCTGTTCCTATTGATAAAAATCAAGGGACCATACACGTCTGTACTGACTTCAGAGATTTGAATAAATCCTGTCCTAAGGACAACTATCCCATGCCATTTATAGACCAGATTATAGATGCTTGCATGGTAAGTGAAGTGTTCTTGTTTATGGATGGTTTCTCCGGATACAATCAAATTCAAATAAAACCGGAAGACCAACATAAAACTGTTTTCATTTGTCCTTGGGGTACCTTCGTGTACAAAAAAATGCCCTTTGGATTGAAAAATGTTGGGGCAACCTTTCAATGGGCTATGAACTTTTCCTTCCATGATATCAAAGCCATTGTCGAACCTTACCTTGATGATATTCTTGCACATTCTTGTAAGATGATTGAACATCCAGATCACTTAAGGTTGATATTTGAGAGATGCAAATACTATAAGATCCGCTTGAATCCCCACAAGTGCGTGTTCTATTTCGAGTCAAGGAGATTGCTCGGGTTCATTGTCTCTAATAGAGGCATCCAGGTGGATCCATTAAAAGTAGAGGCCATTGTAAATCTGCCTCCTCCTCGTTCTATCAGGAAACTTCAAAGCATGCAAGGAAAGTCTAATTTTCTTAGACATTTTATCGTTAAGTATGCCAAGATTACCAAGGGTTTCATGCGCCTGATTAAACAGGACACCCCATTTGTATGGGATGAAACTGCACAACTCACTTTCGAGGCATTGAAAAAAGCTTTGTTGTCGGCACCTTTACCACGTCTGCCAGATTACTCTAGGGATTTTATATTGTATCTGGACACGTCTGAGTCAACCATTGGGGTAGTATTGGTCCAAGAGGACGATAAGCTCATAGAGCATGTCATTTACTATCTTAGTCATGCTTTAGCTGGACCTGAACTTAGGTACTCCCACGTTGAGAAATTAGCCTTAGCAGTTGTATATGTTGTCCAAAGGTTACGTCACTACATTTTATTGAGGACTAAAACAATAGTGGTGGATATGAATCCCTTTCAATATGTTTTGTCCCGACAGATTGTTGGGGGAAAATTCAATAAATGGGTAGTGATTCCCCAAGAGTTTGACTTGGATTTTCAGTCCGCTAAGTCTAAAAAGTACTTAGTTTTTGCTGAGCTTATAGCAGAATTTCCTACTGAAGAAGATGTAGTCATTGAAGATGACTCATTCCCAAATGAGCATATCTTCCTGATATCCACCTGATCCCTAGTATGGAGATATACTTATATATCTCCAGACTTTGAAGTACCGTGCATCTTCCTCACAGGAGGAACGATGTAAATTACGCCTTCATGCTAAGAACTACCTTATCATAGGAGATACGTTATATCGAAGAGGGGTAGATTCCATTTTGCGTCGATGTCTTACCCATTAGGAAGCGGAGATTGTCCTGAATGATTCCCATAGTGGAGCGTGTGGGGGTCATTTATCTGGGTTAGCAATGGCCCAGAAGATACTACGTGTCGGTTATTTTTGGCCCACAATCTTCAAAGATTGTCTGGAACCAGTGAAGCGTGTCATCCTTGTTAGCTTTACACCAGGAAAATGCGGTCACATCCTTCTCCATTGTTTCCCGTTGTCTCGGTAGGCCCCTTCATGAAATGGGGGATTGATTATGTGACATGCAACCCAGCCTCGTCTAGGGGGCACAAATATCTCATTGTCGTTGTTGACTATTTTACAAAATGGGGAGAGGCAATGCCTACTTTTAAAGCCGACGGGGAAACCACAGCTTTCTTCGTATTCAATCAGATTATAGCATGGTTTGGTATACCTAAAGTGATTGTCACTGACCATGGCAGTCATTTTCAAAATAGCATGATGACGGAACTGACCACTATGCTTGGATTCAGACAAGAACATTCATCTTCATATTATCCTCAAGCAAACGGTCAGGTTGAGGCTGTAAATAAGACTTTGAAGACTATCCTCAAATGTACAATTGATGTAGCCCATTCTAACTAGCCTATCATGCTATACCCTTCTCTTTGGGCATACCGAACTAATGTAAAAACTGCTACAGCTTTCTCCCCCTTCCAACTCATTCATGGAGTGGAAGCCGTTACCCCGGTTGAGTGTGAAATCCCATCCTTGAAAATAGCTATTCATGTGTTACCCGATACGACAGAGCTTGAGGAACGTCTGGTACACTTAGAACACCTTGATAAACAGTGTAGAGATGCGCTGACTGCTAATTAAGCTCACAAGAATAGGGTCAAAAACCAATATGATAAGTCGGTTAAACCTCGAATTTTCTCTAAGGGGGAACTTGTTTTGCTTTGGGACCAAGACAAAGAACCCTTGGGGGCAGGAAAATTCAAGGCCATGTGGTTAGGGCCTTATGTCATGTCAAAGGTCTTAAAGAAGGGCGCATATGAGTTAATTGATTTTGATGGGAACAAGCTGCCTGAGACTAGAAATGGGTTCTACCTGAAAAAGTACTATGCTTAAGCTTAACGCTTTTTCTTGTATTTTATTGTATGTATTTTTATGTACATTACTTTGTCGGTTTTTTTTTTTATACTATCTTCTGGTTGTTTCAGATGTCTTCTGAGAGGTACATAGGTTTCGTTGATGGTGCCAGCCGCCACACTTGTAATCTAGCCTCAGCAGCATGGGTCATTTACTCTCCCTCAAGACAGCTAGTTGCCTCAGGAGGTGCTTGCCTAGGTCCTGCTTCAAATAATGTTGCTGAGTATAGGGTTGTAATTGAGCTTTTATGGGATGCTTTGTCATGGGGTATAACCCAGCTGGAAGTCTGACTGGACTCTCAACTAGTGGTTTCCTAGCTCAATCGAGCTTACCAGGTGCGGAACCCTATTCTATTACGTCAGTTCATGCAAGTTAGGTTATTGGAAAGAAATTCCGAATTCATTATATTCAATCACATTCCAAGAAATCAGAATTCATTAACTGATGCATATGCTAATTACATTTTGGATTGGCATCTAACACACATTTCATAAAAATATACAGCATGCACATAAAAAACACTTGTAAATAAACCTACAACATTATATATGTGTGTGTGTGTGTGTGTGTGTGAATATCTATCTATAGATAGGTCGAGTCTGATCCTTAGATCCAGTCATAACTGTATAATATACAAAAAATATACAAAAACATGGATCGCAGTCCATCAAAATGTCCTAGATCTATGCTGGACCAACCTGGTCCTCTCGATCTCTCTGTACTCTGGCTTCCTCAACCTCTTCGTCTTCGGTAGCCTCTACAGCATCCATGTACACCAAAAAAGCTCTGACTACCCGCCTCAAGAGGTGTATCCAGACAGGTGGTATTCCAACCACATACTCCTGCATGATGGCTGGGGTGTGCTCAATCCGCATACTAGGGACTCTCTGGGTAAGCCTAGCCAGCTTCCCCTCCAGAACCCTGATAAGCCCCTGGTCTTCTCCTAAGACAAGATGAACAAACATACGTGGATGCCCTACAGGGAGAATTGGTCCAATATCTACATTTTGACATGTTTATAGGATCAGAACTTTTATACATATGTATATATCACTATATTTTAAAATTCATAAAAAAAAAATTCAAAAAAAAAAATTGAAAATTAAAAATATTACCTAGCTCTCCCCATGCTCCTCCTAGAGGGAGGACAAGGTCTAGGCCACCTCGAAAATCCATCCCATCATATGGAAACTGCTCCATTGTTGGCAACTATCGCTCCCACCTGAAGTAGAAGTTATCATCGTACACACTTTGCACTTAGCCACCTCCTCCCTAGCAGAGGAAGATATATCCCCACCTGCTCAGCCTAGGATGACGTGGAGATCTAACTGGTAGAGGTATTGTAGGGCTCAACCCTGGCACTCTCTCTCGAAGAAGGCCACCAAAATGCTAGAATACCCGGAGTTCTTCCCTCTTCCTCTCTTGCAGTCCGAGAGTTGTTTTTTTAGGATCGGGATTACCCTCGAACACCAATCATATAAATCCCCATGAATACAATCCACTGCCAACCTCATGTGGTTCTGTGTAGCGCGATGCGGAGAAGATGATCCCGTAACCCTAACTACGGTACTTGCCAAAACCTATAGGGGTAGATCACGTATATGCGTAATAGGGATGCAACTCCCTCTCTTCTGGGTCCCCGATGTGCAGAATGTATCAATATAGTTTTGGACACTTAGAGGATCACCGCCTCTCCCAATGCCCTCCAAGTTGACTGGAGCTCCTTGTCGTGACAGACCGGCAATGAAGTATATATCCTTGGAAGTAATCTCCAAAGACTCACCCTGTAGGTCTAACATGCCCATATCATGATCCCAGTAGTTTATCATGAACTCTAGCATACGGACATTGGCCCACATGGGTGATGTGCAAAATAATTTTAATAACCCGCTTGAACGTAGCAAATTCAGAGTGGGGGCATCATGGAGTGCTTCTTGATCTAAATCTTCGTGTTCACGCTCCCTCCACTCAAGTACCATCTTCACACCTAGAAAATCAACCATTGTGAAGCATTAGTTTCATATAAAATTTTTAATTTTTTACTCTTTATATATCTTTTTACCCCCCATGCAGTGTACGCGGCTTTCTTTCAGAACAACCCGCGTACAGAACACGTGTACGCGAGTGTTACTCTAGTAAACCCGCGGACACAACATTCACTATTTTAGGGCACTCAAAAATATGAAATTGGGAGTCAAAATTGAAATTTGCTAGGATCAAAATGAAGAGCTTGGGGTCTAGTATTACCTGACACTTGCGAAATTGGATTTCGTCCACCGGATTGTCCACACTGATCGAATGAAGGTAGAGGTAAAAACTTCCTTCTTATGGCAAAAATTCAAAATGGTGAGTTTTATTTAGTTTTTTTGAACTATTTATAGAAATTAAATTTCTAAAGTGGGTTTTTTCCTATAGTCCGAAGTGTATTTAACTAATACCATATCTCATTTGGCCTTGTAATAGGTTTTTCATCATTATGAAGTGTTTTTGCTCCTATAGGGTGGTTTTTGTCATTTCTAATGCATTTTTGCATCTATACTTAATCCACTTAAACTTAACAATCAACATTTTTTCATGGACTATGGTATTTTAAAACCATTAGCCCCCCGTCTCTACCATTGTTCTTCCGTGGATAGGACCTTCCTCTCATGAGTATCCTCATTTAGAACCTATGTTGTCTTTTGATACTCATGTTGTAGTTGTTTCAGGTACAGGGGTATCCTCTTAGCTATTTTTCACGCCAAATAGAGCCTCTTTTTGGTCTCTTTTTACAAGCTATCCCTTTATAGGACTCCCCACCCTTATGGAGTTTCTTTAGGCCCAGGATTGACTCCTTAAAAATAGACTTGACTGCCAAGTTAACTTGTCCATTCAAGCTCGGTAAGAATATGTGAATGGGCATCCGCATTGGTGGTAGGTTATCTCTTTCTCGGACCATGCGGAATAGCACGAGAAAGGATCACTCTCTTTTCTACTAAATTGAGAAGAGTATTCTCAGGCATAGGTTTATCACTTTTCCGGACCTGAGGGACTAAATTAACAGAAAAGGAACTCCCGGTATGAGCTTAGTTTTCTCTTTTTCGTGCTCTAGACTTAAACATGAAAAAGATTCTGAGTGTACTTTATGTCTTTGTCATGCTCTTTAAACACTAAAGAACAAAGCATCGAGTTTATTGTTGTAAGTACCATTTCTCATACTCAAATGGATCTTTCCGAGTGATCTTGCTTTCCTTCACACTCGTAAAACTCAAGCTATTCATGTTGTTCTTGAAGGAGCGTTGGGTAGGTGGTAATTTAACCTTTTTCGGACCTCCCTGACTAAGTATGAAACAGGTTCACCTTTTCTTCCTCGGAAGTTAAGAGAGTTCTTCTGTGGTATGTTTTATACTTTTCCAGCCTCAAGAGACTAAATTGGACGAAAAAGAACCCCCTTGGAGTATTCTTTGGAGTTTTCAAACTCTCTAAATGTGAAAACACTGACTGAGCATGTATTTGTTCGGGCTCATTAAATCCACGAATTAGTGACACTATCAAGCATTATTTTTTCTTCTCTTCAAGCTTGTTAAAAAATGAAGAGAGATCCGAGTTGATTTTCCTGGACTCGTTTAAATTTAACAGAGAAGGTAAGGAAGAAGTTTTCTCTTGTTTTTAGTTGGTGGCAGCATGTCATCCTTGAACATAGCACTCTCTATTTTTTTTGATGCCCATGTCTCAATGTTCACTTTCAGTTCAGCTATTACTTCGAGTTTATTACTCCTCTTGTCCGTTATACCTAGGGAATCTGATCATGTATCCTACACGACAGATAAGTCTAGTTGTTCTATCTATAAAGTTAAAAGTTTCCTTGGGTCATCTTTGTGTCATGCTCATTGTTCAAGGACTTAACTCAATGTCTGATATTTATCCTGATCCCACCATTGTTATATCTGTTATCTCTTGTGTCTTCCTTCCTTTTCCCAGTTCCTAGTCACTCTTGTGATCCGTTGGAGGATGTAATTCCTTCCTTATCACAGTATGGTTCTGCTTCAGCACTTCCTGATGACGAAGACCTAGAGTTTTGATGATAGTACCTCGGGATTCACTTCCATCATTGGTAAATTCCTTTGCTTTAGTTGTCGATTATCACCTATTGATTGAAAATCTGTTGAATCCGATCCATGTTCGACTCCAACCTACAATTATTCACATGGCTTGGATTGTTCTCGTTCTTTGGGATTGTTTATGAATACCTTAGTTCCTCATATATGGACTAAGTTGCGCAAGATTATGTTTCACTTATGTACACAACTTCCAGATCTTTGAAGACTCTCATTATTGTATATTGTGGCTTCGATCCACCTTTGTATTATACGTGGTCTTACACCCGTATTATATGATGTACTCAAATATTGTAAAGGAGCTAGTGTTCCAGTATATTGAACATAGCATCCTCAGATATGATTTTGTATATGACATTATTATGTATTTGTTTCAGGTACTACCTCTGCTCCATTGGGTTTCTGAGTTCTCCAAAGACAAAGATTATAATGTATTTCAGTCATCACTTCCCTCTAACCTCACACATTAGGGGGCATCTGTTATCAACCCAAATGGCACTTCTCTGTCTGAGTGCCGACACTTCACTTGTTGGCACACAAAAGGACATTTATGGATTGAAGGTTTCCTAAAACACTATAGGTGGGAATGTTATGAAATAAATTCATTATCCATCCAGCTTGCCATTTTTACCTTTTCATATGTCAATTGCTGTACGCGACTTTGTCTATAAGCAAGCCGCGTACATACGTGAATTTTCCCTACAGAATATCGCATATTGTACGTGAGTATTGTCATTGCATCCCGCGTACAGATCTATACGCGTGTTTCCCTCATAGCAACTCGCGTGTCATATGCGAGTTGCCAGTATCAATACTCACGTACGCCTTCCTTTGACATTAAAAATAATAAATCACGATTAATGGAGATGTATTAAGCCCTAATCAATAACTATCTTAACTGTCTCAACCTCCTCACCCTTCGAAACTGCTCTATTTCCCTAAGTATAAATAGAGGCCTTGGGGAGGGCATTAATCAATCATACTTGGAGAGCAAAGTTATGTTGGTGGTATCTATTCAGAAGTCTTTGGAGCAGCAGAACTTAGAATCCTTTGGTTGCAGAGGAGTCCTTGTTTCAGGTGTTGAGTTGTAACCTTAACTCATTCACTATTGTTAATAAAGAGAATCCTTATTCCAAATGTGTGTTGAATATCTTTCATGTATCATGGTTTGATGAATAATTATGATTAAGCACTCTATATATTGTTTATCTAACTCGTCAAATATACATATATAAGTTTGCATTTGGAGGATTTTCTCTTTGCAGGTGAAGAAGAAACATCCCTGAAAGATTTGGAGGAGAAGCAGAGCGGGAGAAGACAAAGCTTGGATCAACCCTCATGAATCGGGTGAGTCCATCCTATCTTCCTATTTCCTTTCTGTACTTTAAAGGTGATTGTCTGCAAGTTTTAAGAGTACGTTGGTAACCTCAGACCTTCGGTTATAAGGTGTTTATTCCTGAACAACACCCTATAAAATAAAATAGTGTAATCCATTTTAATTAAGCGTTGATTTTATTTGTCTTATTACTCAAAAAGGTATATGATCATGCAACCAATGATGTTATGACACAACATGAAGTAAAATGCACACCTAACAATCAATGAAAATGCATTGTGTCGAATGAAAAACAGGGCATGCTACTACGTGAAATGCAAAATTTTCTTCAAATGACAAATGCAATCATTCCTATATGAAAGCCTGACTAATACTTCTCTAAGAAAACCTAGCACAAGTACCATGCAAAATGCAAAGTGCAATGATGCATAATGATGCAAAGAAGTAAATATTTTTGGATTTTTTTGAATAAAAATGAGATAATAAAGCAAAAGAATGACTTTACCAACCCCAAACTTTGCAAGCACTATTCAAATAGCACCCACACAAAGCACTAAGGTAAAAGAGACCTAATGCACTAATCCCAAAACAAAAAATAAAAAATGCAATGACAAGAACATTCTTAAAAAAAATTTACCCTAAAAAGCATCTCTGGTCAGAAACAGAGGTGTATATAGACTCTAGAAGCACTTAAGGAGACTTAGCAATCATCAAAACTCACCCAGCAACACTCAATATTACTCTAAAAGGAAAAACTCAGGGCATACGTGACTGTGTGCAGAAAACCTGCGTATATATGCAGATATCTCAGTCAAAACCACGTGTACACATGACTGTGAGGAAAAAACTCGCATACAGGAAGAAAAAGAGATAAAAATGAAGGCAAACAGATAAGCTGAGACAAAATTCATTCCTATCAGACACTACCAGGAAAAAATGCCCCCATACCCAACTCAAAAATAGAGAAATCAGAGCAATTCAAGAACATTGAATGCCAATAAAAACCCCTAAAGGAAAAATGACTAGGAACTCCCCAACAGAGTCACCAATTATGTTACGGAGAGAAATTCCTATGGATTGGGGTACCACAATAGACATATTAACTCCAGAAATCAATCCTTTCCTATATGCAAGAGAAACCAAACATCTAACACTAAAGGATCTCGATTTGTACCTTATTTTGGATTGTTGATGTAGATCCCCGTTGAGCTTTTCCAATATCGCTTGTATTAGCAATTTGCTTCCTCAACATTCAGAAAACAAGATAAGCATGCTATATATAATTGTGTTAGACCTACTCTAGCATATATAATCAATAACATATAATCATTTAAAAGCATCCATGGATCAAATACTCATTCAAATACACATTATTGGATAGGAAAAGATATTTCTATTGATATAAAATAGAGATTACAATAGTGACAACCTTTGTCGGCACGTCTGCGAATCGGAGAAACTAAGTCCCCCACTTGGGCCTCCACCACTTCAATCCTCCATCTCTCGATAGCAAGCTCATAATCAAAAGGCAAGCTTGGGAAGAACAAAAAGTGCTCCAAGGGACAAAGGGATGCAGACTCAAGTATAAGCTCCGGCATCAATGGACTATAGTTTTCTTGCTCTTCAATTCATCCTCCTTCAATGTATCCAAAGGGTTCCTTATATAGCTCTTCAATGGGGTAATGGAAGGTCGAATTCAAGCGATCTCAAGGCATATGGAAGGCCAATAGACAAGTGACTCGGATCCACATCAAGGAAAACTCCAAAATCATTTGGCCTTTTGCACACATCTTGATGTACGCGGGTTTAAGGGTCAAATCCGCGTATATAAGCGAGAAAGGGATTAAAAGTCGCATATGGAAATTATTGCATGTTTTTAGGGATGATCTTGGAAACATCAAAGGTACAAAAATGGTCCATGGGGTCTAAAGAGTCTGCAGAGGGACAGGGAAGGCCATAAAGGTGCAGTCCACCATGTGTGGTAAAATCAGCTGTAACAGTCATTATAAGTATGGTTACTCTCTCCAACCATCGCAAGTAAACTTCTTAACTACTCTGATTCTCAACTGATCATACTATCCACAAAATGTAACACCTCGGTTTTGACCCCATTGCATTAAACGTACATGATGTATATAATGTAATGAATCATGGTGTGGAGCTAAAGGAAAAAGCCTCACCATCGATTTAATTGTGTTGTGTCTCGGCGAACGAAATCATTTCCGATGGTCTATCATGGTATATGGCATATATTAAGTTTTGTCATCATGTAAATATGCATCTTTAATTAAATAACCCAACCAGCTATGTTCGCGGCAACTAAATTGAGAAGGGGCATGATTCTCATAAGGATAAGGGTGGGGGATGTCAAACCTTGGGCGATGGGGGGGAAAATGCATGTGTCACCACCCTGTTTGAATTGCTCAACTTCCTTTGTCTTATCCAACTACCACCTTAAACATTCTGCTGAGTAGTTGAGGTAGTTATTTTTTGGGAGTGGGGGTGGCAGGATTGTCAGTCCTTGCCCACCCGCATACTCCACCAGCAATGGAACCTCACATTGGGAAAAGGAAGAAAAATCTCCAAGATTTCCACTCTCTCTATGACGGTTTTCTGTTCATCCTCACACAGGGACGGTTGTCTGTTCATTTCTCATGCACAAGCTTCTTTCCTGTTTGGTCTCACATAGCTAGGAGAGAGGAGCCGTCTCCACTACCATTCACATTTTCCACATAGTGGAATCTAGTGTGTTTCGATCCGTATTTGGGATTTGGTGTAAATATTCTCTCACTAGGTTCTGCATTGTTGTTACTCACGCAGCAAGATGGGGGCCGTTTGGTCACTATCACCCATGATTTTTCCCGTGGAGAGCCATTTTTACGCTCAGGGACAATGTGTAAGTTTTCCTTACCGATTGTGGCTTCGTTGTCCAGGACGGACTGTTATTTTCCCCACATTTGTTGGTCGTGTCTGCCTTTACATTTTGGGGTTGCTGTAGATTGTTTTGGAGTCATTTTGGCCATGATAGGGCCAAGAACGACTCAGGAGTTGTTTTCCTTTCCCAAGCTGTGAATCACTTGTGTGACTGCGTGTATGCGGTGGTTGGTCTTCGGACTATGTTGGGAGAAGGGATGGGGGCTTGGTTTGCTTGATAAACCTGGTGTGTTTGGGAACCACACAGACAGAGCTAGAGGGCTAGCTTTCTTCTCCACAACCCCTGAATAGCATTGGAAGGGAATTCAGGGCCTGAGGGACTGTGTAGCAGAGAAGGGACTTATTCCTTGTGTTGGGTGTGTGTGGGTGTCTTAGAAGTCAGGATAGTTATGGTGTAGGTGTTCCTAGCTCTGTAATGAGCTCACCAGCTTAGCATTTAGCCTTTCCCAACTCCTGGATGGCCTGATAAACCTGACCATGTTGGCTTGGCTGTCTTGTTGATGGCCTGATAAACCCAACTGTGTTGGCTTGGCTGTGTTTTGGGTATCCTTGGCTATGTGTAAGCTTGCTTGTTCCTTATTCCTTGGAGAATCATACCCAGCTCGGGGGTGGCAGCGTTGCTGAGAGATTAAGGAGCACGCTGACCTATGGTTGGGTGGAACATTGCAACGACGTAGCTAGTTGCGGAACGAGTTCTTCATAAGATAAGTAATCTTGACTATTTTACTTCTGCAATCATATTTTCTGTTAATGAATGTGATGAACATGTTGAATGCTTGTATGAACATATGTTTGCTTCTGCTGTGTATGATAAATAATTGTTTCATCATTTTGTGAATGCACATGTTCATGGGGCTATTTTCCCGGATGTTTAACGCCATGGTAGCGTCCTCTTTGTCAATCGAAGGGTCGGGGACATTACACAAAACATATTTTCTTCTGTGGTACTCTCTGACATACATCTTTCTTCCGTAGTACTAGCTGTAATACACTTAGATTTTGTAGTACTAGCCTCAATATACATCGTTTATGTTAGGATAAAACAATAGTTGGAAAGCACAATAGGTCTACCATTTATCAATTACAATAAAGAACCGATTCTAATGTATCTCAAAGGTACATAATCATATGCTTAGTTAGTAAGCATAAATTATAACATGTTTGCTAAGTATATTAAGATACCAACCAACTACTTATACGTAGTAACATCATTTGGATCCGATCCAGAATGAAATTTCTCTAAACTAGAAACTATGGATTTTACATCCATCATATACAACAACACATATCAAATGTGTAATATCATGCAACAAAGAAAATCTAATATTTTCTTTCAATATTCACATTTGTTGATTTCAAGAATCTTCTACTATCTGGAGAAGTTCTTTGTGAGATTGCCATTCTCTATGATGTTCTTCAATATCTAATCACTTTCTCAGTGATTTAATATTCTTCTCTTTATACCGCAACACCCTAGCTACCTCTCTAAGAGGTTTCATTGTTCTTTGACAGTTTTGACTATAACTCTTCTCGAGTATCAATAGTCTCTGAGACCTTGATTATGTCCTTGCTCATGTGGATTCTCTCCATAAGATATACCACATCCTTTGGCTATCTGAGTCATATACCATGACTAACTAGTGGGGACTTAATCTGCTGCTGCTTGTGAAGACACATCAATACTCCCTCTTCAACTAGAGGAATCTTTCTGTACTATACCAAGATTTTCCCAGATAGAGATTTAGTAAGAATGTTGGCAATGCTGCTCATGTGTGGATATGTACCATGCATCAGATATAATTGACTAGAAACCTCATGAATCTTTACTGGTTTACAATATTCTCTAACTGGACCAACTTCTTATGATGTGTCCTTTCTCAATCACTGGACTAGCCATAATTTATATATCCTTGAAACTTAATTTCACTATTCGAGACATATCTAAGTCCACATACTTTTGTACCAAGTAGGTACCTCATCACATGCTTTGTTTGTACATTTCTACGTACTGATTGCAAAGCGTACATTTGGTTCTAGAACTAACCAGATACATCTCAACTGACTTGAGATCCTCCAAATCTGAAATAAGAATTATTAATTTCAGATTTTTCTTCACATGTGTGGCCATGAACTTACAGTCCATCATCTTGAGACTCTTCAGGCTCTCTACTGAATATTTTTTTAATTGAGGAAAAACTTTATCTGGTGACTGCCACACCTCTGATCTCAAGACTTATAATAAGAATCTTAAATATTGTTCTCATCTTCCTTTTGAGTACAAGCATCATGTAGGTCTCCTCTTAATACGAGGTACATCAACCAGTTACATTGGTGCTTCAGGAGATAGTGAATCTATATTCTCTTTCTCACCATCAGGATGTGAGAATCATAATTTGTGTCCTCCGTCACAGAGACTCATGCCCACCTATGTATAAATCTCTTATTGACACTGGATGTAAATAATATAAGTTAAAATATCTTCATGAGTCTTCACATCTCTTAGAATAGAATTTTGGCTTTCATTTTGACTTCTTTCTAAGAACCATACGAAATTCCTGATCTGCTCTCTTTTCGGATCAGCCAGCAGAATGACTTCTCATTCATGTTATTCTTCATGTGTAGTTCAGGGCATATGTTTTCCCTACAAGACAAGTTATCTACGAATTAACAATATTGCATAATAAAGAAATGAAATCACATGAAACTTTCAAAATATTGGTAAAGATTTACACAGTTATGTACATATATTAACCAAGTGTTTTAGAATAACCCATTCTAATCTCATGTATTGATTTGCAGCCTTATATTAGTCTTGTATCAGTCCCATATCAGTCCTATATCAGTCCCATATCATATCTTATGAAATAAATTAATGCAACACCATATTCATATCTTATGAAACAATAATGCGGCCCTATATTTCATAACTCGTGAACAATCATGCTGCCCTATGTCTCATATCTTATGAAACAAATTGTGAAGCCTTATATCAATCCTATATAAATCTATATAAGTCAGATATCATTCTTATAGCATATCTCATATTATGGACTTCATGAGATATACAACATGCCAATAAAAGACAAACAATAATGTATATGCTTAACATGTTATAATACAATTTCAAATCCCATGAATTCAGATTTCTATATGACTGTAATGAAACACATTCAAAACTTTTTAAATCTGATTTTATAACAACATATGATGAATAATACAAGTACTTATCTTTTATTTTTTTGCAGGATCCCTCTTGATCTCTGCTTCCTTGCAGAGATTTCCGGAGTCTCTCAGACTTGATCAACTTGCAAATTTGAGTGCATGCAGGAGGTAGCGAGTCTCTACATGGGAGATTAGGGTTCCATGCAAGGTGGGGCAAATTATCTCATTCTCTATAGGAAATAAACCTACTAATGGTCACCATATCCTTCTTTGGATGATATTTTCTGAGAAGCTTCATCTTCCTCTACTATGGTAGATGCATGCATTCTTTTCTTCATTCTTCTTCTTACATAATCTAACCTTTGATCCATCAAACTCTTTATTGAACACCTTTTATTTTGAATGAAAATATTTCTTTTGGAGTGAAAGTTCATCTCTTGTCTTCATACTTTCCATGATGGCAAGGTTTTTCTTCCTTGATGCACACTATCTTTTTTTGGATTCTCCCTTCACTAGATGAAGGCTCCTTAACCATTATGGACACAAACCTATCTTGCGCATATTCCTTCAATCTGATTAATACCCTCTCCTTCCATGTGATGAAGTTGGAAGTGCCTTCAAGTTGGTATTTCGGTTGAACAGAGATTGATGTCATGGCTTCTTCAAACTTTTCTCAAACCCTCTGGATCACATAGGCTTCTAGATTCCTGCACAAACTTAGCTTCTTCACGTCCTTAGCTCTGATACCGTGTTGATATTTTGAGAAAATATGGAGATACTTGATTCTTAAAACTTTTATCAATCAATTACTTCACATATGAATCTCCTAAACAAATTAACCACATAAATAATTCGTCCATAAGAGACAAGATATACCCTGGGAAAACCCTCCAAACATGGAGGACTAAAAACCTAGCAATTCTTTGAGTATGATAGATAGATTAGCAGAGAATGGTTTACAACACATTAACATGTCGACCGATAAGAGATATCAATACAGTGGTAGAGAAGAGAGATCCACAAAAAATATGTAATGAGCTTGCTAAGTGGCCAACACTTTAATAACAAGTCAAAACTCATGCCATGCAATTTTTTCCTGACACTAGTGCACACATGCACTTCAATTTCAACCTTGCCTTCAAGGGTGTCAAGTCGATGCCTTGTATTCTTCATCATGCACACGGATATGCGCCATATATTCCAAGAATAGATTTAACTGAATGATACATGTCTTTGAACGTGTCTTTAATCTTTTAACTGAAATCATGACCACTTAGTTATGTAGCTAACTTAAGTGTCATAGTGCTTCACTATTAGTGTCATCAGTGCTTCACTCTTAGTGCCATAAGTGCTTCACTCTTAGTGCACTCCATGCAAATCACTTTATTTACTATTCTTATGTTTGCACGGATCACAAAGAGATTCCTTATTTAACTAATACATCCTTTATTCAACTAAGGATTTAATTAAAGCCTTTACAACTCGAGTTCACATGAACGTATACATAGGCAATTTGAATCCGTTCTCTTTCTCTATGCTTATCTATTTATCATTTATCATTTACTACATGGTCCTCATGTGTATTATTATTTATCCATCTTATCATATCATACTCACAAGAATTGCCACACATATTGATGATCATATCATATACCCCAGATCATATAGTCATATGCTAAAGTAGATTACTCTAGGGGTAGCTAATCCCTAAAGGAGACTTATAACACTCATGGACAATGACTAGTAATAGATCACATAGTATTTCCCCTTTACAAATTAAAGTTTGACTTACCTCAACAAATGGAGGCCCACCTAAATGAGTATCCATTCTATGGATGACTTCATTAGGATCATTGCTTGATATAACTCACAAGCCCGTATTCGATTAAGGAGATCCATCTCATAGGGTACCATTTATGAGAATCATTGACTTGATACAACACAAGTCTCCAGTCTAGCATCCCACCTCAACACATAAGGATATATATAGGACTACACAAGTCCTGGAGAATGACTCCTGATGTTGTACAATCAACACACAAGACCTTCGCCAAAATGGTTGAATGCAACTAACACCTGCATCTTGATGTCTTGAGTGTAACTATCATGATGACTTCACCTGCAATGCTCACACAAAAACAAAGCAATTGTTATCATTGCTTCATAACATTTAAAGAGAAATTGAACTTTTCACATATATAAACTATTTTTTCTCTTCTTGAGGCTCAATAGCAACTAGTTCAAAGTTAAACAAACTCCTATTCAAATTCATTGATGTCACCACCTGATTGTGGTGAGTGAAATAATTGTTGGAAATAGCAATGTCAATGGATCCCCTTATGGTGTCAATAAGACCGTCAACACATTTCGACAAGGAGACATGGTCCACCCAAATGTGTTGTCTTCTAGAGATGGAGATCACATCTCCATCACATTTAGGTCTCCACCTGTAATGCGTCGGAGAGTCCCTCACCATCGCATTTCCTGCAAGCTGACAATCATGAATGTGAATGTCGTGGATGATGTTGTTACACACACGATGAATAGTGATACCAAGACCATATGCAATGTGGACAGTCACACCCCTTCCGTCGATGGTCTTTAAACTGTTCATGATCAACTCCTCCTTTATTTGGATGACCATGTCTCTCTTGAAGATGATCCACATCTGCTCTTTCTGAATCATCGCATGACGCAAGGTGCTCGACTAAGGATTTGCTGGATCATAATAACTATGATCCCTCACCACATAAAACTTACCTTTTATGCCTCCTTGGGCACGCCTGCCAAATCCAATGGCACAGTCTGCCAGGCATTTTCTGTGTCTCTCCCCATTGGGATCGCAATGCCATCAATCATCAATGAAGTTACTAGCTCGGCACGATAGACAACATAAGACAAACATAGAAATTGTAGCTTCTTCTATAATATTTTCCGTCAATGACAAACCCTCCTTTTCAACTATTGCAAAATTATTAACAAGGTCAAAAAAATGTGAAACAAAATAAAACCACAATGTGTACAATGAAAACCCACACCATTTTTAAATTAATACTATTATTATTAATAAAAAATAATTTAATGTTTTTATCCTATTCACAACGCAACAAATGTCAAATTTTTGAATTTCTTTTTTCTTAAATATTTTAAAATAATTTTTACATCACAAAATAAAATAAAAAACTTCCTCTAAGGATTTAAGCCAATTCCAAACCGTACTCAACCAATAGAAAAATCTAATTCTTTTTTTTCAAAAAAAAAAAAAAAATTTTCAAAGTTTGACTATTACAAAGTCAAAAGAGTTTGACTTGAGCACAAAACCTTTATTCGTACCTTTGAAAGGACTAATAAATATTTTATTATAAAATATTTATAATTTTTTTTTCCTAAAAGAAAGTCGACACATATATATATACATAATTCTCTTCTATTTAAAAATAAATTTATAACAAAACATTTATAATACATGTCTTTCTTCAATGGAATAACGAAATATTCATAAAAGTTTGAAACATATCAAAACATAAAGGACTAATAAATATTTTGTACTTTTCTATTGCAGCATTTTGTATGCTGGAAACTTTTTTTAGAAAGAAAAAAGCCTGTCCTTGTTATTCTTATTAGGAATCAAAGAGCATTAATATCACCGTCCCTGAAAGGGTTACATCACGAAGAGAATACAACTCATAAGAAGAAAATCATGTCCAGTCGCTGGAAACTTTTTAAGCCAAAAAGAAACAATGGAATCCTTTTGAAAATGTTATAGTATATGTAATTTCCCATATACTAATACCAAGTATTATTTCTCTCATATATATGTTTTTATTTAATAACAAAAAATTATAGCTTAACATTAATAAACGATTAATAAATATTTCTATTATTGTATAATGAAATAGCACAATATTTGTAAAAGTTTGAAACATGCTCTATGTTATTTGGATATTTTTCTTACCATACAACGTGCTGTAGATTTTCTAAGTCACATAGAAGAGATGGCCCTTCCAAATGACATTCTGAAAGTAGATCTATTCCAAATTTATTTGGAAAAATGATAAGGATGGTTCCACCTTTCATTAGTCATTTTGGTGTTTCATAGCTTGGTCAAAATCCATTGGTGGATGGGGACTTAGGAATCTCAATTGTTTTTCAAAAGCACTAGTAGCAAAAGGGGTTTGGAGACTGCTCAAATGTGAAGGGTTGTGGGCCTCAGTTGTTATTAATAAATACGTTCACCCTCTCTCAGTGAAGGAATGGTTTAGAACAAGGGACAAGAATTACATGAATATTTCTATCATTTGGAGGGCCATGCTTCACACTTTCGACCTTATTGGCAACTGGTTAGAGTGACATATCATGAATGGGAAGAAGGTGAGAATTGGATATGATCCCTAGATTGGTTGAGGCAGACATCATAGGATTCCTATCAGTTGGTTGAAGAGCTACATGATCAGGGTTACGTCTACTTGGATCATATAAGTGATCTGGATAATTCCAATATTTTTTCAGAGGAATGGATATGTGCCGACGGGCTCAGTATTAACAGGTTTGATCATCAACGAGCATGGTCTAGCTACATTCGAGCATTAAAAGCCTCCAATATCAGGCTTTCATACAATGGAGATTCTTTTCTCCAATCCAGGAACGAAACAAACATGACATGTTTTCCATGATTGGGTTACCTTACATTAAGAGAAGAGCAATATCCCTTTCTCCAGCAATGGTGGCATTCAATTATCTGGCAACTCAAATGCCTTTTGAAGTGTGATATTTTTTTCTGGCTTGGACTCTGAAAGAAAGTTCCTATTTGGGATCTATTGATGAATAAGTTCTAGATAAGTCTTGGGTGATTTCTGCTTTGCATGGATTCCATTGAAAGCATTGAACACATCTTTATTCACTATAGCTACACCATAATTGTTTGGGATTATCTCCCTCATGTAAAGGCTTCACCTTTTCTTTGGGATGGTGGATCTTTGATTTCAACTTTTGATTAGTTGATGAACAATCCTATCTCTGAGTGTTATATGGCCCTTCATGTGATCATTACATGACATGTTTGGATTTCTAGAAATATAGCCATTTTCGAGGATAAGCACACTCCCCCTATAACATGTGATTCTAAAGGCCTCGCCGTCCTCCAGTTATTCCCTCAAACTCAACCCTCTTGTTAGGTGAGATGTATTGAGCTTGAACATATTGATCACAATATCCCTTGGATTTACTTTGATGGTGTTGCTCTTCTCAATCATGCTAAAGGTGGAGCTGGAAGATCCATGTTTTTATTCGATCCCCATCAAATCACTTTCGTTGTACGATTGGGCCCTTGTACCAATAATATGGCTGAGCTTATGGTTCTTTAGCTCTCGCTTACTAATGCATATGTGAAAGGTGTACAACATGCACAAGTGTTTGTGGATTGGAATTTGATCATTGATTGGATGCGTTTGTGCAGGAAGTCAAATAGTATCCTTTTGATCCCTTTATTGGAGGAAACTATTGGGATGGTGAATCAGTTTTCTGATATATTTTTCCATCATATTTTCTGAGAGAGGAATACTCTGGCTGACTCTCTCTCCAAAAGGGGCCTGCTCTTTGAAGAAGGTGTTTGGCACAGATGGGAGCACAAAAATGTTTAGGAAATTTCCATTGACCCTAAAATTTTCCAGGTTATATGGCATAATTTTTCTTTTGTTCCTTTTTGATATTTTTCTAGTGATCTATAGTTTACTTATTTGTTGGTATGATATCAACGATCGAC
>LPNX010904283.1:0-82855 GCA_001517045.1 Pseudotsuga menziesii
AATTATAACTATCTGGAGGCTGACATTTTGGGGGCACTGTCTATATATGTACAAACAATGCAGTGAAATTAGTGTGTATAGAGCATATAAAATTATGATAAAACATGATTTTACTAAAAGTAATGACATGACGACCATTAGAGATAATACATTAAATACTGAATAACCTCTTACCAAGGGACGATATTCATTGCCCCCTTCGGCGTGTCCCTTTTCCCTACAATGTATTTCAACTGTTGTTATTAAAAGTCTTCTTCTTTGCAAACCCTTGCAATCATTGCACGGGCAATAACATTTTCCATCGCCCCTCGCCTCTAATGCCGCTCTGAACCGAGAAAGCTTCCTTGCATTTTCGTTCATGGTGACAAAGCCTTGTGGTGACAAGAAATTGTCTTACCTACACCATACCAAACAGTAAGTTGTCAAATACATCACAAACCACTATTCCTTATGTGTCATCAATTTTATTTATGTACTCACTATCATCACATAACGACTAATATATCATGTACCTCTCCAAGAATAACATCGTATGACCAAAGCATGACCTTAGCGCGGAGGGACCAAAGCATGACCTAAGGTGCAACCATATTTTATATTACAAAAACTTGAGGACACCATTGGACCTTAAGATATTTGTTCATTTAATAAGTATACTAAACCCATACTATAAGATGCTACAATTAGAATAACTTAATTAATTTTTAAAATAAAATACAAAATGTTAGATCAATCTTTGAGATCCTATCATACTTTTTGGGGAATTAAAAACTATATTGATCAATATTATTTCAATTATCTATAAACTATTTCCAATTATACATTTTTCTATTGTTTATATGATTTTAAAATATATTTTAGAAAATAAAAGATATTTCAATCATTATCTGAAAATCACTTTTAATTTTACATTTTTAAATATATTAATATAAAAAATAAATATTTTAATTTTTTTAATAATACTTTTTTTGTGAAGCATATTTAAATTATAATCCTAATTTTTATTTTAATTGAAAACGATAATACTAAATTATATCTTTATTTTATTTTATAATACATAACTAAAAAACAAACAAGTACTTTATCATACATTAATTACTACATTTACAACATTGAATAGATTGTTTAAGCATCCAAAGCAATGAAGAAGAGTTGTGCCAGATTTTTTATATAGACATTTGTTATTCCTTTAATATTCCGTTGTTTATGATTAGTTACTTAGAGTTTTATATTCCGTTGTTTATGATTAGTTACTTAGAGTTTATAACTATATTTGGTGTGATTTTTCTTGCCTTAAACAAACTAATATTTTTATCATTAAATTAATTAATATTTTTGTTTTATTAGTATAATCATTTCATTTTTGTAAGTGTTTGTTTTGGAAACTTCAAGAAATGCTTTAAATAATCAGAAATTTCATTTTTGTCTCGATATGAAAAATAAGAACAATTACATTGATAACTAAAATTGGTGATATAAAATTGGAAACTTCAAAAAAATGTGAAATAAAACTCATTTTCCCATCATAAAAAAGGAAAAAATATACTTTTCACTGAAATTGTGGATACATGATTGGAAACTTTAAAAAATATGCCAAAAAAAACTCATTTCCTTACTAAAAATTATACTAATCACTAAAATTGTTAATTGGAAACTTTTAAATATATGCTCAAGCCCCATATCAAAAACATAAATACATATTTTTTTTATTACATATAATTTCTTAGTTGCATTTAAGAAATATTACTACAAAACTATTTCTGGTTGATTTCATTGTTTTTTTGTTTTTTTTAATTTCTTACTATGTTAATGTTTTTTTTAACAAATTATGTGTTTAGTTGGAAGAGTATGAATAAACCTTTTTGTACATCTCCATAGCCAATGAGCCATACCTCACAACCTTTGGAGTTGTTACATGTTTCAACCCCAAAATCGGATCCTTTTTCAATCATTTTGAAAATGAAACTTATACCTTCAATTCTAGTAATCCCAAAATGGTAAAATAGGTGAATATTTCTTACTAGTTTTTAAACTGTGTTGCTCAAATTTTGTGGTGCATGTGTTCAAATTTTGTGAGGGTTTTTAGATCTTTGGGCGTTTGAATTTTCCATATAAAAATAAAATCGAATCCCTTTTTACATGTATGTTGTCTTAAACAGATTCCAGCAGAAGGCGTTAAACCTTGAAAGAGGACACATAAGCTACAAAAAAAAAAAAATCTTTCAAACGAATTCATTTGAAAACACAAACTAACCTTGCACGTTTAAAATCCGAACTATGTAGATCTAGAAATGGATTGTTCACCAGCAGGAGACGGAAATAATAAACAGCTCCAACAATCACCCGAAAACAGTGCTGCAACAATGGCAAGTGTGAAGAAAATCTCGTTAAGGCCTTCGTTTTTATAGAACTCTTAGACGTCGCTATAGCGACGGAAAACATTGACTTTTGCGCCCTAGGTCAACTAAAACGCCAAAAAATGTCAATGCCCTAAGTCAACTTGACATTGCCGTCGCTATAGCGACGAAGCTCCGTGGATACAACGACATTGAAGGAGGAAGGCGTCGATATAGCGACGGAGAAGATTACCATTGTCGATACAACGACGAGTAAGCGTCGATACAGCGACGACAAGTTCATTTTGCTTCCGATTTTACATCAAAAAGTATGAAACGTGGAAAACCTCCGTGGAAAAATCCGCACTTTTGTATTAGTGAAAGATTCCGGCAGCATAACAATAGCATGAGAGAAGTTGTCAAATGAGGGAGTAAGACCCTCATTATATAGTTGAGGAGCAACCCCAACCCCTTGAAGATCAATGGCCAAGATTAGATGTAGATCTAGATTAAATCTCCACCACTAAATCTAGGTTTGTTGACTTTACAAGCCATCCACCAATCATAAGCAAGGGTGTCTTTTCAAATCAATGGCCAAAAAGATAGATCCATGTCACAATGAAGCTTAACCCTTAGATCTAGGGTTTCCATGACTCAAGTGGGGGCCCCTTTGACTCAAATTTTAATTTTTTTTAATTCTTTATTTTTTATTTTATCTTTTACTTTTTATTTTTATCTTTTTATTTTTAAATCTTTTAATTTTTATTTTCAAGTTTTAATTTTATACTTTTTATTTTTTAATCTTTTAATCTTTCATTTTCAAGTTTTAATATTATATTTTTTATTTTTATCTTTTTATTTTTTAATATTTTAATCTTTCATTTTCAAGTTTTAATCTTATATTTTTTATTTTTATCTTTTACTCTTTTATTTTTAAGTTTTAATCTTATACTTAATCTTATATTTAATCTTTTATTTTTTATCTTTTATTTTTAAAATTTTTATCTTTTTATTTTTTAATCTTTTTTTTAAATCTTTATTTTTTATTTTTTTTATCTTTTATTTTTCTTTGTTCTTTTATTTTATTTTATTTTATTTTTCTTTGTTCTTTTATTTTTATTTAAATTTTTAATTTTTAATTTTTTTTAATTTTTAATTTTTAATTTTATTTATTTCTTATTTAAATCTTTTACTTTAAATCTTTTATTTTTTATTAAGACAAGAGGGGCACCTCACTTGGGAAATCTTTAAAAAATTATTTTGACCATGGAGGGGTTTATTTAAATAAAAATTGACTATGATCAGCCACCTCCCAAACTTAATTACCATGGCCTTATTTGATTTTTTCCTTCAAAATCAAATAATTTAATTTTTCACCCTTGGAAATTAAATTAATTTCCTAGGAAAAAATACCTTGTCTTAACTAAAATTTGGCTAACTTTCTAACCCCTTGTCAGAATGATATGAGACTTGAACCAATGACTTAGGGGGTTTCATAGCATTTTCATTTGCATTCATAGCCCCTATTACAAAATTCCAAGGTTCAAGAGATTACATCATTACATCAAAACTTAATTAATTAACCACCAAATGGTAAAGTTAATTAATTAGGAAAAAAATCAAAATAAAATTAAAATCCAAACGAAATTCTGCAAGACTACAAGATATGCCTAGCATGGTCACGAATAACATTTTGAACCCATAGCCACCCCATGGACTTGATCATTAGAACGCTCGTCACCACTTTGGAGGATTTTAAGTGAAAAACCTAACCAATTAAAATCGCTAAAGAACACGATTAATTGGAAAGGTAAAAAACACTCAATGAGGGGACTTCCCTAACAACCAGTTCCATGGTGTGGCATCCATATCATATGACCCACACTAGCACATAGAATTACATTAATTTTTCCACGTAGGGGAGTGGACAATTTCGTTTACAAAAGGGGCAGAATTGCCCTGTTGATTGAAAAATCCCTAGGATTTTTTCATGGTACAAACTGCACATAATGTACATCTTCAATGTACATGAGGTTCCCACCTAGTCAAAATAGGTGGGCAACATCTGGCTCCAACTTAGGGACGTGTGTTCGATCATCGGAGAGCATACGAGAACTCCAGATTCTGCAACCACAAATTCTCACCAATAACCAACATAAGTCCTCATGTAAAAACCAATAAATAATTAATAATGAATAAATGAAATGACGACACGATGATCATACATATATGCATAAATAATTTCAAAGAATGAAATAATACAAAGATGTTAAAAGAATTCAAGGAAAAGGGTTAGAGATACATTATAGAGAGTGTCCCTTAGGACACCAAGTATTTATCCTTTTGAAGAAAAACCTGATTTGTGGGTCGTTTGACCCTTTCCTGTTTCTTGTGACTTTGATAGTGCCTCACATCTTTGAAAATTTGTCAAAAGTGCACACTATCAAAAAACTGCTCATGCCATATTTTATTAACTTCCTTTATTTTAATTCCATCCTTTATATTTTCCGAGGAGCTAACAAAAATAACATGATCCTTTTCACTATATACATTGTCCACATTCTGAAAAAACACTAATTCATTATGGCATGCCTCGACTGTCTTTTCTTCTAAAACATTCTGAAAATGGTCTGACACTTTACCGACTTGAGGAGAACTTACTAAAGCCTTGGGTGGCTTATCCTTTTACGCTGGAACCTTTACACTCTCTGCTATAGGAACTGATACCTTTACATTATTGATCCAACCCTCTAAATCCATACTCAAATTATTACTTGAAAATACACTTTGTTTAGGGGTAAGTTCATGGTCACATGTTTCTTCTACTTTGTCCATATTTCTAGTCATGTAAACCATGTCCTTTTTATCTTTTACTGAATCCAACAAATCATCATTATTGTCAAACATACATTCATGACCAACCATATTAACCTGTTCCATTCTTTCTCTAGCTGCTAACTTTTTCTTTATAATCTGAAAGAAAATGGGACAAGTCCCTTGCTCATGTGAATCGTCACAAGCCCTACAATAAGGGATTATTGGATCATCAAACCAATTGTTTGCTTCCATAGGATCTGGAGGTATTTCTTGTTCTTGATAAGGGGGTCCTTTAGGGAGACCCTTTTGTCATCTATCATTTGGCTTATGATTATTACCTTTATCATTTTCCATGGCAACTATCTTATTATGCATAGATGATAATTGATTAATATAGACTTCTTCCATTTTCTTAATCAATCGGGCGAGCTCTTTGATAGAGTCACCTTGGGGTTCTTGGTTTTGAACTTTCTTAACTTCCTTTGAAAACCCAAGAACATTTGATTTCCCCTAATCTTGTATATTCTTATCTATTTTAATAACTTTGTCTTGTGCCTCCCTAACATATGTAGGCTCTTTATCCCTTAGGTGGTATTTCATTTCCCCTTTAAAAGCTTGAACGTAAAAAATTAAGATGGCCTTTTCAAAAGGCTTAATATCTTGAGGGAGACTCTTAACCAATTCATTAAATTTTCTGTTAAATCCTTCCACTGTTTCATTATCTTCCTTATGGCTAGAGTGCAAAGCAGTTAACGAGGAATGGTGATCCCTCTTATCTCCCCATTTATCATTAAAAGCTTCAATGATTCCCTTAAAGTCTTTAAACTTGTTATCATCCTGTTCCATAAACCAATCAATGGCCTCTTCCTCTAAGGATAAAACAAAGAGTTTCATATTCACATCCTCATGGTTGTGTGCCATACACCATCTTGCAATACATAAATTGAAATTTCTGATGTGGGCTTTAACACTTGTAACATTGTCTCCTTGAAAAGAAGGCAACTTATCTATAGCTTTCTCTGAAACTTCATGAGGGTAACCAACAATTTTAGAGAAATCACATGGTCTATAATAATTATTCATTGTTCAGGTTGGTTTACTTAGATAAACAACAAAGGCATATTACAAATTGGCTTCTTCTTCAAGACTTGTAAGATTCTACAGGGAGCAAGTTTGTTTAACTTCCTCTAAAAGCCTTTTCAGGATCTAAGAGGGAGCTAAGCAAACCAAAGGGCTCTAGGTAAAATACCTTACTAGATATTTTGAAGTGGAGTCGCCACTTGGAGAACAAGTAAACTTCCAATATGGGTAAAAGAAAGAAAAGAAAAAAAAATTTAAGGTTATTTCAAAAATTTTATTAACACTTTAAAAACGAATTAAATTGAAGAATTAAAGAATTAGATCTAAAATTATTTAATTAATTTCAAGACCAAGGACAAAAGACTTGTCCCCGGCAACGGGGCCAAAGATGTTGCCGCCTAATACACACTTTATGACACGGAAAAGTCTCCAACCCGCTTTGTGTGTCCTTGGGGGCAAGCGAGAGCTGGGGACCACTGTCACCACAGTCCACAACTCCTCCGTTTAGGCAAGATCCCAACAGAGCCAAGGGGGGTAGTCCCTACAAGAAAGTATTCCTAAGTTTATTAAGTATTAGTTAAAGGGATCTTTTATTAAGACTATGAAGCTAAGACTTTATATTATGTAAGGAATGACAAGCATCATGCAAATGCAAAGACTTCCTTTTAATGACAAGCAGACCTTGAGATAAATGAAGACCAGTGCCTATTAACAAATGGAGTCTAAGGATAAATTATAACTTTACAAATCTACAAATGAAATTGAAATCCGAGTTAATTAACCCACAGTTTAGGTGTTATCCCAATCAAACCAGGTTACAATATGGACAAATAAATACTATGAACAATATAAACAATAATGAATGAGCAGTTAAGCAATATAAACAATATCCACAGGTGTATCATATGTTATAAAAAGATTGAATAAATGAAACAATTATTAAGCTAGTACCCAAAAATATTGTTGAAACGGAATGAATCAAATGTGTTACACAATATCTACAGATTGCTAAACAATGTGATTACTTAATCAAAATGAAATAAAGATGCCACCACAAGAGTTTGTGAAACTGAAAGAAAATACTTGTAACTAAAAAGTATAAAGCTTGCAATGAGATAAAACGTGAAAGTGTTTGCAGTAAAAACCTTGAACAGCAAGGCGAAGGTAAATAGCAGTGACCTGTGTTTGTAGGACATTTTGCAATGTCTCTTGTAAATTTTAATAAATTTTATTAAAGTTTTTCCTCTTGAAATTTAGTTTTCGAACCGGTGGTGTGACTACCCCAATCTATTACTTCTCAAGTCAAAGAGAGAATGCTGGTGCGCTCAACAAAGTGGGAGAAAAGCCCACCCGTAGCTCCCAGGTCAAGCCCCAATGCCCCGGTGCTCAACAAGGAGGACGTAAAACGCCTAGAGACCCCCCATGGTCTACTACCCCTTCTAGCTTCTTGAGGTCACTGTGTTTAGTTGACAGGAAAAATAGCGAGATGGATGCCTATTAAACTAAGACTTCTCTATCCCCTGTCGTATCTCGCGAGTACCCCGAAGGGTGATAACCGAGTAGAGGAGCAGGAAATAGTGAAGTTGTTGTTGGTTAATTTTAGAAGTAAATTTTAGTCTTGGTGATTAGCATGCAAGGTGAATTTTAAGCTATCAACAAGATCAACCAAGCGGTATCCCTTATGGGAGGTGCTGGTACTTGATCTTGGACTGAAAAATAAAATGTGAAAGATTTGTAGCAAAAAAAAAAAGAATGTTGTTTTAATTAACTAAGCCCCCACTTCTCCTGCTTTTCATGTCCAACTTGAAGTCCCTAAAGGGAGATGACAAGTGGATAGAGGATACACATAATAGGTGGGTTGTATGGTTACCCCTTTAACAGAAAAATAGAAATTAAATTACTTGAACATAAAGTTAAAAGGAAAAACAACTAACTAAAGCAATGTCCTAACCACACAACAATCTTTATGACAGAGATGGTGGTCTGTCACAAAGATAGTGGGTAAACATAAATAAATAAATAAAAACACTTAAACTAACTTCACAACAATCTCTGTTATAGAGATGGTGGTCTATAACAGAGATAGGTGGGTAAACTGAAATAGAATTTTTAATCTAACCTCACTTCAATCCCTTAAGGGGAAGGTGGGTAAACTGAAATAAAACTTGCAAAATAAAAAAAAACTAACTCTAAGCAACTACTTATACAAATTTACGGCAGAGAAATATCCCAAAGAGAACTTCTCATTTGGGGTTTACAATGTAATAAGAAGAGAGAGAAGAAGTGTAGTTTAGGGTCTCTTTTGGACCAAATTGTTGCTGGGTTTTTCTGGGCAATTTAGGACAGCATAACCCCCTCTTTCTGTGCATAAAACCTACAAGAAATCAGCAACTTACTTGCTGGAAATTACTGCAGAAAACTGAAACAGAAAGTTAGAACAATTTAGTGTAAAACCCAGAAATTTTACAGAAAAATCTGAACTTTAAAAAATGGAAAACAAAAATTTTACTGGCTGAAAATGAATGTTTTTAGGGTGAAAACAACATATAAATAGCAGATTTATAAGCCTATACTAATATATAATGGATGAGGGCCCTAAAACAAGGGTTATATTCACTATACAGTGAATAAAACCCAGTTTCAGAACACACACAAAAATATGGCCGAATTGAAATTTTGAAAAAAGGAACACTTGGAGGAGCCCTTCTTAGCTTGGAAAACCTGCAAATAACTTATGAAAGAGCTGCAAATGTAAGCAAAGAGGTGAGTACCCAATAAATCTACCAAAATACTTTGATAAATCTTATTAAAAACTCACAAATGGAAGCAGAAATACTTCTACTTACAAATCCCTCCACAAAATACTTTGTGGAGAGCTATCTAAGCTAATACAAATGCAAATCCAATAAATACGATACAAGTTACCTCACCACAAGATGCATGAAATTGACGGCACAATATTCCTCCAAAGTATTCTTCTATTACAACCCAACTAGAGCAAGATCCAATACAAAATGGCAAGAGCCTTGGGCCAAATGCTTGAGAGAATATGAGAGGAGAGTAGGGAAATATTTCGGCAACATAACAATAGCATGAGAGAAGTTGTCAAATGAGGGAGTGAGACCCTCATTATATAGTTGAAGAGCAACCCCAACCCCTTGAAGATCAATGGCCAAGATTACATCTAGATCTAGATTAGATCTCCACCACTAGATCTAGGTTTGTTGACTTTACAAACCATCCACCAATCATAAACAAGGGTGCCTTTTCAAATCAATGGCCAAAAAGATAGATCCATGTCACAATGAAGCTTAACCCTTAGATCTAGGGTTTCCATGACTCAAGTGGGGTCCCCTTTGACTCAAATTTTAATTTTTTATCTTTTATTTTATCTTTTACTTTTTATTTTTATCTTTTTATTTTTAAATCTTTTAATCTTTTATTTTCAAGTTTTAATCTTATACTTTTTATTTTTATCTTTTTATTTTTTAATCTTTTAACCTTTCATTTTCAAGTTTTAATCTTATATTTTTTATTTTTATCTTTTACTCTTTTATTTTTAAGTTTTAATTTTATATTTAATCTTATATTTTTAATCTTATATTTTTAAAATTTCTATCTTTTTATTTTTTAATATTTTAATTACTATCTTTTATTTTAAATCTTCTTTTTTTATTGTTTTTATCTTTTATTTTTCTTTGTTCTTTTATTTTTTTTGTTTTTATTTTTTGTTCTTTTATTTTTATTTAAATTTTTAATATTTTATTTTTTTAAATTTTTATCTTTTTAATTTTTATTTTTATTTATCTCTTATTTAAATCATTTACTTTAAATATTTTATTTTTAATCTTTTATTAAGACAAGAGGGGCACCCCACTTGGGAAATCTTCAAAAAATTATTTTGACCATGGGGGTTTATTTAAATAAAAATTGACTATGATCAGTCACCTCCCAAACTTAATTACAATGGTCTTATTTCATTTTTTCCTTCAAAATCAAATAATTTAATTTTTCACCCTTGGAAATTAAATTAATTTCCTAGGAAAAAATACCTTGTCTTAACTAAAATTTGGCTAACTTTCTAACCCCTTGTTAGAATGCCATGAGACTTGAACCAATGGCTTAGGGGGTTTCATAGCATTTTCATTTGCATTCATAGCCCCTATTACAAAATTCCAAGGTTCAAGAGATTACATCATTACATCAAAACTTAATTAATTAACCACCAAATGGTAAAGTTAATTAATTAGGAAAAAAAATCAAAATAAAATTAAAATCCTAAGAAAATTCCGCAAGACTACAAGATATGCCTAGCATGGTCACGAATAACATTTTGAACCCTTAGCCACCCCATGGACTTGGTCGTTAGAACGCCCGTCACCACTTTGGAGGATTTTGAATGAAAAACCTAACCAATTAAAATCGCTAAAGAACAAGATTAATTGGAAAGGGAAAAAACACTCGATGAGGGGACTTCTCTAACAACCAGTTCCATGGTGTGGCATCTATATCATATGACTCACACTAGCACATAGAGTTACATTAATTTTCCCATGCAAAGGAGCGGACATTTTGTTTACAAAAGGGGCAGAATTGCTTTGTTGAGTGAAAAATCCCTAGGATTTTTCCATGGTACAAACTACACATAATGTACATCTTCAATGTACATGAGGTTGCCACCTAGTCGAAATAGGTGGGCAACAACCCCAAATCAAGTTGCAGATTTCTATAACATGTTATAAAGTGACCATATATCCTATTGAGTGGTATTAATACTCACCATATCAGTCTCAACAAAATTCGAGACCCTCTTGTGTCATTCGAATCCCCTAGAGTCAATACTAGTCAATCCAATTTTTACCAAAAATGTGCCTTAGTTTGGAATTTTTATCATGGGTCATTACAGTGGTATCAGAGCATGATATTAGCACCTCTTTGGGTTATTTATTCATTTTTCCTTATGATAACCTCCCCCCATTAGCAACTGATACTAGAGACATTAACAATGGAAGAGAAGAAGGTGACGATGTTAGTTCTGAGTATAAGAAGAATAGGGAAAAAGTAGTATTTAGAGACATAGATGATAAAGGGGATAATGAGGACCTTAAAAAATTCTTGAATACATCTCTTTAAAACAAGATCAGACATTTTATGCAATGTTTCAAATTGTTGGCTAGACAACTTGGGGGCAATTCAACACCTAGGACTAGTAATAGTACACCTCATGATGACAAGAATACCTATGGGGAAGCTATTTTTTCAAACACTGGACCTCATAACCAACCCCACGAATTCAAAAATCAAACCAGACCTGCAATTCCTAAGTTTTTAGAGTCCAGATAAGTCCCTTACACTACTTATGATGTGAAGGAAGCACCTAATGATTGGCAGCAACTAAGTGGTGAATGTAGGAAAGTCTTGCCTTTCGATCAGCTCATTAGGGCCTCTCTTCAGTTTAAGCAAGTAGGAATTGGGAATATGGAACCTCCTATTAATAAATAATTAAATTATACCATGGGAAAAGTAACTATTCATTCCTTCAATAGTTCTTCCCAAATTTCTGTTAGTGCTTGATTACAAAAACTTATTGTGTATTTCTAGTTAAATCCCATGGTTGAAGAAGATGCAATGTGCATGGCCATTTTACATCTTGAAGGGGAAGCTAATTATTGGTGGTTCCATGTTCTTATAACCTTGGGAAATGATCATATTTTATCCTATGATGGTTTCTCCAATTCCTTAATGGAGATATTTGAGAGGAAAGACCCTGAACTCCCTTTCAAAGAACTAACACAATTGAAGCAAGTTGAAACTCTTGAAGCATATATGTTAGAATTTGAAAATATTTCAGTAATGGTTTACGATGTGTCTATGGCTAGGTTTGTTTTAATATTTAATAAAGGATTGATATAACCTTTGATAGAGCTCATCAAATCCCACAATCCAACTACATTGAAGGATGCCATGAATTTGACAAGAGACTTGCAGAATGTGTTCCAAAAAACCAAATATCCCCCTAAGCCTAATTTCCCTTCCAATTTCAAGGAAGGTAAGAAACCATGGAAAAATGACTCCTTTTCCAAAGAAAATAAGGGAGTACCAAGCAAAGAAGAACTCAAAATAAAGAAATGTTTCTTCACATGTCAACAACCTTGGGTTTCGGGACATAGGTGTGCAAAGGGGAAAGCACACTACTTTGAAGTTTTCTCTGAAGATGAAGAAGAGGGAGAGGAGGAAGAATTATAGATTTCATCCCAAGAAGAGGGGTATGAAATAACAAAAGAATAACACCCCACTCCTGAGACGGAAAAAATTGCAGTACTTTCAGGTGTACCTAGATTTCACACCATTAGACTCAAGGGAAACACACACGGCCAAAAGGTTACGGTCTTGGTGGATGGAGGAGCCACTCAGATGCATATTTTGTGGAAAGGACAAATATGCAAACTGAAACTTTTGATGGTTTCACAGTCATCATTCCAAGTAACAACTCTATGGACTACACCAAACGGATTCCAAAGCTTCAAGTTACCATAGGAAATCATATTATTACTGACAACTTCTATGTAGTGAATTTGGCTGATACAAATTTTTTTTGGGGAGTCCAATGGTTATATTCTTTGGTAGAACATACATTGAACTATGAATTCCATGAAATGAAGTTAAACAATTCGGAAGGAAAACCAGTCTTATGGAGAGGTATGCACACTTACCCAAGCCAAATGGTATCCTCTCATAGTATGTGGTCTCTTTTGAGGCATGGAGACATTTAATGGGTTTATAAATGTTTTATTACATCTTATAAGCCTCACTTGAAGGTTTCCAAGAACCCTAAAGAGATAGAGAAATTGTTGGGTAAGTATGAGAAGGTTTGTGGAGACCTTCCCCTAGGGAGGCCACCAGACAGAGGGGCGAAACATACGATTGAGTTAGAGATAGGAACCCAACTATAAAAATTAATCCCTATAGGAATCCCAAAAGGATTTGAGATGATATTGAGGAGGCCATTGAATTCCACTTCAAGCCCATATGCTTCTTTAGTTGTTATGGTAAAGAAAAAGGATGGAACTTTGAGGATGTGAATTGATTTTAGAGCTTTGAATAAGAAGATAATGAAGAATAGATATCCCATCCCAAGGATTTATGAGCTCATGGATAAGCTCCATGGAGCCAAGTTCTTCTCAAATATTGACCTTAGATCAGGTTATCATCACATTCAAATGAAGGAAGAAGACATACCAAAGACTACTTTCAGATGCCACTATGGTCACTTTGAGTTTGTTTCCATACCCTTTGGCTTGAAAAATGCTCCTGCCACATTCCAATCATGCATGAACAATATCCTCCACAAGAAACTTCGTAAGTTTGTACTATTTTTCTTTGATGACATTCTTATTTACAGCAAAACATGGAAGTAACATTTTAATCATCTAGAAGTGGTATTAAAGGTTCTGCATGATCAATCTTTGTTTGCTAAGGTGTCAAAATGTGAGTTTTGTTTGACATAAATTTTGTATCTTGGACACATCATTGGTCAAGATGGTGTGAAGGTGAATATGGAAAAAATAAAAGCGATTATAGAGTGGCCTCGCCCCAAAAATCTCACTGAATTGAGAGGATTCATTGGAATGTGTACCTACTATAGAAAGTTTGTGAAGGGGTTCTCTCAACTCACTTCACCTCTAACTAATTTTAAAATAAAAGATGATTTCCAATGGCATGAAGAGGCTGGAAAATATTTCCAAATAATGAAAGAGGTAATAAGCAATTGTCATATTCTAGCATTGCATAATTTTTCTAAACCATTTGTCTTGGAGTGTGGTGCATCAAGAGAAGGCATTGGAGTAGTCCTAAAGCAAGGAAAAAACCCAATAGATTTAGAGAGTATGAAGCTACAACCACATGAGAAGATTTAGTCTATTTATGACAAATAAATTTTATCCATCATGCATGCTTTGATCAATTTTAGGCAATACTTTGTGGGAAACAAGTTTGTGGTCAAAACTGACCATAACAGCTTAAGGTCCTTCCTCACTCAAAAGGATCTAAATGAAAGGAAGAAAAAATGGGTGAGTAATATTCAATAATTTGACTTTGATATTTAATATGTGAAGTAAAATAATAATGTGGTAGAATATTCCATATCTATAAGACCTTTTATTTCTGTAATGGATGTTGCAGAAAATTGGAAAGCTATATTAGAAGTAGAATATGCCAAGGATAAGTTTTCTTGTGATATTTTTTATGGGACTAACCATGATGATAGGTATAAGGTGTTTTAATGAATAATGTACTACAAATATAGAATATATTTGGTCATTGGTTCGAGTTTGAAATAGAAATTTTTGAAGAGAGCTAATGATTCTCCTCTAGCAAGTCACCCTCGTTTCTTTAAAACATATCGAATGTTGAGGGAAAGGTTCTCATGGAAAGTGTTGAAGGATAATGTTATGAAATATGTTAATGAAATCCCCACATGTCAAAAAAACAAAGTGGAGTATACTCATCCACCTATCCCCTTACACCCCTTGCCTATTCGAGAACGAAAAATGGGAGAGCATTTCCATGGATTTCATCACTGGTTTACCCAAGGTACTTGATAAGTATTGCATATTTGCAATTGTGGATAGACTCACTAAATTTGCTCATTTCTTTGTCGTTACCACAAATTTCACTACTGCACAAGTGGTTGAGCTATTCTTTAAATAATTTTTCACATTGCATGGGCTTCCCAAGAGCATTCTTAGTGACATAGGTAGCTGATTTTTTAGTGCATTTTGGAAAGAACTCTTCAAAATAGTGGGGACAAATTCGACACCTATCACAATATATCATCCACAAACTGATGGAAAAACAAAGAGGGTGAATCAATGGTTGGAAGGCTACTTGAGGAACTATGTTAGTAGGTAGCAAAAAGAATGGATCAAATGGTTGCATTTGGGTGATTTTTGCTACAATAATACTTTTCATATCCCAATTGGCATGTTTCATTTCAAAGAAATTTATGGTTATGATGCATCCAATTTTATTGACCTATTTTTTTTTGATAGTAGAGATCCAAAATATAAGGATTGGATTGAGAAAAGTCAAGAAATTTTGAAGGTTTTGAAAGATAACTTGTCGGTTACCCAAAATCAACAAAATCAATATGCAAACCAAAATAGAGTGGAGAGACACTTCCAAGTGATTGAATTGGTGTATTTGCGGTTGCATCCCTACAAACAAACCACCATAAAGTGTAAAGGTTTAGAAAATTTCAAACCAAGGTTTTATGGTCACTACAAAGTGATTCAAATAATTGGAGAAGTGGCCTATGAATTGGAGCTTCCAAAAGGAAGTAAAATTCATAATTTATTTCATGTTTCATGTCTAAAGAAGGTTATATGTAAACATATCATAGTTTTAGAAACATTACCTCCCTTGGATTATGAAGGACAACTTACTCTGATTCCAATAAAAATATTGAAAACAAGTGAAATAAAGTTAAGGAGCAAAACAATAAAAGAATACTTGGTACACTGGAAGGATTTACCTAGTGAGGAATCCACTTGCGAAGATGAAATTTTTTTGCAGAATCCAAACTTGGTATTTCTTGAGGACAAGAAATATTGGGTGGGGAGGACTGTCATGTCCCCATCCCATTGAGACTACTAGTTAACAATGTTTCACCAGCCTACTAGTTCCCTAGGTTGAGGTGGAGGCATTAAATCTTGAAATAAGGGAGTTATGGGACCCAAGAGAACCTTATTTTACCATATACACATTAATTTAGGTCATATAAATAATAAATATGGAGAAAATAAAGTGGCATTACTTGATGGGGACACTTGGAGGTTCATGGAGACCTTGGGTGGCTAGATTCCTCCTTACACTTGTCATGACCTAACCCCAAATTCAAAGCTATGAGGAATGGAACGTTCTTGTAAGGTGAATAGGTGTCAATTAACATGTCATGATCCAAATCATTTGAATGTGTGAAGAATACTAACTCCCCATGGAAGAGGAAGAGACTAGGAAGAAAATGTGTGCCACTTGGAGAGAGATTCTTTGTGTTTTATGACAACAATGATGGAAGATTCTATGAAAAATTCAGACCTTAATTTAGACATGATTTCATGCCTATGACAATATTACATGTTAGGGATAAAAATAGCCACCAAGGGGGTGCATTTGGAGGTTGGTGGCAGCAATTCGAATTTGGAAGAAGATTGAAGGAGGAGGAGGAGGACAAGTCTCATAGGGGTTACTAAACATCAAGGAAGAGTTGGAGGAAGCCTATAGGAGGGAATTCGACCTTGGAGGACCTTATGAGAGTTATAAAAATATTCCATGAGGAAGGGTAATGGATTTTTATCATTTGATCATTTTACTTTGGCATTTTGGAAAGCACTAGCTTGTCCATTGCACGATGAGTGTTCACTCTCCCTGCTAGTGAGCCAATTTTGAGGGAGTTAGATTCTCATACAAATTGGTTGTTGGAGAGGCCACCCTGACCTCTAATTTGGATCTGAATGTAGTGTTTGTATTGCATATAGGAGTCTTATATAGTTTGATATCTCTCTCTTTCCTCATTCTTGTTGAAATATTGTAACTTCAAAGAATATTCTATATGTATTTATTTGTGGTCCCCAATGGTCCTACCAGGAGAACCACTTGTATTACTTTGTACCCCAATGCTCCTAATCAGAAGAACTAATAAGAGTCATGAGGCGGTCCCCTCTAATTGTAAAGGTGGGTCATTAGCACCCCAGTGTGGTTACTTGAGCCTACATGTGTAACTCGAGCCTACATGATTAACTCGAGCCTAAATGACAGATGAGTTAACTTAAGTGAACGGATGAATATAAATAGAGGTGTAGTGATCATCATTTGGAACACACACTCTCACTTGTGTAGCGCATTAGTGGAGAAGAGAAGTAGCTGGAGAAGGAGGAGGATCGGGCTTTGATCTCCTTGCTGGTTTTATCTTTTATCTTTTATCTTTTTGGGGCATCTATATTGAGGAAGCTTTTGCTGGGTTTTTCCCTTTAGGGTTTTCCCAGGATAAATATTTGTGTTCCTTTTGTATGGTTGTTCTTGTCTATTTTTCAATGATCCTGTTTATATGCTTTTGTTATGAAAATGAAATGAAGTACTGATGTCTTAGCTAAGCATATGAAAATTTAACAATTCTTTCATTTCCTATCTCTCAATTCCCATATTTCCATATGATGATACACTAGTGTGAATGATGCTTGTGCTTTATTGAGTTCAATTGATTCCCAAGAATGGGTGAATTATTTTTTTCTCTGTAATATGTTCCCCATACTCTTTGTAAGTCGAATTATTAGAAATACATATGCAAAAATGTCTGCATTTCCATGTTATGGTTTGACTAGTTTCCATGTATTGGTTTTCGTTTCAAAGGAGTTGTGTATCTGATTTGTGTTGAGGGTTTTATATAATGTTAAATGTTGTTGAGTAGGATATTTAGTTTTTATTTATGGTCTATAATTCTCATTCTATTTTCAAAATCATTGGAACGCCCCCAACCCTCTGACCGATGAAGAGGATGCTATCGACACTACGGAACCGGGCAATCTAGCCCCATGAACATGATAATTTACAAATGCATTGAATAATGAAGCATACACAGATACAAATTCATAGTCATCAATAAGTAAACATCAGAATCAATCACATACATTCAATACATTTCAACATTGTTCATATTGTCATCTATAAAACAATTACAGTTGCAGGACTAAGAAGCACAAGAATACTTATCTTGAATTGAAGCTTGATGCCTCCCGCAATAAGCTATGTCGCTGCATCATTCCACTCAACCATAGGCCAGCGTGCTCATCAATATCTCAGCAACACTACCACCCTTGAGCCAAGCATGATTCCACAAGGAACAAGGGAACAACAGTTCAACCAAGCCAACCAATCACATCCCAACTTAATCACCCATCTAACAGCTAGGTTCCCTGGACATACTCAACCAAGAAAACCAATTAATAGATGGGTTTCTTGGACTTACTCAGCCAAGCCAACACAGGGATGCACATAACCACGAAATGCACATGCCGAGCATGAAAGGAAATTTTTTTCAACCAAAAACAATTCAGTAAAAGGGAAAACAACCCTTTGAAGGAAAACACAGTTTCACAAATCACCCATGGTCATTTTAAGGGAAAAAAATGGCCACCATAAATCCCAAAATCTTAGATCTGAACTTAGAAAACATTTATGGGAAACATGGGGGCAAAAGCGACCTCCCCAAACTTCCAAATCAGGAATACTTGGATCTATAACCACTGAGCAACCCAAATGGACGAATCTTGGGCATGGGAAAATGAGGAAAAGCACAAAATCATGGAGGAAAAACATCCAGCAAACTTAGCTGCGTGAGTAGAGGGGAAACGTCCCCTTAAACCCCCAAAATCGTGGGTATCTTCTCCCATCCATTGAACACAACCAAATTCGGTTTCCCAGCCATGGCAATGAGATTTAACTGCATAAATTGTGAGGGAAGTAGCTCAGGCAGCTTCACCTACATGAGAGTGCCCAACCTTCATGGGAATCCTCAAAAATGAAAGGGTGTGGGTGAGTAATAGCTTGGGCATGCTTTTTCCAAGCATTTACTTGCCCAACAAGTCAAATACACACTTTCCAAAATGGGTGGCTCCCTAAATTCGAATTTGACTCCCATGCTCTTCCCATCCCCATGCATTAATTTCTCAACCACTTCCTAAATGACTGGGAACAAAGGAAAAAATGGTATTTGATAGCTTTATGGGTTTTCCCTTTGACATTTGGCTTTTCTCCATTGGCCCAAAGGTTTAAATGGTTTCCCCCCCTTATCCTTTTGAGATCATGCCCCTTCTCAACAATGGTCGCATTAACATAGCCGAATGTGGTATATTTTATTAATTGCATAATTACATGGTGTAAAATTATAATGTGCCTAGCACAAAACACCATCGACATCTAATTTACTTGCCGAACTACAACATGCTAAATCGATGGTGGGGCTTTTTCCTTGAGCTCCACACCACGATTAAATACAATATTTACATCATATACTTTAAATGAAAATGGGGTCAAAACCGGGGTGTTACAATCATTTCATGTACATTTAATGAGTCAAAGTTTAGTTATATTGTCGTTTCCCTTAAGCAATAGCACTGAAAATATGCATTCGAATACGAAGCTTTATAACTCTGTTTGCAGAACTTATTACCACACATAATGATATTAAATTAAGTATAGTACCAGTTCCCATAATCTTATTTTCAATTTTGGAGGGTTGCATATGAGTTGGAGATCCATTTTTGCTCACACCCTAGGGGGGATCTCACCACAATTTACTAGTAATTTTGCCATGTTTTCCAATGACCCAAAATCTAGTTGCAAATTCCTATAACCTGTTCTAAACTAAATATAGAGACTATTGAGTGGTATTAATACTCACCCTATCATTCGCAACCAAATTCGAGACCCTCTTGTGCCATTTGAATCCCCTAGTGTCAAGACTAGTCAATCCAATTTTCCCCAAAATTGTGTCTTTGTTTGGAATTTTTATCTTGGGTCATTACACATGCATGATTTGTATAGGCCATACACATGATATAGTTGGTTTCCTTATTTTACTTTTGATTACACAAGTTGAAGGCTAGCGTGTGAGTATACAATTGGGACATGTGATAGTTTCTAGGCATGGAGGTATGTGCCAACAAAGGAATTGTCAAACAAAATAGAATGTAACCTTAATGTAAATGTTCTCCTTCCAATATTTTGTTTCTAGTGGATTTTTCCTTTGGACGATGCATCATGGTTCAAGCGTTTGGAATCTTGTGGTGGCTTGTATATGAACGTAGCATGGAATTATATGTTTTAATTAGGGAAGCCACCCATAAATTGATGAGTATTCACTCTTCACATGATTTACATTAAAAAAATGTGTCCATATATGTGTTAAATTATTGTCATTTCATAAACAATTTCCATTAATTACCATTTCACAAATGGATTTCACCAATTTCTATTTCATATATGCTTTGGATAACTTCCAACCCATATATATACATTGTTAACTTTGGTGTTGTGTCATTTCAGTGTATACACCCACCAAAGAGTAAATCATTTCCTTGGAGGTGTTGGACACAATGGGAACATTGAGAGGGTGGGTTGAATCAATGTGCATCCAATTTAAAACTTTTCCGCTTCTTATCATGAACAACTAATCAATGTAAAGCAGAGTTCATAGTTAAATCAAACAACAGAGTAGATCATTATTATTTATTAACCATAACATATCATAAACATATAAGAACCATATAAATAAACACATCACAAGAGGAACACCAGGATTTTATGAACCTTGATTTGTATTATGTTTTGGAAGAGTACATGAAAGATAACAATCTTCGCTATCATTTAGCTCCAACTAAAATAGAGAGATCCAACTCCAAAGGAAAGATCCATCTTGATTTTCTCAGTGACAACTGGAAAGAGGTGAGAATTCCAATCCTTAAGTGCAATACCCAGGTTGCATGCAAACATCAACCTGTCACTGCATGGCATCAACCATCTATCATTGTCCCAATCACAACTCAATCAATTGTTCATCAACTAAATTATCATTGTCATCAATTTCCATTGTTGTGTCATTATGCTCTTTATCAAGTCAATATTATCTTTTTCATGTCATGGTCCACTTCAAATATTGTTACTGTCATATCACACCACCATCATTACTCTGTCAAAGGCTGATATGTTAAGTTGTCACTATGCCAAAGTTCCCATTGTCAAGTTAATTACTCAATACTTTCAATTCAATATTTTTCACTACTAAATCCATCTTGTTAACGTCCTCTTGAAGGTTTTTAAAATAACTAAAAAAAAAGGTGTCTTCATGAAGTATTTCATGCTTTTATCTTTAGATGAATAACTAAGTATTATTACAAGCCTCAAAGTGGCTTGATTCAAATATTTTGACTTCACCAATGTTCTATAATGTATCCAAAGCAATATTTTCCTACTGTTGTAGCTTCTCTTACCAGAAACTAGAGCTCCAAATTTTTTTCATCAAACTTCTCTTTGAACTATTGAGTGTTTCTTTAAAGTTGACTCTCAACTGTAGAATGATTCCCCAATTCCCAAGTAATTTTCATAAAACATTACTACAATTATGATATGATGGTTGCTTAGACTAATTTCTTCATTTCCACATGTCACAAAAAGTTTTCCTCACTCGGGAATTATGTCATGTTCTTGTCCATATCACTTCCTCTAATCAATCCCAAAAAATTGTAACTATCCGAGAAAATTATACTTCGTTCCTGCTCCTCTATCTGCCCCTTCTTCTTGTAATCTCTCCATAGTTTTTCAGATCATCTCTACGCACAGAGGCCTTCCTCAATGGGTCACATTCCATCCTCTATTTATATTTTTTCTCATAATTCTAAACTGGGATGATATGTTACTTTAAGTGAGGCTAACATGTGATTCCAAATTACTAAAAAATAATTAAATCCCTTTTTGTTTGGTCGGCTAACACAAACGATGGGGTAAAAATTCCAAGTCAATTTTAAAATTCAATATATCTTCAATCATGGCGAGTTAGTGATCATTCCACATATCAACCGAAATATATTGACAAGGAATATCTCCGTAAGAGGGTATTTCTTGTAAGGAAATGGTGCTACACCTTTGTTTTGTTTAATTTGTGTAGGACATCAGAAATTAACTAAAAATCTTCTTAACATATTATTTAAGAGTTGAAGGGTATCATCATCATCAAATGGACTCCAAAATACATCATCATGCAAAATCCATCATCATGTCATCTTTAAAAAATGCTTCTTCTTTGCCACATCACTGTTGATATTATCAATGCTCATAGCACATAAGGCCTTCAACCATACATCATTATGATTGTCAAGTCTTAAATGTCCAGGTTACCTCATGTAAGAGAATTATAATAACTAAAATTATCATACCATGACCATGGGCTCCATACATTTATTATATCTATGATTCATCAACAAGAACACAGGCATTATCATCATAGAAAAACATAGAAAGGACTTCATCATGTATTCCTTCAAGTGATAAGAGTATCATGAAGCATGTAATGGATCTAAGGCCTAACAAACCACCATATGTATGGGTTCCAAGACCCAAGCCTCAATCTGCAAAAGAATCGTTATGACCATATCATGTCCAAGTGCTCCAAATCACAAACCATCTGTGTATGGGATCCAAGGGATAAAATATCACATGTGCCTCTCTTCGGTTTAAGAAAGGAGGAAGTGGGAAGAGGGAACATCCTCTTTATCAGGAATTAAAGTATACCATGTGCAAAGTAACTATTCCTTCCTTCTAGGGTTCTCCCCAAATGTATGCTAGTGCTTGGTTACAAAAACTTAGCGTTTATTTCTAGTTAAATCCTATGCTTGAAGAAGATGCATTGAAGATGGCCATTTTATATATAGAAGGGGAATATAATGATTGTTGGTTCCATAGTCTTAGAACCTTGGTACATGATCATATTTTATCCTATGAGGGTTTCTCCAATGCCTTAATGGAGAGATTTGAGAGGACAGACCTCAAACTCCCTTTCAAAGAACTAGCACAATTGAAGCAAGTTGGAACTCCTGAAGCATATATGTTAGAATTTGAAAAGATTTTAGTAATAGTTTCTGATGTCTCTATGGCTAGGTTGGTTTTACTATTTACTTAAGGATTGGAAGAACCTTTGAGAGGGCTCATGAAAGGCCACAAGCCATCTATATTTAAGGATGCCATGAATTTGACAAGAGACTTGTAGAATGTGTTTCCAAAAAAAAAAACCCCTAAGCATAAATTCCCTTCCAAATTCAAGGAAGGTAGCAAACCATGGAAAAATGACTCATTTTCCAAAGAAAATGAGGGAGGACCAAGCAAAGAAGAACTCGAAAGAAATTATGCTTCATATGTCAACAATCTTGGGTTCTAGGACATAGGTGTGCAAAGGGGAAGGAACACTACATTGAAGTTTTCTATGAATATGGGGAAGAGGGAGAGGGGGAAGAAGAACAACTTGCATCCCAATAAGAGGGGTATGAAACAACAGAAGAATAAAAACCCACTCCTAATACAGGAAATTTTGCAGTACTTTCAGGTGTTCCTAGATTTCACACCCTTAGACTCAAGGGAAACATACAAATCCAAAAGGTTACGGTCTTGGTGGATGGAGGAGCCACTCATAACTTCATAGATGTAGCTTTGGTGGAAAGGAGAAATCTGCAAACTTAAAATTTTGATTGTTTCATGGTCATCATTCTAGATAACAACTCTATGGACTGCACCAAATGGATTCTAAAGCTTCAAGTTACCATAGGAAATCATAGTGTTACTGACAACTTCTATGTAATGAATGTGTCTGATACAAATGTGTTTTTGGGATTCATGGTTATATTATTTGGGAGAACATACAACAAACTATAAAGCATTTGAAATGAAGTTCAAAAATTTAGAAGGAAAACCAATCTTGTGAAGAGGTATGCACACTTACTCAAACCAAGTGGTGTCCTCTCATAGTATGCAATCTATTTTGAGGCATGTAGACATTGAATGGGATGATAAATGTTTGATTACATCTTATAATCCTCACTTGAAGGTTTCCAAGCATCCTAAATAGATAGAGCAATTGTTGGGTAAGTATGAGAAGGTTTTTGGAGACCTTCCCTCGGGGAGGCCACCAAACAGAGGGGTGGAACATACCATTGAGTTAGATATAGGAACCCAACCTATCAAAATGCAGCCCTATAAGCGTCCCAAAAGGATTAGATATGATATTGAGGATTACATTAAAGAATTTTGGAGTTGGGTCTCATAAGGATTAGTTCAAGCACATATGCTTCTTCAGTTGTTATGTTATAGAAAAAGGATGGAACTTTTAGGATGTGCATTGATTTTAGAGATTTGAATAAGAAGACAATGAAGAATAGATATCCCCTCCCAAGGATTGATGATATGATGGATGAGATCCATGGAGCCAAGTTCTTCTCAAAAATAGACCTTCAATTCAATCTTTGGTGTGTCCAATGTTCCAGTCTTCTTACCATATGTCCTAGGGGCTACTCATAAAATCTCTTGGAATGTTTATGTCATGACAACCCTCATGTTGCACCATACACTTTTAAACACTTCACTCCTTTTACATATAAGTATATTCACTTTCTTTCAAACTTAAATAAGGTCTGCAAGAGATTCTTTAAAAAAAAAATTCAAGGCTGCCACATATAACCTTGAATTTTTTCCCCAACAAGATCCTCAAGGATACCTTCAAATATTTCTTCTAAATCATCCTGAGGATTTTCTTTGGAGTGTTTAAATTCTAGTTTACAACTGAACTCAAAAATGCTTTACAAGTTTGTCTTCATAAGTTTTCAATCATCCCTTTCAAATGTCAAAAACTTCTTATCAATTATCCTCTAATAAATGCCTAATTTCTCCTTAGATATGTCCTTGAATTCCATACAATTTTCCTTTAGAAAATGTCCATTCTATTTTAGAAAGGTTCTCAAATATGATCTTAAAGGAAAATCCTACAATATCCACTCAGCTTGTAAATTTTTGTCACAACAATTCTTGACGATTGTATGACTGTTTTGATGACCAAGAATCTTGGTTGCAACTATGATCCTAGGAGTTGTCCTTCTTCTTGAAATATCCATCGGCTTCTCTTGCTCACCCTTGAGGTCATCCACCCAATAAGATCAAGGTGATCCAAAGTATTTGAAAGACTTTAGAATGGGTTGGCCATAAGGCAGTCATCCTCTTTACATTGATCAACTTCATCCAAGTTCAGCCATATAGTCTTTTTCACCCATACCCGGGACTGTCCTTAATTTGAGCACTTTTCCTTTGAGATTTAATTCTTCGTGCATTATTTCCTTTCATTAATTCATAGACTTTCCTTGCAGTTGTGTATGGGACAGTTATCATTGGTTGTCATTTTTAATACTAGCAATATTGGTATTTGTGACCAAAACCACTTGCAAAATTAGCATCCCATAGTATGGAAATATGAAACAATGTGACCAACATGATTACATGTACAACATCTAATTGTATGGTTGGGATTTCCAACACCTCTTTTCACATAGAAAAACAATAACCATTAAACCCTTTTCCATACCTAGGATTGTGGTTCCACTTTGAAAATGTCTCCTTTCTAGATATGTTTAGAGGAGTGGGACCAACCCTTTGATAAATTTTGGATCTCTTGTTGTCATTGTTGTCTTGTGTAGGTACGTGAGGAGAAACATTGCTTTTATTTTTGGAGGATGAAATGTTTGCTTCAAGTTTCATGAGATTCTTTGAGCCATCTTCATTATATGTTGCTTCCTTGTTGTATCCAAGACTAGACTTGTCAAATGGGGATGTTTGAAAATCCAAGATGGTTGAACTGTTCTTTAACTTGTCATGGAAATTTGATATTTACTATATTTTTTCTTGAGTTCAACCACTTCCATTTCAAACTTCTGAAATGTCTTCTCTTTATCATTCAACTAGTTTTTCAATACCTCTTATCTCCTTATTATCTTCCTCTCGTTGAGTCTTTGAGATGACAATCATTTCTCTCATCTCTTCAACCTCTTCTGGATTTTTTTCTAGTCTTTTCACTTATCCCATTTTGTTCTTCTACTTTACTGATCAATTCAGTCCTTAGTCTCCCATTTTCATTTTCTTTTTTTCTAGTTGATCCTATAAATTTGTCTTCTTGTGATTGAGTTTCTTAAGCAAATCCATGGTATTATTTTGCCACTTTTTGAAGGACCCCAAAATATTCTTTTTAAGACTAAAATTGTACTTGAGATCAATATCCATTAAAATATGTGGTAAGAAATCATCATCTACAAGATCATTTTCAATGTCATCACAATCAATTCTACTGCAATAATAAAGACCCTTACCTTCAATGATGTTTGATGCTTTCACTTCCTCTTGCTTCACATCTTCAATGGGCTTGACTTATGTTTCCTGCTCTTCTTTCTTCGTGTGTTTTCTTTTTCTTTGTATTTGGTATTCGCTTTACAATTTCAACCATATATCCCTGAAAGAAGTATATTCCCCAACAGTTCCTTTGACGGAACTTGGAATCCCATCCAAGATAATTTTCATGGTTATTGCATTGTTCTTCTTAGCTTACTTTTTTGCAACTGACTTGGATTTCTTGTTGGAGGGATCTGATGCATTTATGAAAATATCCCAAACACCAAATTTCTTCAAGTACCCTTTCATTTTAGCTTTCCATCCAAAATAATTTGTCTCATCAAATAAAGGAACGTTGTTATCAAAAAACACTACCTTTTCATCCATTATGTGTCACTAATCACCTTCAAGATGATAAGTATTGTGGTGAAGCCTGGATATGATACAAATTATTGGACACAACGGTCACCTTGAGAGAGGGGGGTGAATCAGTATGCAAACAATTTAACACTTTTTCACTTCTTATCATGAACAACTAATCAATGTAAATAAGAGTTCATAGTTACATCATAAAACTGAGTAGATCAGCATTAGTTATTAACCAGAACAGATCATAAACATGACATCAACATATAATAACCATAGAAAGAAACACATCACAAGAGGAACACCAGGATTGTATGAAACTTGATTTGTATTATGTTTTGGAAGAGTACATGGTAGACAACAATCTTCACGATCATTCAGCCCCAACTGAAATAAAGAGCTCCAACTCCCAAGGAAAGAAACAATTTTTTTTCTTAGCACCAATTGAGAAGAGGTGAGGAGTCCAATATTCAAGTGCAATACCCAACTTGCATGCAAACATCAACCTGTCACTGCATAGCCTAGACTGTCTGTCACTATCCCAATCACAACTCAAACAATTCTTGATCAACTAATTCATCATTGTCATCAACTCCCATTGTCATGTCATTTTGATCTTTATTTAGTTAGTTTAATCTATGTCACATCACGGTCCACTTCAAAGGCTATTACTATCATGTCAATTCCTTCCATTACTCTATCAAAGGATGATATGTTAAATTGTCACTATACCAAAGTTGTGATTTCCAAGTTAATTGCTCAGTATTGTCATTAGAGGAAATTTCACCTCAAAATGGGCCTCCTAAAAAAAAAAAAAAAATAGTTAAAATAATAAAATAATATTTATTAATTTTGGAGGAAGAAAAAAAAACTATTTTTTTGTTTGTATTTTTTACATATCTCCTCGTGTTTTTACTCAAATTTTGATCGGGAGAGCTTGTTGGATGCGGAATTAAATTCCGCATCCAACGAGTACCCACTCGGAAAACTTTTGACGGACCCTGCTACCCCAAAAACAAGAAATACCTGAAAAAAAGTGATGATGATGTCATCATCACATTTTTTCAGGTATTTCTTTTTTTGGGTAGAAAGGTCTGTCAAAAGTATGTCAAGTGGGTACTCGTTGGATGTAGAATTTAATTCCGCATCCAACGAGCTCTCTCAATCGAAATTTGAGTAAAAAATGGGGAGATATGTCAAAAATACAAACAAAAAAAGTTTTTTTTTATGATACGTATCCCCAAATTTATATTAAAAAAGTGGTTAAGACCTATACGGTATTTCAAATTTAAAGCAATTTCATTGGCTAACACATGATGACATGGAATTTGAGTTAAAGTTAAGAGGCCCATTTTGAGTTGAAATTTCCTCTAATGCAAGTGCCTCTTAGTTATTACTGTTAAATCAAGTCAATATTATGACATAGTCAAGTCAATCTTTGTCACTGATAAATGATCTTCTTAATGTCCTCTTGAATATTTTTCACATAACTAACAAGAAGGGTGTCTTCATGAAGTATTCCATTATTTTATCATTTAGTGAATAACTAAGTCTCAATACATACCTCAAAGTGGCTTGAATAAAAAATTGTGACTTCACCAATGTTCTGTACTATATCCAAAGCAAGATTTACCTACTACTGTAGCTTGTCTTACCATAAATCATAGCTCCAAAAATTATTCATCAAACTTCTATTAAAACTATTGGTTGTTTCTTTAAAGTTGATTCTCAACTGTAGAATGCTTTCCCAATGTCCAAGTGCTGAGGCCTGGAAAATCGCAGGTAACAATAGTAGGGATTCTCCCCAATAAACGTTCCCAATTAGCTCGTTATTGTTTGGTATGGGGAGTCCGTCCATTTTACAGTCCATCTACCGTAGGTCAAGTAACAGTTACAAAGCTTTACCAATTGCAGCCCGGTCCACCGTTTAGGTGTATTTTTTTAATTTTATATTTATGTATGCTATGCAAGTGCCTAACTAAATGCAGACGATAGAGATAACGAGGAGTGTCACAATGTGATGCGCAGGTTCTTACCTTTCGTCTTACCTCTCTCGCTTCTAAATCATAAACAAAAAACTAACTGAAACTAACTAACCTATCCCTAGGGATAAATACTGTAATTAATGCTGGGAAATGTATTGTATAACATGTATTAAGAACACTATAGATAGTTGTTGATATTTCTGAATGCATGAATATCAATAGACAGATAAACAAAGAGATAGCTCATTGTTGATTAAAACATTCATTACTCAAATATGATTGTGGAAATTTCACAGAAAATTAAATAGGAGCACATTCAAAACATGAAAGAATTCATGAGTTAGAACGATCTCACAGTTCATGGAAACAAGATAAAACAGAAAATAGTTCACACCCAACAAGTCCATATCAAGCATTTGAAACCCCACAGCACTTTCTCCAGCCAAAAATATAACTCTTTATTATAACATGAAATAGTTCTTCTTACAATAATCTTGCACAAAGATAGTCTGAAAAAAGCTCCTTTGATACATAAAGCTTGCCTATATTTATACAAAAAAAAAGAAAAATCTCTTGGGCTACCCTCGTTTCCTTTTGGGCTTCCCTTGACCTTTCCTTTACAATTTTTTTTCCTTTAGCATATCATCAAAAAGATAACTAAAATATATTACATCATTTATCAAAAGTGCTAAACAATCCAACTAAGACGGTCTAGCTTGCTCACTCATAAACTTCCTCCATGCATTTGCATCTGCAGCTATATTCTCAAAACCAGAAGGTTCAAGAAATCTGATAGTAATTTTGTGCTTAGCAGCCTGGGCTTTTACACCTGCTACCCTGGCAGGAATCAAGCAAATCTCATCTTCCAGCAAGTGACTACTCATAGCTGCATGTGCTATTTCAATTTTGATTACCTTTTCATCTAAGTCCTTGACTTGCTAAATGGCCTGTTCATCTTCCTTGCATCGTTCTTGTAATTTTTTCAAAAATATTTCATGCTCTAGCAGCACTTCTAATCTCCATGTAGCATAGGTCTGACACTGATTATAAGTTAGGATCACTCTCCTACAGAATTCAGCATAGTCATTCTTCTCCTTCTTCACTGTCTTTATTAGTTCTTTTATTGCTTTGCTAGCAAACTCAATCATCTCATATTCTAGCTTTATCGTTTCCAGGTCTTTGATGAATATATCTGCGGGAGATTCCTTATTTGTTTCTACCCATGTCATCCTTCCCTGTAGACTTTCTAAGATATCCTTTGTCCTATCCAAAAAATAAGAAGTTGTACTTACAATTTCCTCTAATATTATGTCTATCTATTGAACCTTAAATCTTTCTTCCACCATCTATAGCTGCATTTGATGAATCTTCTTTCGGAACGTAAGAGCATGCTTCTTTAAAGGTCCAATATCAGCTTTCTTCTCCATAGCTATCTTCAGTGAAACTGCTAGTGAATTATTTTGGTCCTCCAAGGCTACTATCTGAGTTTCATACAACTTAGCCTTCCCTTCTGCAGTGGTCTTTTTTACTTCCAGCTCTGTCACTTTACTTTCTAACTTTTCCTTTTCCTTGTTCAACCCTTCAACTGATAGCATAAGACTATCAATTTCGGCTTCCAAAATCTGACATCTCTGTTGTAGCTTCCCAAACTTTGCCAAGGTGGCCTAGGATTCCTTTCTTATATTTCCTACAGATATTACCAAAGCATCTTTATCTGCCTACAGAGTCTGACACTCTGCCTTTGATACTTCAACTTCACTGATCATATCCTCATACTTCCTTTTCAAACTCTGACTTTCACTCCTTTCATTCTTCACAGTCTCCTTCAACTGTGTGACCTTTTTCTGAGACTGTTCTAGATGAGTCATGATTCTATCCACATTATCTTCAGTGGCTAGGGATAGAGCTACCCCATCCCTCACTATTAATCATGGATCTTTGTGTGTACTGTGAACCACTGTCTTATCAGTCACCATCACTCCTGGTTTTCCCCCAGTGTTCACCTTCTTTTCTGTTCGTTTAAAAATCCTCTTCTTTTCCTTGTCGTAGAATATAGTGTTGAAATCAGGCACCTCTTCTCCTTTAGTGGGAATGAAAGGAAATAACTCAATCCCAGATATTGATATTTAACCTTCTCCTACTATACCACTAGAAGGACCAACAGACTCTAATGGGTCAATATCAGACTTAACATGTCCTTGATCGGTAGGGTCTTGTTCTTCTCGTGTCTCTTCTCTCAATCCTTAACCTGTCTTTTCTGCTAGCGTTTTTCCCTTTTGGACATCTTCTAATCTGAATCCTTCACTTTCTGCCTACTTTTTCTATATCTCTTCTTCTTCTTTTCTTTTCTTTTCTTCATCTATCTTCTTTGTCGCCTCTTCAGCTGCTTTTCTCTTTTCTTCCTCTTCAGCTCATATCCAGTCCTCTGCTTCCCTTGCTAACCTATTAGCTTCTTCCCGCCTCTTCTTTACTTCCTCTTATTCTTGCCTTTTTATTTTCTCAACGGCTTTACCTTTCCCACCAACATTATCTATCTTTTGTTTGAATATTTTCCTTAAAGCTATCATGTTTTTAGCATTCTGAAAGGTCTCTTCATCTTTATCCCAGAAATCCATCTATTCAAAATGCACTCCAACTTCTATGCAATAATCAACAACTTTATCCTTAGAGTCATTCCTATGGAAATTCATTTCACCAAAGTGAAAATACTCTAATTCCTTGACAAATTCAATTTCATTCTTTACCCTGGAAAATCTGTAACTTCCTACAAAAAAGGGAACTATAGGATAGACTGCCTTCTTTTGTTCAAAAAGGAAATTCCAACTCCAATAATGTACAACTGTCTCACATCCTATTTAAGGATCATATAGTCAGTAGCATACTTCAAAAGAAGGGAAGGGGCCCTTGAACCACCATACATTCTTAAATGTAAACCTTCTTCTGTCAAATAATAACTCCCGTGTTCTTGTATAAATTTTAAAGCTTATTCTGACATACAATTGCATTCTGTTAAGAAAATTAATGTATATAATGGTATAATGAAATTCTCACAAATATCCTTATAATGGTTGTAATATTTGTGGGCATAGAATAATTTATAGGCTGCATACGCAGGAGTTCGGTCCTTATCCAAATGGCACTTTAATGCTGAGAAAGGTTGGGTACACAAAATTCAATCAATCAAAATAGAGCTCATGTAAAATTATGTCGTCTTTTAGGACACTCCTCCCAATGTTGCACTTATACAAGATGACGGGCTATTGGAAACTATATTTGCTTAGTTAAAAATTGTACCTTGGGTAGCAACAAAATATATAACTGGTATCCAACCCATTTTAAATATTTTTCCATTAGCCCTTCCAAATATTATGTTCAGCATCAAAGCAATGAACCTATATGGAGTATGGAGAGTTGATGTTTCTTACTCTCCAGAAGGCCTTGTCCAGAAATTTCTACCCAGGATCATCATTTTTTTAACTGTCTCCACCATGTCTAGACTCAACTCCTTTAACCAACCTTCATTCAAATAAGTTTGTGTTGTTGGTAAATTATAAGCCATGGATACATAAGCAAGGCTGTATGTAGCATAACCCTGCTTCTCGACATTGGCCAATATCATCCTTGTTACATCTTCCCTAGGAAGAATCCAACCTACCACTTTTGCACATGGGAAAAGCTCAGGCCTGGTAGCCACTTTCATACGGGCTGATCTTTCAATATTTGCATATATGGGCATATGTTCAAAACCAGCATCTAGAACACTCTGGATTGAAATCATCCTATATACCTCTCCCCATTTATACTCTAGATCAACTCCAGTAATAGCTTTGGTATCTTCATAAATAACTTCCACTCTAGTTACCACCTCCACTTCAAGTTCCTCTTCATCTGCTTGGGTCTTCTGCTTCTGCTTTCGAGGCATATTGATGTGTTGAAAATTAGCCTATATCAATTATACAACATGATTTCAGTCTATTTGTCCCTAGCAAGCTATGTAGTGAGAAAAACAATAAAACAACTAAAATATTACCATTCCATCAATATGCATACTAAAAAATATTATCAACACCTACAGTCCTTCTTAATGAGACACTCTGAAAAAGGGAAATGCAAAACTCCTTAAACCTACTAAACTTCTACTAGCTCAAATCCTTACCTCTCTCAGCCTCCCTAAAATGCTATAGGTGAATCTCAATTGAGGAAAAACTCATACCGCAATCTGCTAAAAAAAACTCCAAACCCTCTATCAGCTGTGTGGCTCTCCAGTATCCCAAGGAAACATATGGTCGTGCAGACTAGGTTTTAAACCAAAGCAAGACTGAACAGGGCGGTGCAAATGATGAAACGCTCGTATGCACTATGCCCTAACCTTCCACACAACTGCCAATGGTGCACTCATGGTTGCACAAAGGCTGGGTGAGGGAAAATAACCAGCCAAAATGAAAAATGTTTACCAACAAAAAAGGTTAAACCCTCCACCGCAAGAAAACCAAAAAAAATGCATAAAACATTAACCCTCCCACGGAAAAACCTAACCCTATCAAATCCACGTAGTCAAACAACAAAAATGTTGGGCGTATCAAAACATGAGCGAATCCTACCTGGAAATGAAGTGGAAGGCGACCTGGACATGCGACAACTTCCGCGGGCTTACAGGAGAGTGATTGTTGTGCGCAATTGACTGGACAACTTCCACAGTGAGAATGAAAAATCATATGGGCTACGGATTTATAAAGTTATCCAGGAGTGAATAACTAAACATGGCGGGAACGACATATTAACCCACCGCCGGACATATAACTTCGAAAGAATCCGCAATGTCGGATGGGAATAGCTCTATCTGCCCAGTGCATCGGATGGGAAAGTCACATTGGCAGTTGGAAGCACTAGCATTTCGGTATCAGCAGGAAAATTGTGAAACTCTGGATAGAATCCACACTAAAACTCCACAACGTCGGATGGCGGAAACACTAAATCCTTTGGTTCATTCCGAAAAACACAACCGATGGCGAGATCACCAACTTAATCAGACGTCCGAAAGAGATAGTTAAACGGAGACCCGATTCGTCGGATATGCTTTAAACTAAACTGTCGAAACATTGGCACACTGTCTCCGAGACACCAGATGAAATGACTCCCGATAGAGCGGATCAGACTTTGGAAGGCTTTCGATTAACACATCGGAAAGATAGTGGACTGTGCATCCGTTGTATTAGAAGGATAGTGGACTATGCATCCGATGTATCAGAAGACTAGTCAACTAAGCATCTGATATGGCAATACAAAAAGACTTAGTTTTTTCAAAAAACAAATAGCCCTAGGAAAACCTTGGTAGAAAAATGGACATTCTAAAGTAGTCTAGACACTAAAATGAAAAGGGGGGGACCCTAAAAAAAAAAATATGGGGAAATTGTTGTAGCCGAAACAATTGGAGATTACCTGGCAGACACGGATCTCTGAACAACTTATCCTTTGAGACAACAGACTTTTTCGGTGATACCACTTTATTAGATTTCTTCAAGATATCTGGATTCTTAGAATGCAAGCTTTATGAACTTTAAACATTGATGATAGTCCCAGTTTGAGAAGGGGAACCAAGATTTCAAAGTCTGGATAACTCTTCTGAGGTTGAAGATATGAGTTTTATTTTACCTTTTCCTTTGGGTAGCTTCCAACTTAGACACCATAGGATCGTAACATATGGTAAAAAGATATATTTGTTTGTTCCTCATTCCCATGCCAATTTGCACTTTTTGGTGCTTCTGGACTTTTGTCCTTTTAAGTCCTCCCTGATTGCTTTCTTTCTGAATTTTAATTCAAGCTCCTCTATCCATATTGTCCTTTTGTGTGAGAGACATTTTAATTTTAACTCATGGACGGAGAATAAATTTGGCAATATCATTCATACTGATGTGGTTCAACATGTGTTTTTTATACATATTTGCCTTTTGGGAAAGTTTGACTCTTGTTAGCCTTTGGCTTTCACTTTTTGGTATGGGATCATTTAAATATAATACATTGTTTACCTTGCTTCCTTTCCATGGGTCTTTTGTTTTTACCCCCTAGGATAGGTTTTAGTGTGAGACGAAAGGAGCCTCAAAATAGTACTCTATACTTTTCTATCCTTAGTTAGTTTATAGGTATTAAGCAGGAATTCAATGTGTTCATAACCATTTAGAAAATCTACTAGTCTTGAAGAATGTTTAAACATTGTATGAGTATTTAATAGTAGGCAGTCTTTGATCAAAGATTTCATTTTATCCAGAACTCTAATGAACTCTAGAAACCAAAAGTCATGCTGATTTATTGAAACATAAACAAACCAAAAATTACAAGCATTCAAACTTCGAGCAAGTAAAAAAAACTAAAACTAATCTAGGGTAAACAAACAAATCAAACCATTTATTTATGTACAAGAAAAAAAATCAAAACCATTAAGAAAAATAAGGCTTGAGAACTAAACCATTTACTGGTAAGTTCTCCTCCCACCCATGTAAGTATCGCAGTTTGTAAGTTGAGGGGCCTATCTTTCCGTTGTATGAAAAGGGCCTATTTGTAGTTGCTGAAACCTAGTGCGCTTTCCCTTCTCATCATGCGGGTGATCCCACTTAAGAACCAAATCACCTACCTCGAATTCCTTGTTCCTAGCTTTGTCTTTGTCAAACCATCTCTTTATCATTTCTTGTTGATGCTTAAACCTTTCACGGGCTTTGGACCTAGACTCTTCTAACTTTAGCATATTATGAATTCGGATTTGCAGAATTTCATTATCAGTACCCCTAGAGTCTTGGGCTAGTCTCGAAGATGGTAACAGAATATTAGGAGGGAGGACAACTTCTTTCCCATAGACAAGAGTGTAAGGTGACACAACTAAGGAGTTCTTGGGTGTGACTCAATCAGCCCAAAGTGCATTAGCTAATCAAATTTGTATTTGTGGATTCTGCCAAACCATTTTCTTGTGGGTAGTAGTTTGCATAATAGTGTAGCTTAATTCCTCTTTCATTAGAAAATGCAGTTAATTTAATAGATGAAAAATATGAAGCATTGTCAAAAACAAGGGAAATTAGAACCCCAAACCTAGTCATAATGTGGTTCTGTAATAAATCCATAACTACATCCTCGTTTACTTTTCGTAATGGAATACCCTCCACCCATCTGGTGAAATAATCAGTTGCCATTAGAATGTACTTATGCTGTAATGAAGAATTCAGATTGATTTCTCTAATAATGCCGATTCCCCATTGCTCGAATGGTTCTGAGATAATCATTGGTTTCAATGGTCCTGCTGCTTTGGCTTGCCTCCCTACACTCCTTTGGAAAACATCACATTTTCTAACATGAGCATGAGCAACTTTAAACAATGTTGGCTAGTAATATCCAGCTCTAAGAATCTTGTGTGTTGTTGTGTCCCCTGAAAAGTGACCTCCAACAGGTCCATCATGTAATTCTTTCACAACCTTCTTTTTATATTCATGTTCCAAGCATCTAAGGAAAACTCCATTGTATTTCTTTCTGAATAGCACTCCATCAATAATTTGATATAAGGTTGATTTCATACGTAATGCTATTCTTTGCTTGGGATTACAATGCTTTGGAAAATATCCTTCTTGAAGATAATGGACTAAGTACCGATACCAGGAGTCTGGAGCTGTGAAGAGGGGACACACATCCACCATGTATAATTTAGCTTCATTATCCCAGTTGTTATCTTCATTGTTTTGACCCTCATCCATTAGTTTACAAAGTCCTTTTCCTTTAACTATGGTTGTTGGTTTAAACTCCAGATTGTATTCTTGCAAAGCAGTCACCCAGTTACCCCTTCTTTCTCCCAATTCTTTTTGTACAAAGAGGGATCGTACTGTTGGGTGTGGGACGATAACTTTGGTGCGATTCTTAAGTATGTATGGCCTAAATTGCTTTACTGCTTTAAAAAATGCATAAGCTTGTTTATAAACCGTGGGTTAGTTCAATTCAGGCCCTTGCAGACCAGTGCTCATAAATGATATGGGGTACTCATCTCCCTCGTCTTCTTCCTGTGTAAGCATCGCTGCTAATGAATCATTGGAAGCAAAAGTGTACAAAATAAAATCATTTTCGAAAGTTGGACTCTTGAGCGATGGTGCATGAGCAATAGATGTCTTAATCTTTTCGAATGCATTCTTCTCCGAATCAGTCCATTTAAACTCCACACTCTGCTTAACCATTTGCTGCAAAGGTTTGACGACTTGAGAAAAGTCTGGGACAAACCTTTGCACAAAATTGATTGTCCCCATAAAATATTGCATACCCATTTTATTATGGGGCAAATGGATCTGTTCTATGGCTTTAATCCTTTCTGGGTCTATGAAGATCCCTTTTTTAGAAATAACATGACCCAATAGCTTTCCTTCTCTGACTGTGAACACGCATTTCTTAGGATTTAATGAAATGCCATATTTCCTGTAACGCTCAAAAATCTGTTTCAAGTGAAATGCATGCTCTTCCCTCTTTTTTGAAAATATTGTAACATCATCTAAGTAGACCACAACACTACAACCAATAAGACCATGGAAAGCTATATCCATAGCCATTTGGAAAGTTGCTCCAGCATTAATAAGCCCAAAAGGCATCCTCCTATACGCAAAAGTTCCCCACTTGGTTCTGAAAGTGGTCTTGAGCATGTCTTCTTTTGCTACTAATACTTGATTATAACCTGTAAATCCATCTAATAATGAAAACAATTCATACCTTCATACCATTTGTATTATTTGTTCCATTTGTGGGACAGGGTAATTATCTTTATCTAAAGCACGGTTTAGATTCCTGAAATCAATGCAAAGTTTGATCTCTCCAGACTTTTTTCGTACTGGTACCAAGTTACAAACCCATTCCGAATGTCTGACTTTAAATATGATTTTAGCATCTAGCAGCTTTTTCACCTCACTTTGAATTAAAGGTTCCAGTTTAGGATGCATTTTTCTTAGAGGCTGCTAACAAGGCTTGATTCCAACTTTGATTAGAATAACATGCTGTATGATTTTTGTGTCATAAGTTTTGAGATCCTCATAGGTCCCAGCGAACACATCTTTGTATTGTTTGAATAAACTAATGAATTTTCTCTTTTCTCCAGGTGAACAACATTTTCCCAAATTTACATATTTGGGTTTAGCCTTTGTCCCTAGATTTATCAGTTCGAATTGTAAAGATGAACTGTGAGTCTTGACATTTGTTGGCTTTCTGAACTTATTATCTATATCGAACATGCGTTCCAAATTTCAGACTTCCTTAGGAATGAAATTACCATTCTGGAGGTTTGTTTGATGTTCTTCTTCATCTATTATAGCTCCTTTGAAAGTATCATCGTTCATTAAACATTCCAATATTTGTTGATCATCCTAAAAAACCATTAGATTGGTGATGTTATTTGGAACAGAATGCCTGAAAAGCAATTCAATAGAGAATCTATTATTTGAAGGTACTAATCTTGCAGCTGAGGTAGCTAATAGGTCAGCTGCTGCATTCTTCAATCTAGGAATTGACAAAATATTGAATGCATGAAAATTTATCAATAAATCCCAAACCTCATTTTGGTAAGCTTTCAAATGTGGTGAAATGCAATGTATTTTATTTCGAACTTGTTTTACAATGTTTTCTGAATCCCCATATACTTTTAAGTTTTTTACTTTTAATTCTATTGCTTTCTTTAGTCCCTGGACTAATGCTTCATATTTGGCTCTATTATTTGTACATTCAAATTCTAATCTACATGAAAGAAAATGTTTATTCTTTTATGGATCAATCAGGACGCAACCAGCTCTTGATCCTTCCAATGTTTTTGAGCCGTTAAAGTAAAGAATCCAAAAACTTTCTACTCCTACTGAATTTGAATCGCTAACTACATCTGAAACTAAATCTACTATATTACAGTAAATCTCATCAGCCCATGAAAATTGAAGGAGATCAGGCTGGATATCAGGTATACTGCTGGCTTGTTCAGCTTGGTAACTTCCTGGTTCCAGTTCAATGAAATAGTTTCCCAACACAGAGTTTACTTGTTCTTTCTTTCCTTCCAATTGAGTCACGTTATATTTCATTTGAGGTTCTCTCAACACCTTTATCTGGTTTTGACATCCTTTATAGGGAAACCACACATGTGACCAATCTGATGAAAAATATCCTTCTAATTTTGCTGACCAATCCTGACTCAAAACCAAACCATAAGCATCTGAGATATCTGCTACAACAATATCTATGTACTGACACACCCTCTCATCTACAGACAGACGGATTAGGACATCTTCCATTTATCCTATCACTTTTATTGTTGTTCTGTCTAATTGTAGAACTTGGCCTATAGTTGGTTTAGGTTGACAATTTATTTGCTTGCACAGTTAAAGTGGCATGACATTAATTGACGCTCATGAGTCCACCAAACAATTATTCACATCGTAATTGAAAATTTCAAAAGTTAGAAGAAAGGCTGGAGTTTTATACCTAGACTTTCCTCCTAAACTTGCTTCATCAATCTACCCCTCAGGTTGGTTGTCATTTTGAGGTTCCTTCTCGGGTGTCTCAATTGCTTTTAAGAGCTTTTCCTTTTGCTGAGGTAGATTGCACATTTCAAACAATGAGATATTTGCTTTATCCTTTTTAATGTTTTCCACAATGTCATAACCCATCTCATGCTCATTCAAATTCTTCTTGACATTTTAAGTTTTATTTTCAGTAGGCTTTATAGGTACATTGACTTTCTTTGCATTCTGATTTGAAATGACAAACTCAGGCATGCTAACAGTTGAAGTATTATTCTTCATTTTCTTCATTTTCTTCATGTTCTCTTGAAGCTTCTTAATCTTGGGAAGTATCAAGTTATCTTCTTTTAATGGATTTTGACTTCTTGTTGTAACATTTTTCTCTGATGTTTATTCTTTATTAGGGAGACCTTCATCATCTGTGTTGAACATAGAAACACAGTCCCATAAAACCAAGGTGTCTTCCTCTTGTACTTTTGGTTGTTCATGATCTTTCTCTTTCACTTCCACAATTTCTGTCAACTTAGAATCCAACATTTGGTTCATCACTAAGGTCATAGAATTTATCCACTGTGGACAATTTTTCTCAGAGTGAGGTTGCTGATGGAATGTGCAAAAATTATCCTTTCCTACATCTGTCAAATTCATGGCTGAGGGACTCAGTGGGGGAGGCTTGGGTTGACTGTTGTCTTCTCTTTTTCTATAATAAGGCTTGTATTGTTTATGAGCCTCCTTTTCTTTTTCTAAATCAATCACCCTGTTTGATAACTTCTGCATCATCTTTACTACCCCATCTAACTCCTATGATCGCTCACCCTTGGGTTTAGTTAATAATAGGGGATTTTTATTTCAATAAATTTTTTCATCTGATTGCATAGGATAGTGTTCTATACTTTCTATTTCTGCCTCCACCTTCTCAGCTTCTTCATAAGTATCCACCAAAGTGGGCCTAACTGATCTCTTGGAAAACATGGCTAGATCAAGCCCAAGGGATGAGGTATAGTATTCAATTAGAGCATGCTCAGATGGTTTTTCAGCTCCATCAAAGTTATTCAGGTAGGCAGCAAACCTCTGAGTGAAATTATGTACTCTTTCTTTCTTTTCCTTCTTTAAAGGAATCAATCCTTTCATTAAAGCTGCGTGAGTTTTCTGGATTCCGTATTTGTTTTTGAATAGTCTCTCAAAAATATTCCAATTTGTGATTGAGTTTATTGGCAGAGAGAAATACTATGAAGATGCTTTCCCTTTCAAGGTATGTGGGAATAATCTGCAAACTACATCTTCATGTTTTGCTGCTTGTAGACCTTCTAAAGCTAGATAAAAACTCTGCAAATGATCATCCACAAGAATTCCTTCACTGGGTTCAAATTTGGGCAGTGCTTTGTCAAAATTCTAGCGCATAGCATGCAATGGAGGTGTCAAGTTTAAAGGAGATCTATCCCTCCAAGCACGCTGTGGAGGAGGCTGATTTGCATTCGCATTCACCATGATTTTGAGAGGAGTATGAGGTGGAGACTGAACAGGGGTCTAAAAAGGTGAATAGTGAGGGGAATCTGGCCCCAGCTAATCCAAAGGTTGGACAACTTCTTGTAAGGATGTTTCTACAAATTCTTCAAAATATTCTACCAACACTGAATCTTCCAATTGAGGAAAATCCTTTCTATGGAACTCTCTATGCAGTAAGGCAGGAATAATGGATAATCCTCCAATATTTTTCGCATATGCCCTGGTGATTCTTCTCAAATCATCAACCACTTCGTTATCAATGGGATAAAGATACCCCTTTCCTTTTTCTTCAGGAGTGGGTTTCTAGGGAAAACTAGTTTCAGAACTATCATTGGTGGAGTACTCTCAAGAAAATAAATTTCCTCGGCCAACCATGCATTGGTGGCCCTCCTTCTAGTGCCAAAACTGTTGAGGCCTAGAAAATCGTAGATAACAACAATATGGATTCTCCCCAATAAACATTCCCAATTAGCTCGTTATTGTTTGGTATGGGGAATCCATCCAGTTTACGGTCTGGTTACCGTAGGTCAAGTAACAGTTACAAAGCTTTACCTGTTGTGGCCCGGTCCATCATTTAGGTGTATTTTTGTTATTTTATATTTATGTATGATATGCAAGTGCCTAACTAAATGCAGATGATAGAGATAACGAGGAGTATCACAATGTGATGCGTAGGTTCTCACCCCTCGTCTTACCTCTCTCGCTTCTAAATCATAAACAAAAAACTAACTGAGACTAACTAACCTATCCCTAGGGAGCAATACTGTAATTAATGCTGGGCATTGTATTGCATAACATGTATTAAGAACACTGCAGATAGTTGTTAATATTTCTGAATGCATGAATATCAATAGACAGATAAACAAAGAGATAGCTCATTGTTGATTAAAATATTCATTACTCAAATATGATTGTGGAAATTTCACAAAAAAATAAACAGGAGCACATTCATAATATGAAAGAATTCATGATTTAGAACGATCTCACAATTCATGGAAACAAGTTGAAACAGAAAATAGTTCACATCCAATAATTCTATATCAAGCATTTGAAACCCCATAGTGCTTTCTCTAGCCGAAAATATAACTCTTTATTATAATTTGAAATAGTTATTCTTACAATAATCTTACACAAATATAGTCTGAAAAAAGGTCCTTTGATACATAAAGCTTGCCTATATTTATACAAAAAAAATAAAAATATCTTGAGCTACCCTCATTTCCTTTTGGGATTCCCTTGACCTTTCCTTTACAAAGTTTTTTCCTTTAGCATATGATCAAAAAGATAAATACAATATATTACATCATTTATCAAAAGTGCTAAATAGTCCAACTAAGAGGGTCCAACTTGCTTGCTCATAAACTTCATCCATGCATTTGCATCTGCTGCTATGTTCTCAAAACCAAAACGTTCGAGAAATCTGATAGTAATTGCGTGCTTAGCATCCTAGGATTTTACACCCGCTACCCTAGCAGGAATCAAGCGAAGCTGATATTCTAGCAAGTGACTACTCACAGCTACATGTGCTATTTCAGTTTTGAGTACCTTTTCATGTAACTCCTTGACTTGTTGAAAGGCCTATTCATCTTCATTGCATCGTTCTTGTAATTGTTTCAAAAATATTTCATGCTCCGGCAACACTTCTAATCTCCTTGCAGGAGAGGTCTAACACCAATTATAAGTTAGGAGCACTCTCCTACATAATTCGGCACAGGCATTCTTCGTCTTCTTCACTGTATTTATTAGTCCTTCTACTGCTTTTCTAGCAAACTCGATCAGCTCGTATTCTATCTTTATCATTTCCAGGTCTTTGACAGATATATCTGGGGGAGATTCCTTATTTGTTTCTACCCATGTCATCCTTCCCTGCATAGTTTCTAAGATATCATGTGTCCTATCCAAAAAATAAGAAGTTGTACTTACAATTTCTTCTAATCTTATGTCTATCTGTTGAACCTTAAATATTTCTTCCACCATCTGCAGCTGCATTTGATGAATCTTCTTTCGAAGCGTAAGAGCATGCTTCTTTAAAGGTCCAATATCATATTTTTGCTCTATGGCTGTCTTCAATGAAACTGCTAGTGAATTCTTTTGGTCCTCCAAGGCTACTATATGAGTTTCATATAGCTTAGCCTTCCCTTCTGCAGTGGTCTTTTGTACTTCCAGCTCTGTCACTTTACTTTCTAAATTTTTCTTTTCCTTGTTCAACCCTTCAACTGATAGCCTAATACTATCTCTTTCGGTTTCCAAAATATGACATCTATGTTGTAGCTTCCCAAACTCTACCAAGGTGTCCTGGGATTCCTTTCTTTTATTTCCTGCAGATATTACCAAAGCATCTTTATCTGCCTGCAGAGTTTGACACTTTGCCTTTGATACTTAAACTTCACTAATCATATCCTCCTACTTCCTTTTCAAACTCTGACTTTCACTCCTTTCATTCTTCAAAGTCTCCTTCAACTGTGTGACCTTTTTCTGAGACCGTTCTAGATCAATCCTGATTCTTCAAAGTCTCCTTCAGTGGCTAGGGATAGAGCTACCCCAGCCCTCGCTATGAATCATGGATCTTTGTGTGTACCATGAACCACTGTTTTATCAGTCACCATCACTCCTGGTTTTCCCCCAGTGTTCACCTTATTTTCTATTCGTTTAAAAATCCTCTTATTTTCCTTGTCATAGAAGATAGTGTTGAAATCAAGCACCTCTTCTCCTTCAGTGGGAATGAAAGGAAATAACTCAATCCCAGATATTGATATTGGACCTTCTCCTACTATACCACTAGAAGGACCAACAAACTCTAATGGGTCAATATATGACTTAACATGTCTTTGATCGGTAGGGTCTTGTTCTTCTCGTGTATCTTCTCTCAATCCTTCACCTGTCTTTTCTACTGGCTTTTTTCCCTTTTGGACATCTTCTAATCTGAATCCTTCACTTTCTACCTGCTTTTTCTGTATCTCTTCTTCTTCTTTTCTCTTCTTTTCTTCATCTATCTTCTTTGCCACCTCTTCAGCTGCTTTCCTCTTTTCTTCCTCTTCAGCTCGTATCTAGTCCTCTGCTTCCCTTGCTAACCTGTTAGCTTCTTTCTGCCTCTTCTTTACTACCTCTTCTCATGTAAATCACCATGTAAGAAGGTAGACTTGACATCCATTTGATGGACTTCCCAGTTATATAAGGCTGCAAGGGAAAGAACAAGGCGGGTGGAGTTCATTTTTGCTATAGGGGCAAAGATTTCATTGTAGTCAATCCCTTCAACTTGGGAAAAACCTTTGGCAACTAACCTTGCCTTAAGTCTTTCAACACTTCCATCTGATGCATACTTAGTTCTGGAGACCCATTTACATCTGACAATTTTTCTTCCTTTTGGAAGAGGAACAAGATCCCAAGTATCGTCCACCATTAAGGAATGATATTCTTCATCCATAGCTGCATCCCAATCAGGATTTCCTGAAGCTTCTGCAAAAGTTTCTGGATCATGATTCTCAAAAAATTGAGCCAAAAGAGAAGAGGCTCCCTGAAACTGAGAACGTGTTCGTCATTGATCTCTAGGATCACCGGCAAGATCACCAGCTGCTTCACATGTTGAACGGACCCATCGAGGAAGTATTGGCGCTGGTGCAATTGGAGGAACATGAGTAGGCAGAGGTGGATTTTCATCCTCACTTTCATCATCAGAAACTGGAGTTGGAAACCTATCAAGAAAGCCGGAAGAAGAAGAAGAAGAAGGCACAATCGTCGAATCAGTCTCGCAGGCTAAAGATGGCACACCCACCAAGTTAGGCTCACAGGCCAAGAGATTTTCATCAAATTTAACATATCTTCTAATGATTATATCATGTGAATGGGGCTGAAGAATTCTATAACCTTTTACATCTTCAGAATATCCAACAAATATGCACTTTTCACTTTTAGGCTGCAATGCTTTCTGTTTTTCATCCGGAATGTGAGCCCATGCTTCACAACCAAACACACGAAAGTGACTTACATCTGGTTTAATTTTAATTCATTCTTCTTTCGGTGTTATACCTTGTAAAAATTTAGTGGGTGTGCGATTAACTATGTAATTTGCACAATTTATGGCCTCAGCCCAATATTGAAGACTTAGTCCCTCAGATTGGATCATACAATTAGCCATTTCTTTTAAAGTGTGGTTCTTTCGTTCAGCTACACCATTTTGTTGTGGTGTATATGGAACAGTGTGTTGTTGTTGGATTCCTTGTTCAGTGCAAAAATAGTGAACTTGTTGTTAACATATTTTTGGTTGCTATGGGCAGACCCGGGTTTACTATAATTAACCAACAACACCCCTAGCTCACTGGCCCTTTCGGCAACAGACCACGGAGCGACCTGGAGTCTCACCCGAAGTGACTCTAATGGGTTGGCCAAAGACTCAGGTGTCTTCGACCAGGTTCTGTGGCAGCCTATGTGTCTCGCAGCTCTTCTAGCCTGCGAGATCTCACTATCTGCGATGCACAACCTTCTCTTACGTGCAACGACTCTAACCTTTATCACATCGCCGCACTCCAGGCAACACGTAACTTCCTCCTGCGCTAGACCCTTAACCTATGGTCTCGCGCACTGTAGCTTCTCTGCCAGTGTGATATCGCCTCCCTGCAATATCCTACCGCGGCGTCTCAGCGCACTTAGCATTACTTGTGTCCGACTCATAGGACTCAATGTACAAGGCAGTTTGACACTGCGACTACTAACAGTCTTCCATGAAACACTCACAACTCTTATTCAAAATACTGAACGACTTCACTTATAATTATCCTTCTACGATGTTGAAAACTCTACAGAAACATTCATACTTGTACTGTAAGCAAAGTTCATATACACAATAACAGATAACGATAAACAAATACAATCACATGCATTCATCACATAACATGCAGGTTTTACGTGGTTCACTCCCAGGATGGAAGCTACATCCACAGAACTGTGTTTTCTCTATTATAATTTGGGGGAAGCATACATAGTTCTGCTGCACCGCATATGCAGCTTGAGATCTTTTGGGTAACTCCGCACACAGCCTGGAGCCCTTCTCTCTTAGATCTCTTCTCTTCTCTATATTGCACCTCTTACAATATACTCTTCCCACTCTGTCAATCCCTGTGGATTGTTACATACAGACTCAATGACTCTCAAACAGGCTAAGTGTCTGGATCTTTGCAAAATGGTCTGGCTAGCTTGACTAGCTGGATGGCTTAAGATGCTAAAAAATGCCTAAAATTCCAACCCAGCCAACTATTGTCTAACGTTTTACAATACAAAATACATCCCTTTATAGGCGGCCCGAAGGTTTCACCATTACAACACTGTGGACATGTCCCAACAGTAAACCCCAAACCCTAACTAGTGACAATCGGCATAACTGTACTTGGGGTAGCCGCTTTCCGTCACACCACAGCTCCTCTGCAGTCTTCCATGCTTCCCAGCGTTGACCATGGGTACCGGCGCTACTTCCCTTTACCATAGCTTCCTGCAGTCTTCCATGCTTCCCAGCGCTGACCATGGGTATCGACATTGCTTCCCTTTCTGTCCTTCACCTTCAATACCTCGGCCTCGTCGCTCCTTTTCCTTTATGAGGGTAGCTGAACCCTCTTGTCTCCGTCGTTGCCTTCAATGCAGTGGGTGAGCTCTCTCTTCTTGGCCGCTCAGGTACCGTCGTCTCTCTTGACTTCTCTGTCCCAACAGTCACGGTTTCTGGCTCTGATCTGTAGCTAGAAACCTACTACAGTGTTGTAGCTTTACCTCCTATATCTACGCCAAAATTGTCTATCCGTCAAAATAGCAGCGTCTTCTGTGGCTGCGGGACCCTACTCCAACACATATTCTCCTCCATTGTCAGATCTTAACTTAATAATTTGATGACCATATTGTTTTTCAATAAGGGCCTTATAGGCCAAGAACATGTTAAATACTTCGCTCTTAAGTTTTAGGAAGTAAACCCAAGTGCGTCTGGAGTAGTCATCAATGAAAGTTAAGAAATATTTGAAACCAGAAAAGGAAGTAGATGGAAGAGGGCCACACAAGTCACTATGCACAAGCTCCAAGGGAACCGAGGCGTGCAAAGAGGCACGTTTGTCAAAACTGTCCCGATGATGTTTTCTGAGTACACAATCGGAACAAACACCATCCTTGCAAGATACCAGTGGAAGACCAGTCACCATATTGTCTTTACATAGTTGTTGCAATGAGTGATAATTTAAGTGACCAAATCGCTCATGCCAAAGTTTGCTCAAGTTATCACTATGAGAAACAAAAACTGAAGGAAAAGGTGATGACCCAAAGTTGTTAAATTTGTACAACCTGCTAATATCATCAATAGTTCCAGTAGCAAGGACATTTTGAGGATTTTTAAAATCCTTGATTACAACTTGGTGAGGTGTAAACTTCACAGTTTTACCTTCATCTAAATGAGTAATTTGATAGACTGATAACAAATTGCAGGAAATTTTTGGAACACATGGTACATCACTAAAATGACCATTTTCTACTGAAACGGTTCGAGATCCTACAACACGTAGAGATCTATCATCACCAACAAATATTTGTTTGGTGTTACATTCATGCATAGTAGAAAAGATGGATTTATCCTTAGCCATACGATAAGATGCTCCAGAATCGATGAGCCATTCAATTGAAGTAGAAGAAGAAGATGCAGTATAAGAGTAACCAGAAGCACAAAGTGCATGTCAATGATAGGTAGATTCTGAAGACGAATCTAGGCTGATGTGGTGCTTCTTCATTGCTACTTCCAAGGATACCATCTTCTTAAAACACTTAGATTCAGCATGATTATATTTCCCACAAAAATTGCAATGACGCTCAGTCTTCTTTCCTTTTTGCTTGGATCCTTTGTCATTTTTTAAAGAAGGAGCTGACTGAGAAGGTTTGGGACCCTTGTTGTTTTTCTTATTGTTGTGAAAATTCTGTCTCTTGGGAGGCTTGGACTTTTCTTTCTGTTGGGACAATAAGGCTTTCCCAGATGTATCTGCATTGTTAATTATTCCAAGATGAATGAGCTTATATTGCTCTATAATTAAGGAATCACAAAAGGATTCAAGGCTAGGCTCTTGATAGCTAGTTTCCATCAAAGATTCTTTCATGGAGTATAATGTAGATACAAAAACAGAATATGCAAGTCCAAGTTTTGAAAGAATATGATAAATACATTGTTTGTCTTCTTTCTTAATCTTGCATTCTGCACATAATAGTCTAAGAGTTTTATACTTAGATAAACAGTCTTGAATGCATGAAAAATCATTTGGATTCAAGGAAAGCAACTTATTCTCAAGTTGATGACTCTGAATTTCATTGTGTTTACCAAACATAGATTCCAACTTTTCTCAAGCGAGATTAGGTTCATCAATTCCAGATATGTGGAATCACAAATCAGTAGAGATTGACATCCCAATCAATCCACGAACTTCATCACATCTTTACCCATTTGATTTTCTTATCATCATTAGTGGGTTATGTTTCTTTCCCTGAGGTTATCCTGAAAAGTCCCCTACTTCGCAGAACATCCTCCATACGAGATTTTCATGAGAAATAGTTAGAACTTGTAAGTATAATATCACAAGGGGCAGCCATACTATAAAATAATAGCTGAAAGAACAAAAACTAACTATCTAGATGCAAAGAGCTCGAAAAAATATGCGGTTTTAAAAAAAACAGCACTTAAAACTAATTCTGGATGATGAAGTTATACTTGATCAAAGAAGGTTGAAGATGTCCCCAAAAGTGACGTGATAGATATTAACTTGACCAACTAAAAAAAAAAACCCTCTTCCCAAGATCAACCTTTGACAATCACTTTTACAATAAATTTGCTTTGAAGTGAATCACTTTTGTAGAATAAGTGATGTTCACTTTTACAATAAATTTGCTTTGAAGTGAATCACTTTTGTAGAATAAGTGATGTTCACTTTTACAATAATGTGACTTTTAAATAGTGCGGCAATAAATTAAAAGACTTTAAGTGACTCACTTTTATTTTATTTTATTTATGTGAGATGCACTTTTACAAAAAAGTAACTTGAAAATAGAAATTGCATGCACTAAAAAGTAGCTTAATAAGACTTGAACTCAAGACCTATTAAGTAATAAAACAACATTGGACCAAGTGAGCTAAGTTTCAAAGGTACATAAAATAATGGAAAGAGGAAGAGGGATTTTTTTTTCGTTCTCTGTGCTTGCTTTCTTTTCCTGCAAATCACAAAAAAACGAAAAACAAAAACAAAAAAAACCTTTCCACACAATGGGGTTAGATCTTCGTTAGATTACCCGGAAAGTCTGCGTTTTCAAGTTTTCTTGTTATTTTTTATTTGCCGTGTTCGCACAAGGTGCACAGCAAAGAGCATACGTAGCCGAGAAGACAAGAAAAAAAAAACTTTCCCTTATTGTTTCTGATTCACCGCAATTGCACAAGGTGCACAGCAAAGAGCATACGCAGTCAGGGAAGGCAACTGTCCGAGACCAAAACAAAAAGATCTAATAATAAACTGATAAAATTTGAGAGATTTACAAAAAAAAATCCGTCACTGTAACATTATACCTTCAGATTTGTCAAAATGGGTGTTTCTGGAGCAAACAGAAACGGTTTTCGATGAAATGAAAACTATTTCCCAATGGAAACAGCACCCCAGATGCAATGGAATAGCTTCCATAGGCCACAAATGCATAGAAAATCTAGAACCAGAAATCCTTTCAAAGTTTCGGCAACACCGGTTCTAGATCTTGATCAAATCGAAAGCGACTCTTCATAAAAGCTCTGATACCATGTTCGGGTACACATGGTACTCCTAAAAGATTGAACACCTTCAGCAACTGCTTCACACAAATAGATCATAGATCAACACACCGATGTTTGTCACGTGGTTAAAACCCTCGAGAGCGAAACAGTCCACGGCCCCAGCCAAATAACTACATGGAGCAATTTATTATGCAAAAGAAAGAAATTTACATATGAGTTTCTCATAATTGATCAACAAGCCAAGGATCCTCTATGCTCATTAAATAGAGATCATAGACCAATTCGGTGTCAAGCCACAGATCAATGGTAGGTATGATCTAAGAGAATTTGAACCGTCAGATCACTCTACGTCTAGAACATATCGTGACTGTCGAATTAGAATATTTACAAATGCATACTAATGCATACTAAAGAAACACACTTTTACCTAACGAATATATTACACAACTTGATCGTAACTAATTCCTAAGTGTCTAAATATCCTAACAAAATGCACTCCAATTTCTGTGCAATAATCAGTAACTTTATCCTCAGAGTCATTCCTATGGAAATTCATTTCACCAAAGTGAAAATACTATAATTCCTTGACAAATTCAGTTGCATTCTTTACCCTGGAAAATCTGTAACTTCCTACAAAAAGAGAACTGCGGGATAGACTGCCTTCTTTTGTTCAAAAATGAAATTCCAACTCCAACAATGTACAACTGTCTCACATCCTCTTTAAGGATCATATAGTCAATAGAATACTTCGGAAGAAGGGAAGGGGCCCTTGAACCACCGTACATTCTTAAATATAAACCTTCTTCTGTCAAATAATAACTCCCGTGTTCTTGTATAACTTTTAAAGATTATTCTGACATACAATTGCATTCTGCTAAGAAAATCAATGTATATAATGGTATAATGAAATTCTCACAAATCTCCTTATAATGGCTGTAATATTTGGGGACCTAGAATAATTTATAGGTTGCATACACAGGAGTTCGGTCCTTATCCAAATGGCACTTTAATGCTGAGAAAGGTTGGGTACACATAATGCAATTAATCAAAATGGAGCTCATGTAAAATTCTATTGTCTTCTGGGACACTCCTCCCAATGTTGCACTTATACAAGCTGACAAGCTGTTGGAAACTATATTTGCCCAGTTAAATATTGTACCTTGGGTAGCAAAAAAATATATAACTAGTATCCAACCCATTTTAAAGATTTTTTCATTAGCCCTTCCAAATATTATGTTCAGCATCAAAGCAATGAACCTATATGGAGTACGGAGAGTTGATGTTTCGTACTCTCCATAAGGCCTTGTCCGGAAATTTCTACCCCGGATTATCATTTTTTTTATTGTCTCCACCATGTCTAGACTCGGCTCCTTTAACCAACCTTCATTCAAATAAGTTTGCGATGTTGGTAAATTATAAGCCATGGGTACATAAGCAAGGTTGTATGTAGCATAACCTTACTTCTCGACATTGGCCAGTATCATCCTTGTTACATCTTCCCTAGGTAGAATCCAACCTACCGCTTTTGCACATGGGAAAAGCTCAGGTCTGGTAGCCACTTTCATAAGGGATGATCTTTCAATTTTTGCATATATGGGCATATCTTCAAAACCAGCATCTAGAACACTCTGGCTTAAAATCATCCTATATACCTCTCCCCATTTATACATTAGATCAACTCCAGTAATAGCTTTATTATCTTCATAAATAACTTCCACTCTAGTTATCACCTCCACTTCAGGTTCCTCTTCAGCTGCTTGGGCCTTCTTCTTCTGCTTTCGAGGCATATTGTTGTGTTGAAAATTAGCCTGTATCAATTATGCAACATGATTTCAGTCTATTTATCCCTAGCAAGATATGTAGTGAGAAAAATAATAAAACAACTAAAATATTACCATTCCATCAATATGCATACTAGAAAATATTATCAACACCCACAATCCTTCTTAATGAGAGACTCTGAAAAAGGGAAATGCAAAACTCCTTAAACCTGCTAAACTTCTGCTAGCCCAAATCCTAACCTCTCTCGGCCTCCCCAAAATCTTATAGGTGAATCTCGACTGAGGAAAAACTCATACCACAATCCGCTCAAAAAAACTCCAAACCCTCTATCAGCTACGCGGCCCTCCAGTATCCCAAGGAAACATACGGTCATGCAGACTATGTTTTAAACCAAAGCAAGACTGAACAGGGCGGTGCAGATGATGAAACGCTCATCTGCACCGTGCCCTAACCTTCCACACAACTGTCAATGGTGCACTCATGGTTGCACAAAGGCTGGGTGAGTTTAATAACCAAGCGAAATGAAAAATGTTTACCAACAAAAAAAGGTTAAACCCTCCACTGCAAGAAAACCAAAAAAAATGCATAAAACCTTAGCCCTCCCACGGAAAAATGTAACACTATCAAATCCACAGGGTCAAACAACAAAAATGTTGGGCGTATCAAAACATGAGCGAATCCTACCTTAAAATGAAGTGGAAGGTGACCTGGACATGCGACAACTTCCGTGAGCTTATAGGAGAGTGGTTGTTGGACGCAATCAACTCGACAACTTCCACGGAGAGAATGACAAATCATACAGGCTACGGATTTATAAAGTTAACCAGGAGTGAATAACTAAACGTGGTGGGAATGACATATTAACCCACCACTAGACATATAACTTCAAAAGAATCCGCAATGTCGGATGGGAATAGCTCTATTTGCCCGGTGCATCGGATGGGAAAGTCACATTGGCAGTCGGAAGCATTAGCATTTAGGTATCAACAAGAAAATTGTGAAACTTCGAATAGACTATGTACTAAAAATATGCAACGTCGGATGGTGGAAACAATAAATCCTTTGGTTCATTCTGAAAAACACAACCGATGGCGAGATCACCAACTTAATCAAACGTCGAAAAGAGATAGTTAAACGAAGACCCAATTCAAGGGATATGCTTTAAACTAAACTGCCGAAACATCAGCACACTATCTCCGAGACCCTAGATGAAATGACTCCCGATACAGCGGATCAGACTTTGGAAGGCTTCTAATAAACACATCAGAAAGATAGTGGACTGCGCATCTGTTGTATCTGAAGGATAGTGGACTATGCATCCGATGTATCGAAAGACTAGTCAACTAAGCATCCGATATGGCAATACAAAAAGACTTATTTTTTTCAAAAAACAAACAGCCCCAGTCAAACCTTGGTAGAAAAATGGACATTCTAAAGCAGTCTAGACACTAAAATGAAAAGGGGGGGACCCTAAAAATAAAAAAAATTAGGGAAATTGTTGTAGCTGAAACAATTGGCGATTACCTGGCAGACACAGATCTATGAACAACTTATCCTTTGAGACTACAGACTTTTTAAGTGATATCACTTTATTAGATTTCTTCAAGATATCTGGATTCCTAGAATGCAAGCTTTATGAACTTTAAACATTGATGATAGTCCCAGTTTGAGAAGGGGAACCAAGATTTCAAACTCTGGATAACTCTTCTGAGGCTGAAGATATGAGTTTTATTTTACCTTTGGCTTTGGGTAGCTTCCAACTTAGACACCACAGGATCGTAACATATGGTAAAAATATATATTCGTTTGTTCCTCATTCCCATGCCAATTTGCACTTTTTGGTGCTTCTGGACTTTTGTCCTTTTAAGTCCTCCTTGATTGCTTTCTTTCTGAATTTTAATTCAGGCTCCTCTATCCATAGTGTCCTTTTGTGTGAGAGACATTTTAATTTAAACTCATGGACGGAGAATAACTTTGGCAATCGCATTCATACTGATGTGGTTCAACATGCGTTTTTGATACGTATTTGCCTTTTGGGAAATTTTGACTCTTGTTAGCCTTTGGCTTTCACTTTGTGGTATGGGATCATTTAAATATAATACACTTTTTACCTTGCTTCCTTTCCATGGGTCTTTTTTTTTTACCCCCTAGGACAGGTTTTAATGTGAGATGAATGGAGCCTCAAAATAGTACTGTAGACTTTTCTATCCTTAGTTACTTTATAGGGATTAAGTAGGACTTCAATGTGTTCATAACCATTTAGAAAATCTGCTAGTCTTGAAGAATGTTTGAACATTGTATGAGTATTTAATATTAGGCAGTCTTTGATCAAATATTTCATTTTATCCAGAACTCTGATGAACTCCAGAAACCAAAAGTCGTGTTGATTTATTGAAACATAAACAAACCAAAAATTACAAGCAATAAAACTTCGAGCAAGTAAAAAAAAATAAAACTAATTTAGGGTAAACAAACAAATCAAACCATTTATTTATGTACAAGAAAAAAAATCAAAACCATTAAGAAAAATAAGGCTTGAGAACCAAACCATTTATTGGTAAGTTCTCCTCCCACCCCTGTAAGTCTCACAGTTTGTAATTTGAGGGGGCTATCATTTCCGCAATCTGAAAAGGGACAATCTATAGCTACTGAAACTTAGTGCGCTTTCCCTTCTCATCATGCAGTGATCCCACTTAAGAACCAGATCACCTACCTCGAATTCCTTGTTCCCAGCTTTGTCTTTGTCAAACCATCTCTTTATCATTTCTTGTTGATGCTTAAACCTTTCGCGGGCTTTGGACCTAGACTCTTCTAACTTTAGCATATTATGAATTCGGATTTGCAGAATTTCATTATCAGTACCCCTAGAGTCTTGGGCTAGTCTGGAAGATGGTAATAGGATATTAGGAGGGAGTACAACTTCTTTCACATAGACAAGAGTGTAAGGTGACACACCTAAGGAGTTATTGGGTGTGACTCTATCAGCCCAGAGTGTATTAGGTAAAGCTAGATGCCATCTCCTTTGATTTTCTATCACTGTTTTCTTTAAAATTCTAATCATATTTTTATTTGTGGATTCTGCCAAACCATTTTCTTGTGGGTAGTAGTTTGCATAATAGTGTAGCTTAATTCCTCTTTCATTAACAAATGAAGTTAATTTAAAAGATGAAAAATATGAAGCATTGTCCAAAACTAGGGAAATTGGAACCCCAAACCTGGTCATAATGTGGTTCTGCAAGAAATCCATAACTGCATCCTCGTTTACTTTTCGTAATGGAATAGCCTCCACCCATCTGGTGAAATAATCGGTTGCCATCAGAATGTACTTATGTTGTAATGAAGAATTCAGATTGATTTCTCCGATAATGACGATTCCCCATTGCTCGAATGGTTTCGAGATAATCATTGGTTTCAATGGTCATGCTACTTTGGCTTGCCTCCCAACACTCCTTTGGAAAACATCACATTTTCTAACATGAGCATGAGCAACTTTAAATAATGTTGGCCAGTAATATCCAGCTCTGAGAATCTTGTGTGCTGTTGTGTCCCCTAAAAAGTGACCTCCAGCAAGTCCATCATGTAATTCTTTCACAACCTTCTTTGCATCTTCATGTTCCAAGAATGTAAGGAAAACTCCATCATAGTTCTTTCTGAACAGCTCTCCATCAATAATTTGATATAAGGTTGATTTCATACATAATGCTCTTCTTTGCTTGGGATTCCAATGCTTCGGCAAATATCCTTCTTGAAGATAATGGACTAAGTACCGATACCAGGAGTCTGGAGCTGTGAACAGGGGACACACATCCACCATGTGTAATTCATCTTCATTATCCTAGTTGTTATCTTCATTGTTTTGACCCTCAGCCATTAGTTTACAAAGTCCTTGTCCTTTAACTATGGTTGTTGGTTTAAACTCCAGATCGTATTCTTGCAAAGTAGTCACCCAGTTAACCCTTCTTTCTCCCAATTCTTTTTGGACAAAGAGGGATCATACTGCTGGGTGTGGGATGATAACTTTGGTGCGATTCTTAAGTATGCATGTCCTGAATTGCTTTACCATTTTAAAAAATGCATAATCTTGTTTATAAACCATGGGTTAGTTCAATTCATCCCCTTGCGGACCAGTGCTCATAAATGATATGGGGTACTCATCTCCCCCGTCTTCTTTCTATGTAAGCACCGCTGCTAATGAATCATCGGAAGCAAAAGTGTACAAAATAAAATCATTTTCGAAAGTTGGACTCTTGAGTGATGGTGCATGAGCAATAGATGTCTTGATCTTTTCAAATGCATTTTTCTCTGAATCAGTCCATTTGAACTGCACACTCTGCTTAACCATTTGCTGCAAAGGTTTGACGATTTGAGCAAAGTCTGGCACAAACCTTCGCACAAAATTGATTGTCCCCATAAAAGATTGCATACCCATTTTATTATGGGGCAAAGGGATCTATTCTATGGCTTTAATCCTTTCTGGGCCTATGGAGATCCCTTTTTTAGAAATAACATGACCCAATAGTTTTTCTTCTTTGGCTGTGAACACACATTTCTTAGGATTTAATGAAATGCCATATTTTCTACAACGCTCAAAATACTGTTTCAAATCAAATCCATGCTCTTCCCTCTTTTTTGAAAATATTGTAACATCATCTAAGTAGACCACAACACTATGATCAATAAGACCGCGGAAAGCTATATCCATAGCCATTTGGAAAGTTGCTCCAGCATTAATAAGTCCAACAGGCATCCTCCTATACGCAAAAGTTCCCCACTTGGTTCTGAAAGTGGTCTTGAGCATGTTTTCTTCTGCTACTAATACTTGATTATAACTGGAGAATCCATCTAATAATGAAAACAATTCATACCTTGAGACCATTTTTAGTATTTGCTCCATTGGTGGGACAGGGTAATTATCTTTATCGAAAGCACGGTTTAGATTCCTGAAATCAACGCAAAGTCTGATCTCTCCAGACTTTTTCCGTATTGGTACCAAGTTACAAACCCATTCCGAATGTCTAACTTTAAATATGATTTTAGCATCTAGCAGCTTTTTCACCTCACTTTGAATTAAAGGTTCCAGTTTAGGATGCATCTTTCTTAGAGGCTGTTGATAAGGCTTGATTCCAAATTTGATTAGAATAACATGCTGTATGATTTTTGTGTCATAAGTTTTGAGATCCTCATAGGTCCAAGCGAAGACATCTTTGTAATGTTTGAATAAACTAATGAATTTGCTCTTCTCTCCAGGTGAACAACATTTTCCCAAATTTACATATTTGGGTTCAGCCTCTGTCCCTAAATTTATCAATTTGAATTGTAAAGATGAACTGTGAGTCTTGACATTTGTTGGCTTTCTGAACTTATTATCTATATCGAACATGCGTTCCAAATTTCGGACTCCATTATGAATAAAATTACCATTCTAAAGGTGTGTTTGATGTTCTTCTTCATCTATTATATCTCCATTGAAAGTATCATCATTCATTAAATATTCCAATATTTGTTGAGCATCGTAAAAAACCCTTAGATTGGTGATGTTATTTGGAACAGAATGCCTGAAAAGCAATTCAATAGAGCATCTATTATTCGAAGGTACTAATATTGCAGCTGAGGTAGCTAATAAGTCAGCTGCTGCATTCTTTAATCTAGGAAATGACAAAATATTGAATGCATGAAAATTTATTAATAAATCCCAAACCTCATTTTGGTAAGCTTTCAAATGTGGTGAAATAAAATGTATTTTATTTCGAATTTGTTTTACAATGTTTTTTGAATCTCCATATACTTTTAAGTTTTTTACTTTTAATTCTATTGCTTTCTAGTCCCTGGACTAATGCTTCATATTCGGCTGTGTTATTTGTTAATTCTAATTCTAATCTACATGAAAGTAAATGTTTATTCTTTAATGGATCAATCAGGACACAACCATCTCCTGATCCTTCCAATGTTTTAGAACCGTCAAAGTAAAGAATCCAAAAAATTTCTACTCCTACTGAATTTGAATTGCTAACTACATCTGAAACTAAATCTACTATGTTACAGTCAATCTCATCAGCCCGTGAAAATTGAAGTAGATCAGGCTAGATATCAAGTATACTACTGGCTTCTTCAGCTTGGTAATTTCCCTATTCCAATTCAATGAAATAGTTTCCCAACACAGAGTTTATTGGTTCATTCTTTCCTTCCAACTGAGTCACGTTATATTTCATTTGAGGTTCTCTCAACACCTTTATCTGGTTTTGACATCCTTTATAGGGAAACCACACATGTGACCAATCTGATGCAAAATATCCTTCTAATTTTTCTAACCGATCTCGGCTCAAAACCAAACCATAAGCATCTAGGATATCTGCTACAACAATGTCTATGTACTGACACACCTTCTCATCTGCAGATAGACGGATCAGGGCATCTTCCATTTCTCCTATCGCTTTTACTGTTGTTTTGTCTAACTATAGAACGTGGCCTATAGTTGGTTTAGGTTGACAATTTATTTGCTTGCACAGTTAAAGTGGCATGACCATTAACTGATGCTCCTGAGTCCACCAAACAATTATGCACATTGTAATTGAAAATATCAAAAGTTAGAAGAAAGGATGGAGTTTTATACCTAGACTTTCCTCCTAAACTTGCTTCATCAATCTCCCCCTCACGTTGGTTGTCTTTCTGAGGTTCCTTCTCGGGTGTCTCAACTGATTTTAAGAGCTTTTCCTTCTGCTGAGGTAGATTGCACATTTCAAACAATGAGATATTTGCTTTATCCTTTTTATTGTTTTCCACAATGTCATAACCCATCTCATGCTCATTCAAATTCTTCTTGACATTTTCAATAGGATTTATAGGCACATTGACTTTCCTGGGGTTTTGATTTGAAATGACAAACTCAGGCATGTTAATAGTTGAAATATTATTCTTCATTTTCTTCATGTTCTCTTGAAGCTTCTTAATCTTGGGAAGTATCAAGTTATCTTCTTTTAATGGATTCTGACTTCTTGTTGTAACATTTGTCTCTGATATTTCTTCTTTATCAGGGAGACCTTCATCCTCTGTGTTGAACATAGAAACATAGTCCCATAAAACCAAGGTGTCTTCCTCTTGTACTTCTGTTGATTCATGATCTTTCTCTTTCACTTCCACAATTTCTGTCAACATAGAATCCAACAATTGGTTCATCACTAAGGTCATAGAATTTATCCACTGTGGACAATTCTTCTTAGAGTGAGGTTGCTGATGGAATGTGCAAAAATTATCCTTTCCTACATCTGTCAAATCCATGGCTGAGGGACTCAGTGGGGGAGGCTTGGGTTGACTGTTGTCTTCTTTTTTCTATAATAAGGCTTGTATTTTTTATGAGCCTCCTTTTCTTTTTCTAAATCAATCACTCTGTTTGATCACTTTTGCATCATATTTACTACCCCATCTAACTCCTGTGATCGCTCGTCCTTGGGTTTAGTTAATAATAGAGGATTTTTATTTCCATAAATTTGTTCATCTGACAGCATAGGATAGTGTTCTATACTTTCCATTTCTGCCTCCACCTTCTCAGCTTCTTCACAAGTATCCACCAAAGTGGGCCTAACTAATCGCTTGGAAAACATGGCTAGATCAGGCCCAAGGGATGAGGTATAGTATTCAATTAGAGCATGCTCAGACAGTTTGTCAGCTCTATCAAAGTTATTCAAGTAGGCAACAAACCTCTGAGTGAAATTATGTACTCTTTCTTTCTTTTCCTTCTTTAAAGCAATCAATCCTTTCATTAAAGCTGCGTGAGTTTTCTGGATTCTGTATTTGTTTTTGAATAGTCTCTCAAAAATATTCCAATTTGTGATTGAGCTTGCCGTCAGAGCAAAATACCATGAAGCTGCTTTCCCTTTCAAGGTATGTGGGAAAAATCTGCAAACTACATCTTCATGTTCTGCTGCTTGTAGACCTTCTAAAGCCAGATAAAAAATTTGCAAATGATCATCCACAAGAATTCCTTCACTAGGTTCAAATTTGGGCAGTGCTTTGTCAAAATTCTAGGGCATAGCATGCAGTGGAGGTGTCAGGTTTAAAGGAGATCTATCCCTCCAAGCAAGCTGTGGAGAAGGCTGATTTGCATTTGCATTCACCATGATTTTGAGAGGAGTATGAGGTGGAGATTGAACAGGGGTCTAAAAAGGTGAATAGTGAGGAAAATATGGCCCCAGCTAATTCAAAGGTTGGACAACTTCTTGTAAGGTTGTTTCTATAAATTCTTCAAGATCTTCTACCAACACTCAATCTTCCAATTGAGGATGGTCCTTTCTATGGAACTCTCTACGTGGTAAGGAAGGAATAATGGGTAATCCGCCAATCTTTTTCGCATATGCCCTGGTGATTCTTCTCAAATCTTTAACCACTTCGTTATCGATGGGATAAATATACCCCTTTCCTTTTTCTTCAGGAGTGGATTTCTGGGGAAAACTGGTTTCAGAACTATCATTGGTGGAGTACTCTCGAGAAAATAAATTTCCTCGGCCAACCATGCACTGGTGGCCCTCCTTCTAGCGCCAAAACTGTTGAGGCCTGGAAAATCGCATGTAACAACAATAGGAATTCTCCCCAATAAACATTCCCAATTAGCTCGTTATTGTTTGGTATGGGGAATCCATCCGGTTTACGATCTGGCTACAGTAGGTCAAGTAACGGTTACAAAGCTTTACCTGTTGCATCCTGGTCCATCATTTAGGTGTATTTTTTTTAATTTTATATTTATGTATGATACGCAAGCACCTAACTAAATGCAGATGATAGAGATAACGAGGAGTGTCACAATGTGATGCGTAGGTTCTTACCTCTCATCTTACCTCTCTTGCTTCTAAATCATAAACAAAAAACTAACTGAGACTAACTAACATATCCCTAGGGAGCAATACTATAATTAATGCTAAGCACTGTATTGTATAACATGTATTAAGAACACTGCAGATAGTTGTTAATATTTCTGAATGCATGAATATCAATAAACAGATAAACAAAGAGATAGCTCATTGTTGATTAAAATATTCATTACTTAAATATGATTGTGGAAATTTCACAAAAAAATAAACAAGAGCACATTCATAATATGAAAGAATTCATGAGTTAGAACGATCTCACAATTCATGGAAACAAGCTGAAACAGAAAATAGTTCACATCCAATAAGTCCATATCAAGCATTTGAAACCCCACAGGGATTTCTCCAACCGAAAATATAACTCTTTATTATAATATGAAATAGTTCTTCTTACAATAATCTTGCACAAAGATAGTCTGAAAAAAGGTCCTTTGATACATAAAGCTTGCCTATATTTATACAACAAAAATAAAAATCTCTTGAGCTACCCTCGTTGCCTTTTGGGATTCCCTTGACATTTCCTTTACAAAGTTTTTTCCTTTAGCATATGATCAAAAACATAAATACAATATATTACATCATTTATCAAAAGTGCTAAACAGTCCAACTAAGAGGGTCCAACTTGCTTGCTCATAAACTTCCTCCATGCATTTGCATCTGCTGCTATGTTCTCAAAACCAAAACATTCAAGAAATCTGATAGTAATTTCGTGCTTAGCAGCTTGGAATTTTACACATGCTACCTTGGCAGGAATCAAGTGAAGTTGATCTTCCAGCAAGTGACTACTCACAATGGCATGTGCTATTTCAGTTTTGAGTACCTTTTTATCTAACTCGTTGACTTGTTGAATGGCTTGTTCATCTTCGTTGCATCATTCTTGTAATTGTTTCAAAAATATTTTATGCTCTGGCAGCACTTCTAATCTCCTTGCAGGAGAGGTCTAACACCAATTATAAGTTATGAGCACTCTCCTACATAATTCAGCACCGGCATTCTTCGTCTTCTTCACTGTCTTTATTAGTCCTTCTACTGCTTTGCTAGCAAACTCGATCAGCTTGTATTCCATCTTTATCGTTTCCAGGTCTTTAACGGATATATTTGGGGAAGATTCCTTATTTGTTTCTACCTATGTCATCCTTCCCTGCATAGTTTCTAAGATATCCTGTGTCCTATCCAAAAAATAAGAAGTTGTACTTACAATTTCCTCTAATCTTATGTCTATCTATTGAACCTTAAATATTTCTTCCACCATCTACAGCTGCATTTGATGAATCTTCTTTTGGAGTGTAAGAGCATGCTTCTTTAAAGGTCCAATATCATCTTTTTGCTCTATAGTTGTCTTCAGTGAAACTGCTAGTGAATTATTTTGGTCCTCCAAGGCTACTATCTAAGTTTCATGCAGCTTAGCCTTCCCTTCTGCAGTGGTCTTTTGTACTTCCAGCTCTGTCACTTTACTTTCTAAATTTTCCTTTTCCTTGTTCAACCCTTCAACTGATAGCATAATACTATCTCTTTCGGCTTCCAAAATATGACATCTATGTTGTACCCTACCAAACTCTGCCAAGATGGCCTGGGATTCCTTTCTTAATTTCCTGTAGATATTACCAAAGTATCTTTATCTTCCTGCAGAGTCTAATACTCTGCCTTTGATTCTTCAACTTCACTGATCATATCCTCATACTTCATTTTCAAACTTTGACTTTCACTCCTTTCATTCTTCAAAGTCTCCTTCAACTGTGTGACCTTTTTCTGAGACCGTTCTAGATTAGTCATGATTCTGTCCACATTATCTTCAGTGGCTAGGGATAGAGCTACCCTAGCCCTCGCTATTAATTTTGGATCTTTGTGTGTACCGTGAACCACTGTTTTATCAGTCACCATCACTCCTGGTTTGCCCATAGTGTACACCTTATTTTCTGTTCGCTTAACAATCCTCTTCTTTTCCTTGTCGTAGAAGATAGTGTTGAAATCAGGCACCTCTTCTCCTTCAGTGGGAATGAAATGAATTAACTCAATCCTAGATATTGATACTGAACCTTCTCCTACTATACTACTAGAAGGACCAACAGGCTCTAATGGGTCAATATCAGACTGAACCTATCCTTGATCGGTAGGGCCTTGTTCTTCTCGTGTATCTTCTCTCAATCCTTCACCTGTCTTTTCTGCTAGATTTTTTCCCTTTTGGACATATTCTAATCTGAATCCTTCACTTTCTGCCTGCTTTTTCTGTATCTCTTCTTCTTCTTTTCTTTTCTTTTCTTCGTCTATCTTCTTTGCTGCCTATTTAGCTGCTTTTCTCTTTTCTTCCTCTTCAGCTCGTAGCCAGTCCTTTGCTTCCCTTACTAACCTATTAGCTACTTCCTGCTTCTTCTTTACTTCCTCTTCTTCTTGCCTTTTTAGTTTCTCAACATCTTTACCTTTCCCACCAACAGTAGCTATCTTCTATTTGAATCTTTTCCTTAAAGTTGTCATGTTTTTTGCATTCCGGAAGGTCTCTTCCTCTTTATCCCGGAAATCCGTATCTTCAAAATGCACTCCATCTTCTGTGCTATAGTCGGCAACTTTATCCTCAGAGTCATTCCTATGGAAATTCATTTCACCGAAGTGAAAATACTCTAATTCCTTGACAAATTCAGCTGCATTCTTTACCCTGGAAAATATGTAACTTCCTACAAAAAAGGGAACTGCAGGATAGACTGCCTTCTTTTGTTCAAAAAAGAAATTCCCTACTTCATTAATGTACAACTGTCTCACAACCTCTTTAAGGATCACATAGTCTGTAGCATACTTCAGAAGAAGGGAAGGGGTCCTTAAACCACCGTACATTCTTAAATATAAACCTTCTTCTGTCAAATAATAACTCCCGTGTTCTTGTATAAATTTTAAAACTTCTTCTGACATACAATTGCATTCTACTAATAAAATCAATGTATATAATGGCATAATAAAATTCTCACAAATCTCCTTATAATGGCTATAATATTTGTGGGCCCAGAATAATTTATAGGCTGCATACACAGGAGTTCAGTCCTTATCCCAATGGCACTTTAATTCTAGGAAAGGTTGGGTACACAGAATGCAATTAATCAAAATAGAGATCATGTAAAATTTTGTCTTCTTTTGGAACACTCCTCCCAATGCTGCACTTAAACAAGCTAACACGCTGTTGGACACTATATTTGCCCAATTAAAAATTGTACCTTAGGTAGCAACAAAATCTATAACTGGTATCCAACCCATTTTAAAGCTTTTTCCATTATCCCTTCCAAATATTTTGTTCAGCATCAAAGCAATGAACCTATATGGAGTACGGAGAGTTGATGTTTCGTACTCTCCAGAAGGCCTTGTCCGAAAATTTCTACCCGTGATCATCATTTTTATTATTGTTTCCACCATGTCTAGACTTAGCTCCTTTAACCAACCTTCACTCAAATAAGTTTGTGGTGTTGGTAAATTATAATCCATGGATACATAAGCAGGGTTGTATGCAGCATAACCCTGCTTCTCTACATTGTCCATTATCATCCTTGTTAGATCTGCCTTAGGCAGAATCCAACCTATCACTTCTACACATGGGAAAAGCTCAGGTCTGGTAGCCACTTTCATAAGGGCTAATCTTTCAATATTCGGATAGATGGGCATATCTTCAAAACCAGCATCTAGAACACTCTGGCTTGAAATCATCCTATATACCTCTCCCCATTTATACTATAGCTCAACTCCAGTAATAGCTTTAGTATCTTCATAAATAACTTCCACTCTAGTTATCACCTCCACTTCAGGTTCCTCTTTAGCTGCTTGGGCCTTCTTCTTCTGCTTTCGAGGCATATTGCTATGTTGAAAATTAGCCTGTATCAATTATGCAATATGATTTCAGTCTATTTATCCCTAGCAAGCTATGTAGTGAGAAAAACAATAAAACAACTAAAATATTACCATTCCATCAATATGCATACTAAAAAATATTATCAACACCCATAGTCCTGAATAAGAGACTCTGAAAAAAGGAAATGCAAAACCCCTTAAACCTGCTAAACTTCTGCTAGCTCAAACCCTAACCTCTCTCAGCCTCCCGAAAATCCTATAGGTGAATCTCGATTGAGGAAAAAATCATACCGCAATCCATTCAAAAAAATTCCAAACCCTCTATCAGCTATGCAGCCCTCTAGTATCCCAACGAAACATACGGTCGGGCGAACTAGGTTTTAAACCAAAGCAATACCGAATAGGGTGGTGCAGACGACAAAATGCTCATCTGCACCATGCCCTAACCTTCCACACAACTGTCAATGGTGCTCTCATGGCTACACAGAGGCTGGGTGAGGGAAAATAACTAGCCGAAATGAAAAACATTTACCAACCAAAAAGGTTAAACCCTCCACCGTAAGAAAACAAAAAAAAAATGCATAAAACCTTAACCCTCCTGCGGAAAAACCTAACCCTATCAAATCCACCCAGTCAAACAACAAAAATGTTGGGCGTATCAAAACATGTCGAATCCTACCTGGCAATGAAGTGGCAGGCGACCTAGACAAGCGACGACTTCCACGGGCGTACAGGAGAGTGACAGCTACGTGCAATTGACTAGACAACTTCCACGGTGAGAATGAAAAATCATATGGGCTACGGATTTATAAAGCTAACCGGGAATGAATAACTAAACGTGGTAGGAACAACATATTAACCCACCGCCGGACATATAAATTTGAAAGAATCTACAATGTCGGATGGGAACAGCTCTATCCTCCTTGTGCATCAGATGGGAAAGTCGCATCGGTAGTCAGAAGCACTAGCATTTCGGTATCGGCAGGAACATTGTGAAACTTCATATAGACTCCACACTAAAACTCCGCAACGTCAGATGGAAGAAACACTAAATCCTTTGGTTCATTCCAAAAAACACACCGACGGTGATATCGCCAACTTGATCGGACGTCAGAAGGAGATAGTTAAACGTAGACCCGTTTCAGATATGCTTTAAACTGAACTGTCAAAACATCGGCACACTATTTGTGAGACTCCATAAAAAATGACTCCCGATACATCGGATCAGACTTCAGAAGGGTTCCGATAAACACATCAAAAAGATAGTGGATTGTGCATCCGCTGTATCGAAAGGCTAGTGGACTATGCATCCGATATATCGGAAGACTAGTCAACTAAGCATCCGATATGGCAATACAAAAAGACTTAGTTTTTTCAAAAAACAAACAGCCCTGGGAAAACCTTGGTAGAAAAATGGACATTCTTAAGCAGTCTAGACACTAAAATGAAAAGGGGGGGACCCTAAAAATAAATAAAAAAATTGGGGAAATTGTTGCAACTGCAACACCAAGTAACTTTTATAACTTTACTACAATTTTGATCTATTGGTTGCTTAGACTGCTTTCTTCATTTCCATGTGTCATAAAAAGGTTTCCTCACTCAGAAAGTATGGCTTGTCCTTGTCCATAGCACTTCCTCTAATCAGTCCCCCCAAAAAAATGTCCAAAAAAATCAAACTTTGTCCCTGATCCTTTGTCTTCCCCTTCTTCCTCTAATTTTTCCCTCCTTTTTTAGAGTGTCTCCACAAACCAAGTCCTTCCTCAATGGGGCACATTCTCTCCTCTATTTATACTTATTCTCATACTTCTAAACTGGTCTGACATGTTACTTTAAGTGAGGCCGACACGTAATTCCAAATTATTAAAAAATAATTAAATCCTTTTTTGTTTGGTCGGCTGACCCAAAAGATGGGGGAAAATGCCAAGTCAATTTTAAAATTCAATATTTCTTCAAATGTGATGATTTACCGGTAACTCCACGTATCAAAGGAAATATCTTGACAAGGACTGTTTCCCTAAGAGGGTATTGCTTGCAAGTACATGGTCCTATACATTTTTTTTCTTAAATTTGTGCAAGACATTAGAAATTAACATGAAATATTCTTGAGGGCTTCTTCAAGAGTTTAAGGGTATCATCATCATCAAATGTACTCCAACATCCATCAACATGCAACAAGGACAAGTATAAGGGATTGTTTATAGCACCAAGGGCTTCAAATCAAGAACACACCATCTTTAAAAAGAAGCTTCTTTTCCACATCATTATTGTTAATATTATTAATGCTCATAGCACACAAGGGCTTAAACCATACACCATTATGGTCATCAAGTCTTCAAGTTCTGAGTTGCCTCATGCAAGAGCACCATCATAACTAACATGATCATATCATGACCATCGGATCCATACATTTATTATCTCTATGATTCATCAAGTACAAGAGCAAAAGCATCATCATCATAGCAAAACATGGCAAGGAATTCATCATGTATTCCTTCAAGTGATAAGAGTGTCATGAAGCATGTAAGTGATCTAAGGCCTAACAAACCACCATATGTATGGGTTCCAAGATACAATCCTCCATGTGAAAAGGAATCATTATGACCATATCATGTCCAAGTGCTCCAAATCCCAAACCATCTTTGTATGGGCTCCAAGGGATAAACTATCACTTGTGAGGGTACACTAGCATCATCCATACATGTACATCAAGAAATCCAGGTCATCAAGTCCTTTGTTACTCCTTTGTCATTAATTAACTCCTTTGACATCAATGACTATCATGCTCAACATTATGAGGTTGATGCATTAATATTTGAATTGGAAATTTGATAGTCACATCAAACTTGGAGGTAGGATCATCTCAAGTCGAATGAATGTCCATTGAGTTGAGTTAGCAATTGAAACCAAATAAATATCCTTAGATAAGTTACCATAAATGCATGGATTGATATGTTCATAGCTGGAATTGTGTGTGCAAATGTAACACTACATGGTGTTGTCATGATAGTTCATATTTTCTTGAAAAAATGTTGAAGTGTTGTATAAGCACTTGTAAATAAGAAACTAAGTATTACTTCAATTACTAGTATAACTCAAGGAAGTGAGCACTGACTCCTCATATTCAACCTTCATCCTTTTGGTAGTGCATTGATTTATCAGCCTTGTGATGTTCACCATGTAACTAGCCACATAATTTGTGTCACTTGTGGAGAGCGTAGAGAGCTTATCTCTCAAGTGAATCTTAAGAGAAAGATTCACTCTTTGGTACAACAATATCAAGGCATCATACATCTCCTAAGTTATTTTCTTTTCTGCAATGTGAGGAATCAAATAATCCTTCATTAAATCAAGAATGAGTTGGATTTCCTTTAAATCCTTATAATTGACCAACTATCGTGGATTAGTGGATTGATAATCTTATTCTCAAGAAACATTCAAAGCTCACCCTCCTCCAATAGTGTTTGTAATGTATACTTCCAATGCAAGCTCAACTTCCTCTAGTATCATTTGAAATGTATACTTCCAAGGAGAAATTGGAAGCAACTCTTAATCTATCATGCTCTCCTAGATCAAGAGTAGTCATCTTGCAAATATTGAAGCATAATTTAAATAACAAATCCACAAACAATCAAGTGGATCAGTGACCCATCCCAAGGGGAAATCACAACTCCAATTCAAGAATAATTTTAGGGGCGAAATTTAGCCCATGGGCTATTTTTAGGGGGTTTTCTCGAAAAAAAAGATTCACCATTTTGCAATTTTTGAAGCCCTGTTTCGCTCAATTTTGATGGGATAAACTTTTTTCACCCTAAAAATCACCAAATTATTATTTAAATAATTAAAAATCCTTGGAAATTAAAATAGTTTTTGAAAATTTTCGCCAAACATTTTATAGTTGGTGCTTTAAGAATTGGTAAGATTCGCCAACATTTATACACTTTTAAATAAGTATGGTTCCTTAAAATCATCCCTGCTCCAATTCTTAGAAAACTAGGTCATCACATCCAACTAACCCTTCTAGGGTTACAAGTACTTATCCCAAGCATGTATCAACTTCTATGAATGAAGCTAGTTTTTCACAATCATTGAAATAACCAACTCTCTCACAACAGTGTCAATGAAACAAGTTGTAATACCATGTAGAAATTATGCAAATAAGGCAATCTTTAGAAATAAATGTGGACTTTACCCAATTCAAAAATGTCACCTCACTTCAAAGGAGTGATATATTTATCACACAAAACTTTCAACAATAGGGATGAGATGCAATATTGAAAAATACCCTTGAAAATATCTCAAATTTTCCCACTACTAGTCTGGGGAAGTTCAAGTAGATAAACACTATAAAATACTTCAACACTAGATCAATACAACAACCCTTAGAGCATGATCTAATCAAGTATGTAGCTCTAAAATTGATATTCATTAACAATAGGAATATATCAACACATTACATATCTCTAAAGTTTCTTTTAAAGGATGCCAAATCTGTCAAAATTTGAGTAGTGTTGTCACAATAAATTAGTGTATTAAAACAACCATGAAACTTGCTCTATAACACATGAAAACTATATCTATGATAAGAGAATTTAGCATATCAATGGTAAAACTTATTATCGAAATATGAAGATAAAGTGTGATACCTTATATTTTCCAAAGATGGTACATCAAGTCCTTTTGCTTTATCCTAAACAACGAATTCTCCAAAGCTTCCCAAACCCTAATTAGGGTATCCATAAACATCATTGGAATCTAGAGTCTAAGTCCGATTCCGATTCAGCAAATCCCGATCATGAGTCATATTAAATAAACTAAGATTCAGATAGGAAGAAGCTAGAGAAGGATAAGGAAGAAGATGATGGGTCGGCTCCGATCTAAACGATCTACACCGGCTACGGAGAGGTCCTAAGAGTCAAACCTTAGCCAGCAATAAGAAGGATAGTAATACATCCCACCAAGATATATTAGCCTCTCCAAGAGCTCAAGACTCGAGCTAGCATCACACCATCCAACCCTTGGATGGACACTGGCATCTAAGAAGATTTATTATTCACTTGCATCAAACAATCCAAGGAACCCTAGTCCATACTCTTTCACAAGCGCTATCCTTGTTACAAACCACGGGGACTTCACTTAGTGAAGCTCTCACATAGCATGTGCGATCGTGGGATATTAAATAATACCCTTAATTTCGAGAGATATTGACCCAAACTCTTTTTGTTGAAACCCCCTCCCAATACTTAAAACCTCCTCCCCACCCCTTTTTATACCTCAATCCTTATAAACCAGCCTACCCAGCCCCACCTTAAACCCCTCATCCCCCCAATACTTGCAATATATTGGTTCGATTTTTGATAATTTTAAAACCCACAATATGAACTAACGTGATAGGATATTGACCAACAAGTGAAGCCCCCGTGTTACAAACAAGCTCTTCCAAAATCCTCCAATAGCTATCATCAGATCAATTATCATGTCTTTAAGAAAAAATTCAAGTTCCTAACAAAGTCCTCCTTGTTGAAAATCTATGACTAAAACATCAACATCTCATTGTGACATTTCGTCAAACACTTTACATGCAAACTAGATTTATGTTCATTAGAGTTACAATTTATTTCAGACTGAAAATGTAAATCTACAGATAACTTGAACATAAATACTCATGCATGCACCCAAATGAATCTAGCTGAAGATAAAAAAATACATATCAAAACACTGAGAAATTTAGGGCCAAGCCCAGGGCAAAACCCTCACCTCTGTGAGGTAAAACCCAAGAGAAATTTTATTAGAGAGAGAGAAGAGACATTTACAGGAGAGATAACATGCTAGAAAATACTGAAAAATACACTGAGAAATGTGCAATAGCCAGGAAATAAATACCAGCAATAAATGTTGTTGTACGGCCTTCTTTCTTCAGCAAACAACCTTGAAAACCGTGCCAAGATGCAGCCCCTCGATTTCTGTGCACAAACCCTCAAATCAGCAAGTACAATCCTCGATTTCTGTGCAGCTGTACGGATTCAATCTTTATTGTTGTTGTACGGCCTGTACATCACTGTACGGCCTGCTGTACGGATCCGTACAGTACGGATTTCCCAGGAAAAACAATGCTGCAAACTCTCTCCTTGATTTCTGTGCCCTAGCAATGCAATCTGATCTCTTCCTCTTCTGAAATGCTCTCTCTCTCTCTCATGTGTGAAGTCCTTCTTTCCCACGTGCCAACTGAAATTTCTCTTTCTCTAGATGTGTCTTGTCTTTTCCCCAAAGCTTCATTGAATAAGTGAAAACTTCACTTAGAAACCCTAACTAACTAAAACCCTAACCCTAACTTTATTTCAAGGGTCAAGATTAAATTAGATCTAAGGGCTCTCATTAAATGCACATTAAATGTCACTTTAATCATTTAATGTCATTTATTACATTCACATTATTTATTAAAGTCACTTTCACTTTATTAATATAAAGTCACTTTTTATAATATAAAGTGAACTTAGGAAAATACAAAAACTGTGTCTCCACCAAGACACTACAAAAACGGTGAAGGACCTATTGAGTTACAATAAAAACTAACACTCCCTCTTAACGAGGAAGGTCCTTCAAAACAAAATCTATGTCACTTTCCTCTTTCATCTGTCGGAACTCCCTCTTGCTCCTGAATCTGGATCTGTGACCTGTAAACCACTCTCTGAATGCTTCGTAAGAATCTGCATCTTCTTCAGCATCCTCCTGCTCAAATCCCTCATACTGGTTGAGTCTTCTACCAATACTCACAAGAGAACTACTGTTCTCAAGAAACTGAATAATAGGCGCCACTGCAGTTCCCCCATCTGTTCCGGACCCTGAAAGCCATCCAGAACACGGATATACATTAGCTCCTTTTAATGTATATAAAATCTCGTTCTGGCTACCAAGCAGAATGGTGCCATCCACATTTCCAACAAGAATCAGGAATACATGCTCCCTCTTGAACAGTACTCTGAAGCCCATGCTCTCCAGAGCTGAGACTGAGATCAAACTGGTTCTTAGTTCTGGTACATACAAAACCCCATGCAAGACTAGGGTTTCTCCATCGAATAAACTGAATCGGACTGAACCGATTCCCCTTACTGTTCGAACTGTGTCTCCTTGTTGAACAAAGTGACCCAGACCTATCTCTGTGACACTCATGAACTTGCTCATAGTGTCAGTGATGTGCTTGGTCGCACCACTGTCAATGAGCCATTCATGCTCAAGAATCTCTCGACAGCTGCCAACACTGGATGCTATAGAAACAAGTGCAAAATCTTCCTCAAAAGTTTGTGCAAAATCTGCTACATCAACCTGAGCTGAAGATTCTGACACTGAACCTCTGCTCTTCCTCTTCTCAGTGTTTGGACACTGAGATGCATAGTGACCAAAAGTGTTACAAGCAAAACATCGAACCTTACTAAGGTCCTTCTTCTTCTTCCCTTTCCTAGCAACAACAAAAGCTACATTCTCTTCTCCACTCTGAGGGCTCTGAAGAATCCCCTCTCCTGATTCTTCTTGGACAAAGTCATCCCACAACCTTGTCCAGTCTGGTAGCTTATCTCTAGCCACCACCCCTTTTACAAAGGTATGCCATTGAGTGGAGAACCCATTAGGAGCATGTCTCACAAGCTCTTCGTCTTTTACTTTCTCACCCGCTGCACCCAGTTCATCTCTGACCTTAGTGATCTTGGTGAGATAAGTAGTCACAGTATCAGTCTCCATCATCTTGGTATTTGTTAGCTTCTCTCTGAGAACCATCTTCCGGTTCTGGTTCTTGCTTTGATATAAGGTACACAAGGAATCCCACATGTTAGAAACATACTTCTTTCCAGAAATAAATGGAATCACATGATCCTTGATAGAATCAAAGAGAATCTTTTGAGCTTTGATGTCCCTTCTCTCAAACTCAGCTTTCTATACAGCATCTGTGGAAACTACAATAGTAGCAGTAGCTCCCACAATATCCCATAACGCCTGCTCTTTGAATAATATCGTGATTCTTTCTTTCCATGGGCTGAAGTTACTAGCTCCATCCAGTCTGTCCTCGAACCTCAATCTTGCTGCTGCCATGATGCTTGGACTGAATACCACCTGCAAGACCCTCTCTTCTATGTTCTACACAACATGTACAATATCTTCAGCAACCTAGCTCTGATACCATGTTGAAAATCTATGACTAAAACATCAACATCTCATTGTGACATTTCGTCAAACACTTTACATGCAAACTAGATTTATGTTCATCAGAGTTATGATTTATTTCAGACTGAAAATGTAAATCTACAGATAACTTGAACATAAATACTCATGCATGCACCCAAATGAATCTAGCTGAAGATAAAAAAAAATACATATCAGAACACTGAGAAATTTAGGGCCAAGCCCAGGGCAAAACCCTCACCTCTGTGAGGTAAAACCCAAGAGAAATTTTATTAGAGAGAGAGAAGAGACATTTACAGGAGAGATAACATGCTAGAAAATACTGAAAAATACACTGAGAAATGTGCAACAACCAGGAAATAAATACCAGCAATAAATGCTGCTGTACGGCCCTACTGTACGGCCTTCTTTCTTCAGCGAACAACCTTGAAAACCGTGCCAAGATGCAGCCCCTCGATTTCTGTGCACAAACCCTCAAATCAGCAAGTACAATCCTCGATTTCTGTGCAGCTGTACGGATTCAATCTTTATTGCTGTTGTACGGCCTGCTATACAGATCCGTACAGTACGGATTTCCCAAGAAAAACAGTGCTGCAAACTCTCTCCTCGATTTCTGTGCCCTAGTAATGCAATCTGATCTCTTCCTCTTTTGAAATGCTCTCTCTCTCTCTCACGTGTGAAGTCCTTCTTTCCCACGTGCCAACTAAAATTTCTCTTTCTCTAGATGTGTCTTGTCTTTTCCCCACAGCTTCATTAAATAAGTGAAAACTTCACTTAGAAACCCTAACTAACTAAAACCCTAACCCTAACTTTATTTCAAGGGTCAAGATTAAATTAGATCTAAGGGCTCTCATTAAATGCACATTAAATGTCACTTTAATCATTTAATGTCATTTATTACATTCACATTATTTATTAAAGTCACTTTCACTTTATTAATATAAAGTCACTTTTTATAATATAAAATGAACTTAGGAAAATACAAAAACTGTGTCTCCACCAAGACACTACAAAAACGGTGAAGGACCTACTGAGTTACAATAAAAACTAACACTCCCTTCATAAGGTCTAGGAGGCCAACAATAATACATGGACCAAATCCATTAGTAAACCATAAGTCTAATCCAACAAAGACCTAAGCATACTTCTATATTAAGCATGAATGCACATTGTGCAATAGGATTTGTACAACCCCCAAGGTGGTGCCATCCAAGTTTATGTATCCACATGTCATGCACTCCTCTAAGCAAGTTAGCGCATCATCCAACAATGGCTCCTCCACTAAAGTGTTTCTTCTCCACATATGTGCAAGGTGGCTCCAATGCTCCTAGGGATTCATGCCCCACCTCTGAGTGCATAATGTCCTCCTCTAAGGTGGATAGATTTGCATGTCCCTAGTGCTTATCATCCTCAACAAGTGCACTCTTGTAGAATATGTCAAATCATGACATGTGTGCTAACTACCGCATCAAAAAATGCCCCTCCCTAGCATAAATCAAAAGGTAAGCATCCTCCCACTAAGTACTCCAAATGTAATTCAACCAAAATACAATAGAGAGGCTAGGGGGGCACAAGTCCTCCACATCGCATGAAGCGCTCCCCTGTCTAGGTGAAGGGCCAAAAGAAAATTCAAGACAAAACATAGGACTCAAATATTCAACTCAGTTAATTCATCCATCACAGTTGACCCACTCCACTCAATTGACCCAATCGACTTAGTCGAACCAACAGACTTCACCTAACAATAATCAACCACCTTCTCTAGTTATATATTGACACACCAACCTTCAACTCATACACCACAAGGAAAGAAGGTGATCAACTTGACAATGTGTACGTCCTATACAGACCAACATATCCCCAAATTTCTCTCAATATGCATGTATGATCTTTACAAGGGTTGAGAAAACCAACGTGGGTCCATGGAAAAGCAATGAAATGCTTGTGTCATCCATCAATAGTCACCAAGTTTGACAAGTAGAATTAGAAACTTGCCTATTAACTTGCAACATTGAATTAATGGAAGGCTTGGATATTTGTGCCCTTGAGAATTTGCCCCCCATTTGGAAATATTTGGGATGACTTTGAGCACAAAAAGACAAGGTTAAAATCCAATTCAATGAAGGAAGGTGAAGTACAATACCTTTCCCTCGTTAGAAAGATGAGGAAAGGAGGCATAAAGGAGGCCTCAAAAGAGTAAGAAAAAATGACTCTTCAAACCAATGTTAGTAAGGATTTAAGTCATATGAAATGTTTCAACAGTCATCAAAGGGGACATTATGCTTGTGAATGTCTAGAGAAGAAGAATGAGAATGCCAAGCAATAGAAACGGATTGGGTAGTAGTGCAAACATTGTTACTAAAGTGGATAAGTTAGCATCCAAGCTTGAAATTGTCTTCTTTGTGGTCTCTTATCATACAAGGAACAATGTGCCCAGTGTTGGATGGTATGTCAATAATGATGTTTCATGACTTATGACTTATGACAAGAAAATGCTATGTTGGTTTCAAGAGCAAGAGAGAGAATTGTGTGTGCATTCAAGTGATGTTGCAACTCATCTTATGAAAGAATTGGGTTCCACCTCTTTCGAGATGCATTCAAGGTATATTCTCTAGTTGAATGATGTTTTGCTTGTCCATGGTTTGACAAAAAACCTTCTTTCAATGTCTTGTATGACGAATTTGTAGTGTATAGTTGGTTTTGAAGATTCATAGCACACAATCACAAATTGTAGTCTAGCAAGTCTAAAGAGTTTGGCTAAAGGTGTGCAATAGGGTGGCCTTTATAGGTTGCTCGATAATCTAATGGCTCTAATGCATGACAATGGGGCATTGGTTGAGCCTTCCAATTTTGAGGAGGCATATGTAGAGAAACAACGGTGAGATGCCATGATGGCGAAGTAGAACTCCATCCTAAAAAATTATGTTCAGGAATTATACCAAACCTTTTGAAAAATCAACAATTGATTCTAAATGGTCGTACAAGATAAAAAATGACATTAAATATTGAAAAAGGCAAGGTTTGTTGCCAAAGGGTTCTCTCAATATGAGGGAGGCAATGAGGATGAGATTGTTGCCATTGTTTCCATGTATACTTCTAAACAACCCAGTCTTGCATTATTAGCACGCTATGGTTGATCAACCAACCATAGGTAGTTGACATGTGGCAATTTGACATTTTTTGCAAAGGTGCACTTGCTGAGGAGAATGGGTGCTTGGGACATGTGGAGTACCCACCTTGGAGGAGGGCATTGTGCATTTAGAGCTTGGGCACAGAGCCCTAAGAACATTGGACCCACCTTGCACATGTTGAGAAGAAATGCTTCAATTGAGGGGGCATTATTGAAGGATGCACCATCTTGCATAGGCAAGCGCTTAACATGTGGACATTTATACTTGAGGGCATACCACCTTGGAGATTGTACAAACCCTGCTGTGACATGTGGCATTCATACTTAATATACTGCTCCACTTAGGGCTTTGTTGTTCACTCTGTCCATATATTATCGTTGGCCTCCCTCACCTTAGTCGATATAAAGGGAGAAGATTGTCTTTCTTATGAACTTGTCAAGTGTGTTAGAAATGTAATAGTTGGTGCAAACCTAATTATTAGTGGATCTCATAAACATAATTGGTGTGACCCCAACTATGAACAAGGATAGTGTTTGAGTGAGGCATGCACTAGGGGTCCTTGGCTTGTGTGAGGCAAATGAAAAATGAAGCTTGTGTGCTACAATTGTGAATCAAAGGGTTGGATAGTTGTCTTGACACAAGCTTCTTGTTGAGATTTGGAGAGGCCAACATAACTTGGTATACCTTGCTAGGCCTTCTTGTTAATTAGGGTTCACAATAATTGTGATCGCCCTACAAATGTGGATCCAAGGGTTGGATTGTTGTTTTCACACAAGCTTCATGTTGAGCATGGGAGAGGCTAATATAATTTGATTGAGAAGCTTTGAAGAAGTCCTTGTTTGCGATAAAGCAAGACTTGATGTACCAAATTTAACAAAGCTAAGCTATTATACTTTCTCTTCATATTTTTTTTTTCAGAAAGAAAAAAGCATGTCCTTGTTATTCTAAAAAAGAATCAAAGGTCATCAGTACATTCTCCCCTTAAGCAGGTTACATACCATCAACACCCCAAGAGTACTGCTGGAGGGAAAGGCATAACAGCTAAAATGTGTGATCCTATCAGAAAACTGTCTCATCATAAAGAGAGGACTGTCTTCACATCCACATCTACCGAGTGCCAAAAGGCACTGATCAGCAATCTAAAAGTGATCACTCTATCAATCATAACAAATATAAGGGAATTGAAATAATCCCTTTACCATGCTTAGAAGAGCTGAAAAGTATCCTGAGAAACCAATTGGTTCTCGAAATATTCCTTAAAACTGTCTTTACCCTGAGGATAAGAGAGTGCAGTTTTAGAGAGACGGTCAGCCATCCGATTGTGCTCTCGGTAGATGTGGGAGAAAGACAAGTCCTGAAAGCTAAGTATTGTCATTATAAGTTGTACCACTGCTGTTCTAATTTTTTCTTATCAGCAGATCAGATTTTCATGTGTTCTGAGCAAGTTACACTGATGTTTTGATGCATTGATTAATCAAAACATTGACATGTCGAGTGATGTGGCATACCTGAGATGAAGCATTAACTCTGAAATGTGATGTTATATTTCTGCTGTTGAATGTCGGAAACGTAATGTTATATTTCTGTTAATGAATGCAAATATTTAGAAATAGCTCTTTAATTATTTTTAATCCATCATTAGTTTAGGAAAGTTTAAGTAGATAAACACTGCAAAATACTTTAACAACAAATCAATACAACATCATTTAGTGCATGGTCTAATCAAGTATATCTGAAAATTACATCAAGTACATGATCTAAGCAAATAACAACATTGAAATGTGGAGTGACATGGCATACCTTAGATGAAGCATTAACTCTGAAACGTGATGTTATATTCTGTTAATGTAATTTTCAGATTTACTTGCTTGATTAGATCATGTACTAGATGTAATTTTCAAATTTACTTGATTAGATCATGCACTAAATGATGTTACTAGATGTAATTTTCAGATTTACTTGATTAGATCATGCACTAAATGATGTTGTATTGATTTGTTGTTAAAGCATTTTGCAGTGTTTATCTACTTAAACATTCCTAAACTGGATTAAAAATAATTAAAGAGCTATTTCTAAATATTTGCATTGAGTACTCTGCAAATTTTATATAATAAATCCATGAACTGATCGGAATGGGTGAAATTTCTAAATTACTTAACTTTCCTAAACTAATGGTGGATTAAAACTAAATTAAACAGCTATTTCTAAATATCTGCATTAAGTACTCTGCAAATTTTATATAATAAATCCATGAACTGATCGGAATGGGTGAAATTTCTAAGTTACGCAAAGTGCAGACTTCTTAGTAAAATTACTTTGCTTACATGACAATGAAATGGGGCATTGGCCATGCGCGAGAAGGCTTCCACGATGAGGAATATCATACGAGCTGCATGTAGCGTTACAAGCATCGTCTAACTCTTGGCACAACAACATTCAAGGATGCCAAGCCTTGTTAAAGCTTACAATTACAACCGACTCAACTAGAAATTATCGATTTAGAGTTTAACAAAATGTGCAAGTCGAGGCCCCTATATTGTCTGCCTAGTTTTATCAAATCAAAACAATTCGGAAAGCCCCTTTAGAGTCGAGAAATTCAATCTTTGCCAAGTCATTTTTCAAGGTCCTTGTAAACAGGGGTGATAATTACTTTTCCAATTTGCATTTTCTGTGAAGGACCAAAATCACCACAGCACTTGTTTTGGTTTTTACCAAAAGGCCAAAGCAACATTGGATCAGGCAATTATGTTCTAGGAACACCTGTTCCTTAACTATGGAAAATTGCAACATATCCTTGGAATGTGAATTTCAAACCTAGATAGCAAATAGGGTTTTAAAATTTTTATTTTACATCTTAAGATGTGATCATCATATTGTTTATTATTTTATTTATACCTTATTTGCTAAGGTCAGACCTGACACGAAGAACACGGGGATTCAAGTGTCCAACACAGACACGGTAACCCCCGGAATCAGGACACATAGGACACATTATATATATATATATTAAAAATTATATATATTAAAAATATAGACATATATGTCCAAATTTTTACATATTTAATAGAAATCAAAATCAATGCACATTTAACATTAGTAATCACACATTTAAATCTTTCAAATCTAATTCACCTGCACAACAAACACACTTTAGAGCCCTCTCCACACTTGCAAATGAAAAGCAAAAAGTGAAAATTTTGATTTAAAGAAATTTTGGGCATTTTTTTAGTGCAAAACGTGTCCTGTTTTTGGGACAAACACTGACAGCCCTCAGACACGCGTGTCCGAACACAGGACACGCTGCAGAGATGTGTCAGACATGCTCTGTCAGCGTGTCCATGTCCGACACGGGCACTGGACACGCAGGCCTTTCTGGACGTGTCCGGTTTCATAGCTTATTTGTAACCAGTATAGATTTATCTAACTTCAGTTCTACAAAGGGTCGAGAGAGATTAAGAGCAATGCTTGCCTTTTTATTTTTTATTTATTTAAATTTTCTTAATTTTTATAAGAAAGATAAACACTTTCGCCATCCCAGCTGTAAAAGTGTGCATTCTCCCCAATTAAGTTTTTTCAATCAAAGCAATTAAGAAAAAAGTGTAATTAAAGTTTTTGAAACCGATGTTATCCATGCATATTTCAACGTAGATCAAGAACCCCTCCATGAGACTATTCACAGCTTTTACCCTAACAAATTGAATGTAAATGCTATGCAACTCTATTCATGTGTCCATAACTCAAGTTAGGAGGATGCATATGCAGATCTGCAAAATCAGTTTAATGCCCAACTGTCTGGTGTGATAAATTGAATAACAGTTCTCAAACGCTAGCTAGTAATTTTGCATATGCATCCTGTACATCAATCGAAGATCAGAATCTACAAAATCAAAATGCAGGTCAAGATCTGCGACATGAAAGCAATATCCAAGTTGTGAGTTGGAAAGAAAACAAATGCCTCTAAAATAATGCTGCATGCTGCATTGCACAATAGATAATGAGAATTTGTTGATTTATTTCATAGAAAAATCAAACTCATCTTTACTTTTTGGGGGATTAAGTAGAAATACTTACATCTTACAACACATGCACTTGCTCTACTTACATAGGTAGGTAAGGAAAAAGTCCAGCATAAGGTAAGATTTGTAACATGAGTAAAGCTGATCATTCCATAATGTAAAGAAAAAGTAGAGCTATATATAAAGTCATCAACTGTTGATTGATTAACATTTTCAAACAAAACATTATTTTCTTTCTTGAAATTACAAAAATAACACCAACATATAATACAGTTAGATTCCTCGATGTGCAAACTTTCTTTCATTTTTTTACTATCATAAAACTTTGAAACTTGGGATTTTATCTCTATAATCACTCAATAGACCCAGGATTTACATGGATGTACATCGAACTTTCTTTCAATTTTTTTACCATCATAAAACTTTGAAACTTGGGATTTTATCTCTATAATCACTCAATAGACCCAGGATTAAAATGGATTTACATTAGTGTAACTTATTAAAATGGATTTACATTAGTGTAACTTAGTATAGAATCATCTCAGCTCAAGATCAATTGAGCTTTAAGACTAAGCAAAAGGCATGGACACATAAATGATAAATTTCAACCTTTTCAATAAATATCCAAATTTGCACTGCACTAATTTCTCTATATTCTTGACTGATCCCAGGTTAAAATAAATCTATGCTAATTTATTGTGCTTGTATTTTTGTTTTAACATTAAAATAAAATAAAAATGTAAGAGTTCATGATTTTATTAGCATTCTCTACCAGAAAACACACCACATGGACATCGCCCCGACCCCAGGTAGAGCAATGCCATTTTATGTACAATTGCATCCCTTCAGTTATATAAACTTTTCAGTGATATAAGCATCAAACTGGAAATATTAGCTATCTGCAATAGCTGCTTTGTATGCAATGATCTTAATATCCTCAACCATTTCAGTGTTTTCAACCAAACATTTTGGCATTTCAGAGGCAGATTAAAAACATAAGAAATATAGCACAGAGAAAGAAGATTAAGAAATATAAGAACTGAATAAGGTAGGCAAAGCCAGTTATTTGATGTAGGATGACAGACAACTCTATTAGCCGACCAACACTTCATTATTCCACACAATCTTCTCAGATTTTTTATTAATTTATTATTTGAATTCAAAGCAACCTCAAAGCACTTACCCAGTACACTCTGCTTTCAAATACTGAATGCATAAGCAATTAATACTATTCAATAAGTTATGCAAAAACACTGCATCCCCAAAAGAAACGAAAACAGCAACCATAACATCTATTTCTGGCAAATGCACCAATCAGATGCAAAATCAGCAAAGGAAACGAGAAGCCACACATCAGAGAAACATTTTTCCTGTCTTCCATACCTCGCTATTCTTAGTAATCATCATCCCCTCCGCCATAATCATCTTCATAGCCCAAATTATCTTCAACTCTCTCTGCAACTCTGTCTTCAATCTTATCCTCCCCATAATCAATAGCCTCGCCCAGAGCCAAGCCCCCCAAAGCCCCTGCCACAGCTCCAACTGCCAGCCCAGTGCCCAGGCCAAACTTACTGCTAGGCTTCTCAGGCTGCCCATAATAAGGCGCAGGAGGTGCCGTAGCAGCAGAATAACCACCCGCAGAAGATCCCACTGGCGGAACCTCGTTATAATACGAACCCCCGTAAGGGCTAGAGTTTGATCCAGCATAAGGGTTTGGTGGCGCATAAGGGTTTGGCTGCGCATAAGGGTTTGGTGGCTGATAAGGGTAAGGGTACCCTGCAGGAGGTTTGGCATATCCAGCGGGAGGAGGGGCATACCCTGCGGGGGCGTTGGCATACCCTGCGGGAGGATTGGGATACCCTGCAGGGGGATTGGCATATGGATATTGCGGAGAAGGGTAAGAGGGATAATTTGGATTGTACCCTCGGGATTCGTAAGCCTGTGGGTACTGGGGCTCCGGCCATCGTTTTTCTCTTAAGCGAATCTGAGTTTCAAGCTTACCTTGCGGACGGCCGGAGGGGCGTTTGAGCTTCAGCGTCCGCTCCAGCCTTTCTTCGAATCCAACTTCATCGAGGACTTGGACAAGCGGAATCCGGGCAGTACCAACCAGCGGTTTGGTGAGCTCCGAGGGCTTTTCGTGCACGACTTCAATGGTCAATTCCGAGTCTTCCAGGGGCCTGTTGCCAACGGGGATCGTGAGCTTCTCGTCCCACGAGGGGTTTGTATCGCCCTCCGAATCAACCCTCGTCGACACCTTGTAGTCGGGATCGACCCACGCGACGACGTAGGGGCGGAGGTCGCCATATCGCCAATTCACATTTTTCAGATCACGGGCAGAGAGGATTGTGAGCTCTACGTCTACAGGTTTCGGAGGTCTTGCCATGGCTTCGGGGACTGGGAGAATAGCTGAGATTTCGGATTAGGAGGATGGGAGGATAGATCTCTGCAACCGCAGTGACAATTTATATAAATTTTCCGCATGTCAGTTTCCGATTTATCCTTACCATAGATAATTTTAAACGGAGAATCGAATAACTCGAAAACAATTTTAAATTGGTTGCGGTAAAATCCGTTCCCAGAGCACGATAGAACTCAAAGTAAATTTACATAAACAATATAAAATGTAAGCGTTAAAGAGAAGAGTGGATTTGGCTGTATTACTTTAAAAAAAAAAGATCTGGGTTTATAAATATGGTTTTTTTCTGGTAAGTTGGGTTATTGGGATAGTATGCTATCATTATTATCGTCAAATGGATGTAGCTTGGGTGTTTGGGAGGAATGAATGTTATCCTCTCTATCCATGTTCTACTGTTGTAAGTGACATGATGCTCTTGTGGAGCCCTTTGTAATAAATGGTGTGAATGATGAGTTGACCATGATTCAGTTTGAATATCAATGGTGTGAATGATAAGTTGAGTATACCTTGATTCAATTTGAATTCAAGTATTGGAATTTTCCGTGGAGTAGCCCTCTAACAAATGGTGTACCACATTTTTATTTTTGTATTATCGCCAAAGTTTAATATTAGTTTAAAACCCATTACTATCACCTAACTTTAATAATAGTTTAAAACCCATGACTATGTTGTTTTTTATAATTATTTTTATAAACATAAGAATAACAAAAAAAAATGGACCAAAATTAAAAATTTTATAATATTAATGCATTCATAATTAAATCAAAATTTTGTATAGAAAAAACAACTTTAAGTTAATATTGAAAATTAAATTTCAATTAATTCAATTAGATTTTCATCAACAAACTTTATATGCATCACATAACTTTTTTCATGACTAAAAATCATTTTCTTTTGTTGTTCGGAAGGAATCGAAGAAAGCTCACACATTCACAGGAAATCTCAACTAACTTTAACTTCCCATATTAACAACAAAACTCACAATGAGTTAAGAGCATTGCCTTTGAATGTGATGATGCCAACTATGTATGATATATGTTCCTTGGCTTTTAGCTTAGGATGATAACTTGGAGTTCATAGATAGTTTATTTATTTTATGCCCTCAAACAATATTTTGTTGTTCGGAAAGAATCAAAGAAAGCTCACACATTCACAGGAAATCTCAACTAACTTTAACTTCCCATATTAACAACAAAACTCACAATGAGTTAAGAGCATTGCCTTTGAATGTGATGATGCCAACTATGTATGATATATGTTCCTTGGCTTTTAGCTTAGGATGATAACTTGGAGTTCATAGATAGTTTATTTATTTTATGCCCTCAAAC